>CM053330.1:27354597-27954597 GCA_028583605.1 Dastarcus helophoroides
TTTGAGACTTGTCGAAAATTTATACTTTCTATATTTTATTTTTTAGATAGTAGTTGGAAGAGTTTTGCGTGTTATTAGCAAGTACTTTTATATTATAATTTACATCATAAATGTCAAAATTTCGAGAAGAAGTCGAAATTTTGGAACAAGGTCGAATTTAAAAAAAATTAAAACTTTGAGAAGTAGTGAAATCTTCGAACAACCCCTTAAATAGTTCGATATTTGTTTAAAGAATAGAGCCATGAATTTGTTCTAAGTACACATGTAGAATTTAAAAAAAAACAGTCACTATTTCCGAAAAAATATCTAATCGAAAATTTGAAAGCCAATTTTCAAAAATAAGGAAATCTAAGAAAAGTTTAAATTTAAAAAAGTCAAAATTCTCAAAAATTAAGAGATTTTAAATATCTCTTTACATTTTCAAAAATGTCAAAATTTAGAACAAATGAAATTTTTGATAAAATTGAATAGACAAGTTTCTCAAAAAATTTCACTTTTATGAAAGAAATCGAAATTTAAGAGTTGAAATTTTCAATGAAAGTTAACATTTAAACTTATAATAACTTAAACTTTTGAAATGGTCGATAATTCTGAAATCAAAATCGAAATTTTGAAAAATGTTATATGATTTTCATAAGAGTCAAAAAATGCCAACATTTTGACATTCTTTAAAAAACTCGAGTATATCAAAAATGACGAAATTTCCAATAAAATTCTAAATTTTTCAAAAAGAAATTTTGATTTAAGGAATAATCTAAAATTTCAAAAAGATTCAAAATTTTAAAAAATTGCCGGGAGTTAAAATAAATTGAAGAATTTTTAATCAACTTTTCAAAAACCTGAACGTTTAAAAGGTTACTTTACTTAAGAAAATACAAAATTATCAGGAAAGTAAAAATTTTTTAAAAATCGTAATTTTATTGAAAATATTTGGATAAAAAAATTGAAAAAAAAATGTCAAAATTAAAAAATTCGAAATTCGAAAAAAAGGTTAATTGTTACTAAATCAAATTTAATATAAGGTTATAATTATCGGAACCTGAACATTGAATAAAGGTCAAAATTATCAGAAAAGTCGAAATTTTCAAAAAAGCACCAAAAATGCGAAGTTTTGAAAAGTTAAAATTTTGAGAAGAGTCAAATATGTTTTAAAAACTCGAAATTTTCAAGAAATTAAAATTTTGGAAATTGATCAAAATCTTTTAAAAAGTCAAAAAAGTCTACATTTTGAAAAAAAATTTAAAAAATTCAAAATTTTGCAAAATAATCGAAAATTTCATAAAAATTTGACATGAAAAAAACAGGTACGCTTTAAAAAATCAAAATTGTCAAATAAACGTTCAAATTAAAAAAAATCGAAATTTTTAAAAAATCTCAAATTTACAAACGAAATTTTGAAAAAAAGGGACATTTTGATAAAAGTCGTAGATTTAAAAAACTGACATTTTTAAAACAGTTTAGATTTAAAAATTCTACATTTTTATAAAAGTACGAATTTGCAAAGTGTGGAAATTTAAAAAAATGTCATAATGTCAAAAAAAAGTAAAGATTTTAAAAAGGCTAGATTTTAGAAAATCAACTTTTTCAGATAATTAGAAATTTTTGGAAAATTTGGTCAAAACGTAAATAAATACCGAATTTAAAAAAAAAGAAAATTTTTTCGAAAAATGGAAATTCTAAAACAATGTCGATATTTCCAAAAAAATTTAATTTTCGAAAAAATCTAAACCTTGAAAAGTCAAAATTTTCAAAAAAAATCGACATTTTCAAAAAAGTACAAATTTTCGAAAAAATTTAAACTTAAAAAGTCGAAATTTTGCAAAAGTACAATATTTCAAAAAAGTCGAAAATATGAGAAACAGTCGAAAATCTTTAAAAAACGAGTCCAAATTTTGACAAAAAGTCGTATTTTGTGAAAAAAATTAAATTTTGATATAACATTAATATTTTGAAAAAAATAAAATAACCAGAAAAATCGAAAATTTCGGATTTTTTTGAAAATTTATACTTTTTTCGTAATTTCAAATTTTCAAAATATTTACTTTTCGAAAATTTCGGATTGAAATTTTAAGTAAACATTTTTAAAAAAGCTAAGGTTTTTAAAAACGTCGAAATTTTAATTAAAATTTGTCGTAATTTTGATATAACGATATTCTGAGAAAAATTCAACCATTTGAAAAATTCGACATTCTTTTTCATAAACAATCAAAATGTTTAAAAAAATGAGATTTTGAAAAAAAATACGAAATTTTCACAAAGCATGTTTTTAAAAACCCGAAGTCGAAGGTTCGAAAATAGAAATTTTCAATAGTGTTTTCAAAGTAATTTTAGAAAATTTTGAAAAAAGTACGGTATTTAAACCAACAAAAATTTCAACAGAAAAAATTTTCGAAAAATGTCGAAATTGAAAAAAAAATCGATTCAAAATCGATCAAATATTAACTAGTAAAACTATGAAATGTAAAAAAAATGATTATCTAGAATTGCAATCAAAACGGGACTTATCTAGATTGTTTTGCTGGTTCAAAGAACCTCAAGTTAGGAAGTTAATCGAAATTGTTAGAACTATTTCGAGGAAAATACAAACATAACAAATATATTTCAAAATTACGCGCCTTTCTATTTCTTCAAAGCTTTGATATTACCTAAGCTTCAAGCGATGTCGATAACATAATCAGGCGCGATGCAGATTATTACTCATACTTATATCGTGACGTCACGATTACCATAATCGGCATCGTTGTACTCGTCAAACGAGTACAACTGTAATCGTACGATGCCACACTCACTCGTGTAGGTCTCTTGAGTTCGTTGTCCTACTACGAGCAACCTGTATAATGAAATATATTTTTTTATGTGGAAACTATTGTAAAACTCCTTGATTACTAATATTGATACTGATAAGTTTAAGTTTAAATTTATTTGTTTGTTTTTTTTTCGCATATGTTAACTTAATTTGCAGATGAAACGTGTAAATTTAAAAAAACTTGACACCATTATATTACGAGTAAAACGCTCTATTAAAAGTTATAATAATATACAGTTTATTTCATTTTGGGAATTTTTTTGCGTTTGCCTACACTTTAAATAACCCTTACAATTAAAAATATTTTTAGGGGGTGCTCCCTTGTGTACCAATCATTTAATGTCTTACAATGTTTTTTATCTTGTTTCATTTAGGTGCTATAGGCCACGTACTAATGACCCACTCTGTATATTTTTAATTTTCTCTTGGACTCTTTTCTAAAAATTTGTTTGCATATTATTTTATTATCTTTACCAAATTCTAATTTAAATTTATACTCTTCAGAAACTTTGACTTTCTTCCATCTTTTTAAATTGTGAGAAAAAGTTCGAAATTCAGTCTTTTTTTATAAAGATGGACTTTATTTTGAAAAATTGGTCTTTTTTAAATCTTTTAACTCATTTTGAACATTTGAATCCTTTTTGACAGTTTTAAATTATTTTTATGAAAATTACCATTGTTGTTGAATATTTTGATTATTTTTTTTAAATCTCGAAATGCTACTCGATTTTAATATTTTATTTAAAACTTTTTAATTAATTTTTAAATGTTACCGTTTCTAGAAATTTTGATACTTTAAGCACATTTGAACTTAAAGAATTTGACTATTTTTTTAAAATTTCGGATCTCCTTAAAATTTTGACCATTTAATAAAGTTTTTTTGAAATATTTTACATCATTACTGAAAAATTTCCATTTCTTTGAAAACTTGGACTTTTTTTGACAACTTATTTATTATTTTTCAAACCTTTGACCTTTTTTCAAAGTTTCGATATTTTTAAACATTTATATTTTCTGAAGAATTAAGCATTCTGTCAAATTTCGAATTTTTGGGCAAATTTGACTTTATGAAAATCTCGACTTGTTTTTGGAAATTTTAATCCTCCTTTAATACTTGATTTATTTCTTGAAAATTTCAAGTTTCGAAATTGTGGATATTTTATAATTTCCACTTTTTTCATTATTTGGTTTTTTACTTCAAATTTTGATTTAAACAATGTTGTTATTTAAGAAATTTAGAATTTTTAAGAGCTTGACTTTTTTAATTTGGATTAGACTTTTTCTCTCAAAATTTTACTTTTTATGTAGATTTAGATTTGGATTTTGTTAATCCGACTTCTTTTTGAGACTGTCAAGTTTTTAAACATTTGAGCTTTTCTAGAAATTGCAATTTTTTTTCGAAAATTTTAACTTCTATCAATAATTTGAACTTTTTTCATTTGGATTTGTTTTATATTTTGGACCTTCTTTTAAATTTTGACTTACTGGAAACCTAAACTTTTTTTATAACTTACTATTTCAAAATTCCTTTAAACATTTTACTTTTGAAAATGTCGACATTTTTTGTTGAAAACTTGTATATGTTCTGAATATTTTGCTTAAAAAAAGGTTTTAAATCTTAAATTGCTTTAAAAATCTGGACCTTTTTTGAAATTTTCGCCATTTAAAATCTTCACCTTTTTGAAAATTTCAACTTTTTATCGAAATTCTAAGTTTTATATAAATATCGATTTTTTTTTGAAAAATGTGACAGTTTTTGACAATGTTTAATTTTAAACATTTGCATTTTTAGAAATTTTGATCTTTATGAAAATTTCGACTTATTTTGAAAATTTCGGACTTTTTTCAAACTTTAAACTTTTTGTTTATTAATTTTATTTAAGAATAGTTTAAACTTTTTGTGGAAATTTTGACTTTTTTTCTCGAAACTTTGGCCTTTTTTAGAAAATTTTTTTTTGGAAATGTTGACTAAGAATTTAGACTTTATAAAAAACTTTGGTTTTTTAAAATTATCAATTTCGCGTTTTCAACATTTCAACTCTTTCTGAAAATCTAAAAATTTCAATTTTTTTTCTAAATTACAGCTTTTTCTACAGATTAAGATATTGTTGCATATTTTAAATTTTTTTTTTGCAATTCTACTCTATTATGAGAAATTTGACTTTAAATTTTTTTTTGACAATGGTTGAAATAAGTTCAAAGAAGGTTTCACCCCTCTACTACATCGGCAATTAAATAAATAATTACGCGATTGCGTAATTATTTATTTAATTGACGACGTGGTGAAGGGGTGAAACCTTCTTTGGACTTAATTACAAGCCACAGTGTTTAGTTCAGTGCTTTAATGGTTGAAATACAAATGTTGTCCTCTGAAACCAAGAAAATTAGAAAACACAACAAAAGTTGTTCTGGCATGTTTTAAGGAAGTAGATGTCAGCAGATATAAATCTAATTTTAGTAGTTGCCTTAACGTAGAGATTCCGTTTTGTAGACCGAGAAGCCATGATTCTGGACTGGCCCTTGGTTATCTTCAAAAATTAAAATACAAATCTTCCCCGGAAACCATGTGTTTTTTGAATCTTTCTTGGTTTCAGGAAACAAGATTTGTATATCAATTTTTGAAGATTATCAAGGACCAGTCCGTTTCACCGAAATTTGAAAATGGTATTTTTTTATTCAGAATTTTGACTATGAAATGACGACTTATTGAGAGATTTCTTAATTTCGATTTTTTCTGGAAATTTTTGCTTTTTTTTATAAAATTCAATTTTTTAAAAATATTAATGTCATTAGTAAGAGTTTCAACTTTTTCGACAATTTTGCAATTTTAAACTTTATTTTTAGATCGACCTTTCTTTGAAGATGTTGACTTTTCTGAAAATTTCCACTTCTTAAAAATTTGAATTTTCAAAAAAAATTCAAATTTTTTTTGACATTAAAGTTTTTTCTTTTTCGTATTTCTACTTTTTTTAAAAATATTTGGTGTTCTAGGAAATTTCAAGGTTTTTTTTAGAAACCTAGAGTCATTTAAATAATTCGACTTTTTTAAAAATTCAGACTTTTGAAAATTTCAACCTACGTATTAAAATTTTCATTTGCCCTGGAGATTTTGACTGTTTTGGAAATAAACTTTTTGCAAAATTATATTTTTTTTGAAAATTATAACTTCTGAAAATTTGCCTTTTTGAAAAACATGTTTTTTTTTAAATTGTGAATTTTGAAAGATTTGCTTCTCTTTCTAAAAATTTCGATTTGTTTTAAAAATTTAGAGTTTATAAAATTTGAACAATTTTTGTAAATTTTGACTTATTTAATTGAAAATTTGGTTTTCTTTTTCGAAATCTTGCCTCATATTGCAAATTTCGACTTTTTCGACGACTGGAATTTAAAAAAAATGAGTTTTAGAAATTTTAATTTTATTTGAGAATATCGATTTTTTTGAAAAGGTGATTTTTTTTGAAGTCTCCGTTTTTTTTGTAAATTTCAACTTTTCTTTAAATTCGAATTTTTCAAAATTTTTGCTTTTTATATTTGAAAATTTTGCCTTTTGCATCGATTTGTTGAATTTTGAGAATTTAAATTTGCTCACGATACCACTTTTGATTTACGTTATTACTTTTCCACTAATTGTGTCAGTTTAAATAATTAGGTATTTACTTTTTGTGCATATCCATGGCACATTATCTTTCGAATAATATAAATTTCATTCCATCCCTTTTATAATAAATACTAAAAGAATGTACCACAATTTTCGGTGTTTACATAATACACAAATACAAATACATAATCATTTCGTTTGGACCTAAATATTAGTGGTTTTTTACACAACCAACCCCTGGAGCATTATGCCTCCCTACCGACTTTTGGAAACAATCCTTTTCATAGGTTTTCCTGTTTTTGAGAAAAAGTTAGTAAACTCCAAATTTGGAAGCCATTAAATCAGAAAAGGGAGGAACTTTTTTCTCCTTTTAGTTGACATCTTTCATTCTTGGACACAGGAGTAAATTTAATACTAGTGCAATATATGTAGGGTAAGTCCGGGGTAGTTGGCCATAGTTTTTTTAAGGATTTGTAAAAATGAAAATAAGCATATTTCTGTATTAATTTTTTATTTCTAATTAAACTTTGAACAAATAACTTTAAAATAAGAAACAAACATGAAGATATAATTATGAGAACAACCTTAACATTAATATTTTTTTTAAAATCTGGATTGGCTATCTCTCCTGGGGTATATAGGTGTCATGACCATATGAATACAGGGCAGATGGCCAGTACTTAATTCGTCTTTTGGCCACATGCAGAACACAAATCGTCGTAAGGAGTACAATTTTCATGTTCCCAAAGTTGGCACTTGATGCATTGAAGCCAGTCTTCGATGAGGGAGGTTACATAATACTTTTCTCCGCATCCTACACAATTATCTTCTTCTTTGATCATATCTTCACCTGATAAATCACACGATACTTTTTCTTCTTCTTTTTTATTTTCATTACCGTTAGATATCTTTCTAATTGATTCTTTTTTTACAGCAGTAAGTTTTTATCTAAACTTCTTATCCAGCTTTAACCTGCTTTTTTTATTTTTTTATTTTATTAAAAGTCTTTCTTTTCTTTCATTTTTTTTCAGTTTCTATATATTTTCTAATTTTAATATAAGCATCTGATGTTAACACTGCACCAATGTGCTTAGGTCTTTTACGAAGTGTAGTAGGTTGTCGAGGAATAGGAGATATTTCCTTTAAAATTCTTGAAGGAGACACATTATTACATTGTGGTGGTTGGTCATTGGAATTTGAATTTCTATTTGGCTGCCCAGAACAACCTGGGATAGCTAAATCCTCAATATTTTCAACTTCAACTGTCGTTATATATTCATTGGGAGAATCCGATAGAAAATCGTAAGATTCTTGACTAAATGCGTAATCTGGTATTACCTGAGGATTAAAAAAATAAACTCCTGTCGCCTTAAAGCCTACAATTGCATTTTCTACCGAAGCAGTCTTTCCCCAAGCCTTGTTAAGCAATGGATCGAAGGAAAGCCAGGGCTTTGTTTTAACCAGAGTCGGCATGGTTCGTAGAAATGCGTCTTTAATGATTTAAAAACCGTTCGATCTAATGGTTGTAGGTAATGTGTTGTATGATTCGGTATTGATAACAAAATAATATTGTTTTGATGGGCATATTCTAACATTTCTACAGAATTAGAGTCGAATGATCATTTAGCAAAAGAACTTTTCCAGGTGATTTTCTTGGAACAAAATGTGTTTTAAGCCACTGTAGAAATATAAAAGAAGTTATATATGCAGATTTTTTAGACCTAAAAACCTTTGATCCTGGTGGCACTCCATCCCCAAATCCAGCTTTTTTATTTTTGACTTTCATGATTGAAACAGGTGGTAGAAATGTACCTTAAGCATTACACCAACCTAACTGTTTCTCCCTTTTCAGTCGAAGTCACGGTGGATACCCCTTTAGATCCCTTTTTAACAAGGACATTTTCAGGACGGTTGTTTAATTGCAATCCCGTCTCATTCATGTTGAAAATGCAATTGGGTTGCATCACATCATTGTTTTGTATCAAAGCTTCTTCGAGTAGTTTAAAATATGCTTCTATTTCAGATTTGTTCATAGCAATCTATCTAGCTAAAGAAATTCCTTCAAACTTCCTCAAAGTAATATCTGAATATCTGCTTAAAAACATTTGCAGCCAATTGTAACCTGCCTCTTCAGAATCTTTATTAAATCTATGTTTAAGTTTCAATTGTTCCTTCAACTGGTAAGCTTTAAAGGAAAATCTGTTTCTTGCATTGATTTAATGTGAACAGCCAACTTCTTTTCGTTTTTTTCTCCAGATAAAGATGGTCTTATAGGTCCCTTTTTGTCGTTGTTTGTTTTAAATCGCCTTTCCAAAGTCTTTCTTGGGATTTTGTAGGGTAGAGCAGCTGCACGAACGGACATTCCGTCATTTTTCACAGCATTAATAGCTGCTGTTAAGGAATCTTGAGTCCAGTTTTCTCGCACACTATTTGCTTTTCTTGTGTATTTATTAGGCATATGAACAAAAAAATTATTTTGATGCATTACAAGGAATACATACAGTTGGTCAATAGTGATCATATGGTCATCTCAATCCGGTAACACGTGGCCATCTCTCCTAATCTTCCGGGATAGATGGCCACACGTGAAAATTAAATGACTACACACATCAAGAGTAAAACTTTGAGGTTATAGGAAAGGTATGTAAATAAACTGCCCAAGAAATGCTAAAATAACCAATGTTTTTACAAAACAATATCGCTAACATGTAAAACATTAAATCTAAAATAGAATTTACCAGTAAACAAAACAATTAAGTAAAATTTTACTTTTTCAATAATTTTTGACACAATTTTGACGTACACTTGCCCTTATGCATAACGCGAAGCAAACTAGCTGTTAATAAGTAATATCTACTAAGTGTCTTACGAAATATTTCGATTGGTCATCTCTCATTTATGGCCAACTCACCCGGACTTACCCTATACATTTTAGTCTTAGAAAATGTTTTGGACAAGACTAGGTATATTAAACAAAAATATGTACATACCTAGGCTCGCCGCCGAAATGAATGGTTTCAAAAATATTTTGAATTTGGTCATCAAAAATATTTTGAACTTGTGTTTTTGTCAAATTTTATAAAAGTATTTACGGGCCTCCACCAGCAGGATGCACAGGAACCTGAGGAAATTTGATCTACCCTTGCTTGGGTCGACTTATTTATCCTTATTTCTCAAGCCGAAAGTTGTAAACGGAAACATGTTAAAGGTAAACGATTGAATTCATAAAATAATAATATCTTTGTTTTACACTGCTACGATTAAGTTTTCAAAAGAAGTAGTTTACTTTAAGTTGAAAATATGTGCACTCAGCAAATTTCATAAAGACAATTTTAGCGAAGTATTTCGAGAGAATGCTAAAAGATCCCTAGAAATGCGACCGATAAAACAGACACGAAGCATAAGTTAATATTGGCACAAGACAAATCAATCATAAGAACTTTATTGCCTAGAAACCAAGTAAACAAGCTTCTCAGTATCGAAAACTTTCCCGGCATAGTTCATAAAATATTTCCTCCCTTTTTGGTATTAACCCCCCCCCCCCCATAGCGAGCAAAGTGCATTTTATTGTATTCGTTATAACGCCGTAAAATCCATGGCCCAACTTTATGTGTTTATGTAAAGTTGGATCACATTTTTATTTTTAATAAATTTATACGACGCTGTAAACCTATGGAATAATATTGCTCTTCTGATGAAACTAGCTGCCGTATTTTAAATTTAATTCATCACGCGCCTTTCAACGAACAAAACACACTTTTAATGTGCTTGGTGGCAGCAAAAAACAAATTGATACTCTCCTGCGAGCGCACAATCTCCTGGTTTGATGCTTCCGGAGTTTTGTGTTGGGAGTGGCGTTTAGAAGACGTCTTTTTGCTGCCCTATTTAAGCCATAAAATGCACTTTTAGCCGTGAACAATTTTTGATGATTTTACGAACGTTGTTGCATCCCCAATTGAGAAAGAAAATAATATTTTGGATTTACGCGATCCAGAAAATCCCAAAGAGATAGATACACTTCATTCTCATTGCTTTTGAGTAGGTAGTATACAAAGGCTGCTTTTACGCCCACCTCAGGTGGAAATCCGATGCTACTCAATTCAGCTTAGGGAGTCGTAATTGGTTTAATGAGATTTTCTAACTGACCCTCGACAATAATCCGACCAGCTTTTGAGTCTTGGAATTATTTATGTTTATATATCTTTTCGATATTGTATAAGACTTAACGAATGAGTTTTTAGCAGTTTATTAAATCCACAGTAATCAGTTTTTCAACAGGATAACAGATCTATTATTAACTTTTCAAGAAGACATCAGCTTTTTAACCGATTATCTATTTCTAAATTTTATTTACGAATAGCTTTATTTGAAAATTGGCATTCTAAAACTAAAGCTTCTAGGCCGCAGAGTATCGTATCTTTCATAGATAGGAAAACTAAATGATTTTTTTTCAGATTTCAAGGTTAAACTGTTTCAAGTCAAAAATAACACTTCTGATTTCAATTATTGGAATGTAAAGTTAGGTTGATTCAATTATTAATTAACCCTGACTTGGTAAAAATCGTGAAGTTTTAACGTAATTTAAGAAAATTGACTTGAGACCTGACCATTTACAATGAAATTCTAAGGGAATAAAATTTAAAATTTTCTTGGTTTTTTTTTAATTAACTGTTAAATTATTTTTAGTGAATGTATATTATCCTATAAAGTTTGATAATTCACGGTTTTGTTTCAATTTTCCAATTTAGCTCTAAATGTAATCTAAGAGCTAAATATTTAAAAACAAGAAAATCATAAGTTTAAACTGAAAATTTCGAACAAATAGTGAAAATTAAAAAAAAGTATTTAAGATTTAATATTTGAAAAAAGGAAAACGAAGAAACCATTAATGAAAACGGGGAGAGGCTCATCCAATTTTGTGCCCAAAACGAACTCCGTATTAATAACACTTTTTACCCTCACAAACCTCAATATAAAGTTACGTTTGAGAACACCAGAGCACACAAGTCTATAATAGACTATGTTTTAACTAACAAAAACATCCACCCTTTCAAAGTACTAGATGTGAGGGTATTGAGTTCTGAGAATACTGAAACCAATCACAATCTAGTATTATCAAAAATGAGTTACAATGTGCATCACTCCCAACGACCAAGACCAAAAGTAATTGAAAAATTAAACCTAGAATCCTTTGAGACTGACGCAACAAAATACCTATACAGCGAAGACTAAAGCAAAAAGTTGACAATAACACGATTCTGGAAACGGACAGTGTTGAAACATCGTGGAAAAAGACCCAAAGAAACATTAAGACAGCTGTTGAAGAGGCCATAAGCAAGAGAAAAGTAAAGTATGATGGAAAACAAAAGAAACCTTGGTTCCGTGAGGAAGTTAAGAACTTAGTAAAAACAAAAAGACAATCCTATTTCCAATATAGAAGCAAAGTTATAACGTACGACGAATACAAATTGGTCAGAAACAGGGTAAACAATGTAATACAAAACATAAAACGTGAACACTGGGAAAAATTCTCAACTGACATGGAGGTGATCTTTATGGAGCACGAAAACGAGTTTGGAATATGCTGAGGAGTCGAAAAAGACCAATTAACGAATATGTACAAATTACCAAAATTAAGAGAATGGAGAAACATATTTTAAAAACCTATACAATAGCACAAACACAGAAAACAAGAAAGAACAAAGCAAAGACTTAGAAAACGAAATATAAGAACAAGACTAAGGCAATACCCATTTTCAAAAAAAGGAGAGAAAGCCGACCCAAGAGACTAGTGTGGCATTACTCTATTAAGCGCCGTTTTAAAACTATTAACCAAAATCTGGGAGACGAACAAAAATAAGAAAAACAGAAATTCCTGAAGTACAGCAAGGGTTCAGATAAAATAGATCCACAAGCAATGCAATATTCATACTGCGGCAAAAATCCGAGAGAAGTATTGAACACAACAAACCTCTTTTACGAGCTTTGTGAATCTTACACTAGCGTTTGATAGAGTAAGACTCACAGATGTCCTTTCGCTACTAAAAAAAAAGAAATAGACAATAAAATAATAGTCATCATCACAGAGCTGAACACGAAGAACATAACGACAATAAAGGTAGGCAATGAAATGATGCAGCAAATACCAGTCGTAGATGGAATAAGACAGGGAGACAGCCATAGCCCAATTCTTTTTAATTTAATTATGGACGAGATAATCGGCGAGATTCAAACAATCGGTAAATGATACCAAATGGGTAAGGAAGTTATTAAGGTGGTTTGCTATGCCGATGACGTAGTCCTGATATCAGAGGAAGAAGATGATATGCAAAGAATGCTAAATAAAATCGAACAAGTGCCAAAGAAATTTAACATGATATATCCGTGCTGAAGACCGAAGCCTTAACTATCTCTAAGGAACCTACACGCTGCAAACCGGCTATTTATAACCGAAGTGTAGAACAAGTAATGAAGTTGAAATACTTGGGAGTAAACAGAAATATAAAAGAGGAAGTGAAAGATCAAGTGACAAAAGCCACCTTAATATCAGGATTTCTACGAGATATTATTTGGAGGAACAAATACATCTTCATTAACGCTAAAATTAAAATTTATAAAACATGCGTAAGACCAGTAATGACATATGCAGCCTAGACTAGAGCGGAGTCGACCGCTATTAAACGCCTTCTAAGAATGGCTGAAATGAGAACTCTTCGAGCAATTACGGGTCATATACTACAAAATAGGAAACCTAACGACGAAATAAGACAGGCATGCCAAATAAGGATGTGGTGAGATGCGTACGAAAAAGAAGAATAGAATGGAGGGACAACGTCGATAGAATGACAAACAACAGATTATACCTAAGATCGCTAAAACCCAAAAACCAAACACTTCCAAACCACCCAGAAGACCCCCAAAGCGATTTTATAAGAGCTGGACGTCAGCATCACAGGAACAAGAATAACAGACGGAATAACAGAAGCTACAAAAAACAAGACATATGTCCTAACCTAAGAAGAAGAAGGAGAAGAAGAAGCAGAGAAGAAGAAAATCTGGGTTTTTCCTGAAAATAAATCTTTTTCAATGTAATAACAAAGAGTTCCACCACCAGAGTCAGTACAAGATATAATACTTTCGGGATTGGACCGTGTCAAAGAACTACTAAAAGTGTACGACGTTTCGCTCACCATAGTAGGGGCCTCTTTAGGAATAAAAGAAGCAATAATTAAAAATTACAAAAATATAAGAAAAATATACTAGAAATGAAAAACCAAATTCAAAACATCAGAGTAAGGTAACTCGGTGTGTTCCATAGAGTAAATATAAACTAGAGACGACAATAAACAAACTTTTGTGTCGTTGTTATTGGAGTGAGAGGAAAGATGTTTATCAACATGAATTTTGATAGAAGTTTTTGACAGACAAACAATGTTTTTTTGCAATTTTGTCGTTAATTGGAGCTGTGATGAGTTTAAATCTAGTGTACATTATGCAGCACAGTGATTAAAACTAGTTCATAGCGTTAATTGGTAGTAAAAAGATTCATTTTTAAAATAATTCATATACTTCAAAGAGAAGCGTGTGCAAGATCGTTTATTGGTTAGGATACAGGGTCATATTTACATCAAATGCTTTCTAAAATTATCTATTTTAATTAGTCTGCTATTAAAAAAATTGATATGGATAGAAAAATGCTATATCCAACCAAAAAAAGGGCATTGTTGGTCAGTAACATTTTTTTTTATACAATGAGGTCCAAAAGTAACGCATAATTTCATTATTTACGTAATCTAAAATTTCTGAGCAGGTCGATTTTGAATTCCGAAATGAAACTTTTTAAGCATAATTTTATCCTTTTTTCTTAAACCTCCTTGAAGTGACAGTTACCCCTTTGAGATTTTTAAATTGAACGAGAGAGTGCGTGATAGATCATTTGGAAGGGATTTTAATTATCTATCCGCAAAGGTTTTTTGAATTTTATTAATATTCGCTGAGAAAATTAAATTTGACAATTTTAAAATGTGTTTGAAATGTATCTAAATTATGCTCATGTACCAAATATCTGTCAAATCTGACTTTCCTAATTGATTTTGTGTCAGAAGTAAAAAGGATTTCTTTTTTACATGTCAGAAAAATTATACTTTTTTCTTGACCTGCAATTTGTCAGTATAATCCTGTGTCACGTTAATTTTTAAATCTAAAATGACGTTTTTTTAAGCTTAATTTGAAACGCCTCCTTCAACCCCATTGAAGTGACAGCTACCATTTAAAATTTTTAAATAGAATAAAGACGCTTACTACAGTTCATCTGCAAGGGTTTTCAATTCTCCATTCAGCAATATGAGATTTCCGAATTTCTGTCATTTTTTATCGAAAAATATTAATTTTTCCGGTATGTAAAAAAGAAACTCTTTTTTACTTTTTTTCTTGTGGACAATTTGCCACTTAGATATTGGAAAAAAATTAAATTAAATAGTTATGATGACACAAAATCAATCAGAAAAGTCAGCCAATGCTCCAAAATTTATTATATAAATTTTTGCCAAGTTGATGAAAAACAATAATTTAGATTTGCAACGAAATCATTTTTGTTTGATTTATTTAAAAAAGTAATATGCTTCAGTATTAGATATTAGTTACATTAGGCAATATTAATTTAGAAATCTTTGATTTATTAGAAAATCATTTATACGATGTGACTATCATGACAATAATTATGGGTTCAATTTATCAAATTTAGTTTTGGAAAAATCTTTTATTTTAAGAATATTTCATGATGTTAAGCAGATGAATTTATGCAAAAAAATATACATAGAGTTAGGACTCTATTAACAAAGTTCTGATTGATTTTTATAGGCTATTCTATTGGGCCATTCAGGTACTGTACAATGTTTTGATTGAGAGAGCGTACCCCCAGGATATGTTGCCGACATCGACTATAGAAAATAGCCTGCGTGTCGTCTCTAGTTATGAAAACTCTTTGGTATGTTCACAATACCAGACGCGAAACTGCAATAGACAATCAACAATGACAAAGGATATATAAGATAGAAGAGCACAGTAAAAGTATGTCCATTATACCAGAGGCGAAACTCTTCTTTTTTTAATATTTATACTTTAAAGACAAAAAAATTAAATAATTTAAGCTTAAACCTGATTATGTGAGGAAAATATTCAAAATTATCGAAAAAACTGTTAAATATTTCCGAAATTTCGCTTTTTTCAAGTTTTCAAATTTAACACAATATATTTTATTTTGAGGTTAAAATTTAGAGTAAGAGGTATATAAATTTCTAGAAAAACTCAAAATTCCTAAGACAAAAATTTTAGAAATGTTGAATATTTTCTTGAAATTTCTAAGTTACAATTAAAATTTATTCTTTTTCTTGTAAAAGTAATTCTATGTTTTTAAAATGTCTACTTAAGGAAAAATCATAAAGTTTAGGCGTAAACTTGAAATATTCCGAAAAATTCCGGAATTTTTAATATTTCGTATTGTTCATAACTATTAAACTTTATTAACGATTAAAAACCAACAGATATTAAAAATTCCAAATATCTATCGAAACATTGTGGAATTTTTAATATCTGTTGGTTTTTAATCGTTAATAAAGTTTAATAGTTATGAATATTAAAGAATTCCACGAAGTAAGGGTTGAAAATGTCAATTTCTTCTTCAATTTCTTATTGTATTTATTTATTGCTAATGGAGTTTAATAATTATGTGAAAACATTTCTTAATTTCTAAGAATCTTTTGTTTCCAAATTCAAATTTTTGTAGATGCTCGACGAAATTTTAGGAAATAAAAATACCAGTTTGGAATCTGAAGTGGAAATTTGAAGAAATATGTTGAACTTTGGAGAAAAAATTGACTACGAAAATTTATAAATTATTAGTCTAAACGGAAAATTTCGAGAAACAAATTGAAATTCATAGAAAATACATAATTAAAGAACAATTGTTTTATATAGTTGTAACTAAAATTTATATTTTATTCTCAAAATTCTAGTTTTAATTTCAAATTTTTTATTTTTTTTCAGTTAAATTATTCAATGGTAAAGCTTGTTTTTATATAGGTATCCATAAAACATTTTGTATTTTTGTTTAAATTGAAAGATAAAAATTGACATTTTAAAATTAAAACAAGAATTTTAGTACAAAATTCAAAATATTTGAAAAAAAAAACATGAAATTAAAAAGGACAAACGTAGAGATTTCAAGATTAAACTAAAAGAAGCCTTAAATTTTCAGAAAACTATCAACATTTTAAATATTTTTTGAAAATCTTGACATTTTTCTAAAGTTTTTATTTTTATAGGAGCTAAATGCTTACGTGTCATTTTTTCATTTTTTAAAAAATTTAATTTCAAAATCAATTTTTGACTTCGTACGATTCTGTTTTCAAAATATGATGATTTTGTGTCTAGAGTCAAGATTTTGAGAATAAGGTTCAACATTTGAGGAAAAAGTCGAATTCGAGAAACAAATTAAAATTTTAAGAATAATCGAGATGAAAAATATAATTTTATATTAAATGAGAATCTGAAGAAAATTCACGTTCGGTTTAAATAAAACTCGAAAATTGGATAAATAATTTAAAATTTAAAAAAAAATTAGGAGGTACATCAAAATTTAAAAACTAAACTTAAACCTTGAAGAAAAAGAATCAATTTTTTGGGAAAAATTAAAATTTTTAAAAATCGACTATTTTAAGTCAAAAATAAAAATTTTGGAGAACAATTGAAACCTTTAGAAACTAAATTTTCAAAGTATTATTTATTTATCAAACAACATTTTAAAGAATTATTTTAGTAACTTCAAGTTTTTCTAAAATTTTCTCTCAATTTTAAAATAGTTCAACAATTTAAAGAAACGAATTGAAATTACAAAAAAAATCGAGATGTAAATCGAAGTCACAGAATTAAAATAAAAATTTAGAAAAAAAATTTCGAAAAAATCGACATTTGGAGAAAAATTCAAATTTTCTTGAAAAATTAAAGTTAAAAATGATAACTTCCAAAAATTTGAAACCTTAATAAATTAACAATTAAACTACCATTTATTTAAAATAATTGTTTTTAGAAATTTGGGATTTTGATAAAATATCTATTAAATTTTGTTGCGTTTTTATCGTTAATAAAGTTTGACATTTTTTATGAATATTGGGAAGAACAGTTAGATTTTGATAACTACTATAAATTCGTAATAAAAAAAGAAATTTAACTCCAAACTTTGATAACTATTAAACTTTATTAACTATTATTAAAACAATAACAATGTTTCGATAAATATTTGCTATGACCAGACCTGGTTTCGCTTTTCAGCATTATTAGTCCAGGGTAGATAATTTTTGAAACCAAAAAAAATTATAGTAGGATGAAACCTATTAGAAAAGGAAGATAATGCAACAAAAATAAAATAAAAAATAAATTACTTGCGATCTGAGGTCGGGAAGGGGTAGGGGGTGAGATTTTAACGGAAAAAAAACGATTTATCTCGATTTCTGGCAAAACTACAAATCCTTTGAAAAAAAGTTAAGTGTCAAAGTTGTAGGTAATAAGAAGATCTACAACTTTCACGTAAAAAATTCAAAAAACCAAGTTTACGGTTTTTTAATTTTATCTTTTACAAAAAAATGTTTTTTTCACGAGATTTGGTGAAAACTTACCTTTTTATATCCCAAAGATACTGTAATTTTTTTAATTTAAAACATTTATTTTTTCACCTTATTTTGACTCAATATCGAAAAAGCACCCTAATTTTCAATCGAAAAATCTCACGTTAAAATTTTAGCTTTTTCAAAAAACTTGGTGAGCTTTTTGTTCCTTGAAATGTCTACTTTCTGATAATGTAAAAAAAATATACATTACTATGGTAAATCTTCTAATAAAATTCAAAAAAACGAAAAGTACTCCAATTCGAATTTTTTTTTTATTTTTATGTACAATTTTGAGCTATTTGTTAAAATTTATACCTTAATTACTTGAAAAAGGTAAGATTCCATTTTACATTAATAAACAAAAAATCAAATCTAAAAAACATAAAGATTGCAAAAAACATAGTTGTTTTAAATATTAAAGATTGGATTTTAAGGGGATTTAATCTAAAAAATATGACGGCAGCTATTGTTTTCACTAAAAAAAGTTTATTTCTTAAATTCTCATTACATTTATGTCATAGAAAATTAATCTTTTTATTATCAAAACATTGTCTTCAATTTTAATCACTTATCCATCAGTTTTTGTCTCTTTGATGGTATTTCTTCATCGTTAGATTCAGCACACCTTTCCGATTCTACTAGATCTTCGAAGTCTTCAAGACCATCATCGTCTTCGTCTCCAACATCATTTCTAGTTTGCACTGGTTCTTCATCCACAATTTCATCTAGATCATTAACTTCCTCGTAGGTTTCTTCCACCACATTGGCGCATTTTTCAGAACCATGAGTATTTGAACATAAATTTGTGCACTTTAAACCATGTTTTCGGCACCCACATTTTAAACTATTGCATCCAGTTTCACAGCTGCAGTAAATAGTTTTCAGCAATATGTCTGGAATTAATTCTTTTTCTGAAAATTTGGGCATAATGCCCCGTAGATGTTGCTTCCAGCCCCAATCTGTTGGTGTCAGTTCGTTACCCAGCCAAGTTTGAAGCTGATAATATGCCCTGTAACAATGTTGTTCTGCTGCACCTTCTGTGGGTGGGAGATTTGCCAATATAAATGACGATTTAATTTTTGCTAATTGATATTTTTGAAATTTTAATTGATTTAGTGTAATATTATCATTTTTACTTTTATAAATAGATTTCATTAATTGTAATCCATTTTTTATATATCTTCTTTGTTTGCATTAATTTGCTAAATTTGATAAATTTTTATCGCCTATTAATGAATTCACTATACTTTTCTTTCCTTCTCCGGCAAATCCAGATGTTATATCGCAACCAGAAAAACAATGCAGAAATGCAACGATGTTTTTGACGGATTCATATTTGAAACTATTAGAAGTGAAAAAAAGATCTTTTATATTTCCAGAACCTGGCTTCAGAAAATAAATGTCATTATTAGAATTTAATTGATTCAAAAGGACCAAAAGATCAATATCTTGACCCACAACAATGACAGTTTTATTAGTATCTCTGGCAATTTCTATCGAGGTCTTGATTATGTCAGCATCACCATCTTCTTTTGCTTGTTTACAGGAAAATCCTTGTGACTGTAATATTTTCATTAGCGATTTTTTTATTTTGTCTTTGTTTTTTTCGTTAGATAAAAATTTTTCTTGCAAAAATGGTATTTTTGTATGGTTTTGATAATTGACCTCTGGAATATTGTCTGAGGTCTTTCTACGACTGCGTTCTGCTCTTTTAGTTAACTTATTTGGTTGTTAATTATAGTAGTATATTTCGATTTACAATTTTTTGTTTATCAATGTAAAATGGAATCTTACATTTTTCGAGTAATTAAAGTATAAATTTTAACAAATAGCTCGAAATTGTACATAAAGATAAAAAAATGTTCGAATTGGAGTACTTTTCGTTTTTTTGAATTTTCTTAGAAGATTTACCATAGTAATGTATATTTTTTTACACCATCAGAAAGTAGACATTTTAACAAACAAAAAGCCTACCGAGTTTTTTAAAAAAGCTAAAATTTTAACGTGAGATTTTTTGATTGAAAATTAGGGTGCTTTTTCGATATTCAGTCAAAATACGGTGAAAAAATAAATATTTTAAATTAAAAAAATTACAGTGTCTTTGGAATATAAAAAGGTAAGTTTTCACAAAAAAAAAATTTTTTTTTTTGTAAAAGAAAAATAAAAAACCTCAGACATGGTTTTTTCGAATTTTTCACGTGAATCTTGAGGTTATGTTGAAAAAGTGTAAATACAAAAGTTGTAGATCTTCTTATTACCTACATCTTTGTTATTTAACTTTTTTCCATAGGATTTGTAGTTTTGCCAGAAATCGAGATAAACCGTTTTTTACCCTTAAAAACTCACCCCTTACTCCTTCCCGAACTCAGATTGCCCGTAATTTATTTTTTCTTTTATTTTTGCTACATTATCTTTCTTTTCTAATAGGTTTTTTATCCTACTATTTCTTTTTTTCACTTTTTATCGTTTTTGAAGGCTTCTACCCTGGTTTATACACCAGCAATTTGTTTAGCAGTTGTTATGCTAAAAAACTCCATGGATTACAGACTCCTACGAATATTTAGTCTAAGCCGAATTCTCGCCCAAAGCTTCAATTAGAGGTGTGTTCAGAAGATCAAGTGGCTCATTTATAAGTGTAAATTTACTATATTGTAAATATTTGTGAATTTCTATGGCTTCCAAGAGATTAAGTGTTTTATTGCTATTATATTGGTATTATTGCAAATATGTAATACTTCTACTGTGTTCGCGCATGTATGTCTATGTGGTGTTTCTAATATATGCTTTGCAAAATTTAATCTTTCTGGATATTTATTTTTGAAGGCAGCAAGATGTTCGGTGTACCTAATGTGAAAATTACGTGATCTATGTAAACATCATTACACTTAGTAAGAAATATCAAGTATTCGAATCTCTGTGTTTCATTACGTAATAATTGGACAAAGACTAATTAATGTTTCAACAAGTATAGTTTATTTTTGAAAATTTCCAAATTATTTTTTTCAGCTCTAAGTGCAAACTTAAAATTTTGGTAAAACGGACTGGTGCTGGTTCAAAAATGAAATACAAATATTGTCCCTTGAAACCAAGAAAGATTAGAAAACACAACAAAGGTTGCTCTAACGCATCATCTTCAGAGAGATACTGAACATCTCTCTAAAGGTAATAGCTTGGCTATCGAAATGCGTTAGAGCTATCAATCTAGAGCTATAAAGCTTTCATCTTCAGAAAGATACTGAGTATCTCTCTGAAGGTGATGGGCGTTAGAGCAAACTTTGTTGTGTTTTTTAATCTTTTTTGGTTTCAGAGGACAATATTAGTATTTTAATTTTTGCAAACTCAAAATTTAGGCTGTTTCTAGAAATATTGGTTCTTTTTGATATACAAATCCTGTCCCCTGAAAGCAAAAAAGATTAAAAAACAAAACGCTTGCTGTAACGTTTTTCGATAGCCAAGCTATTATCTTCAGAGAGATACAGAATATCTCTGAACGCGATAGCTTGGCTTTGTATTGCTCTGAATACGATTTTTTGGCTATCGAAATGCGTTAGGGTATTTTTTAATCTTTCTTCTTTTCAGGGGACAATTAATTTTTGAAGATAACCAAGCACCAATCTGTTGCATCAAAAAAAATATATATATTCTTTTTCTTGATATTTAGGAGTTAATCCCTAAATTTTAACTTTATTTTTCGAAATTTTAAATTAACTTTTGAAGCGAAGTAGCTTGAAAAATTTTAGATCGAGTCATTTGTGTTCGTTTTTTTTTTGAAGTTGCGTTTTAGTTTTCATCAGACCGATTGATTAACGAAACAAAAATGTTAAACGTTTTAAGTGTATTAAAATACAAATACTTATTCGTCAAAATAACTAATAGAGATTTGTTGCCCATTAATTAGCGATGTTCCGCCAGTCCGGCTTATTATTGCAGCTGGTGAGTGGATGGTACCGTGATAAGCGTCTGTTGCCGTAAAGCATTTAATGTGTTCAGTTTGCGCCGGAGTTTTGGTGGCCAATGGGTTGATTTGGGTCTATTTTAAAAAATCGAATAAAAATTTTATTGTTCGATTTTTTGTCTTTACTAAGCCTTCCGAACACGTAGTTAAAATTAATGCCATTATGACTGGATCACCCTGTATGTGAGGCTAAAGTAGAATCGGATTTCCATTTGAGGTGGGATAGAACGAGCCTACGGTAGCTACTAAGATACCTTCCAAAGTTTGATAGTAAACCTTTTTTGGAAGTCAACAAAAGGTGGTATACTCCAGGAATTGGACTGAGCTAGTTACAAGGGCGTAGCGAAATCCGTGCCAGACTTCTTACAAAGTTCTTAGGAACAACACAGTTGACGTTAACGAAGACAAATTAAAAAAAGTTTGCTGGATTTAATAACATAGCAGCGGCAGGTGGTTGATTAATGAAGGGAGAAATTACAATTCTGAGTCATGATAATAAACTCAATGAGCCGTAGGTGGAAGTTAAGGTATAAATCCTTGGTTAACTTGTGTTTTACGCCATGTTTACATATGACAAAAATCGACCCATGAATTCTGTATTATTCCCTTTCTAATGTGAAAGGGCGAAAGCAACCGTTTCGACAAAGTTGGAAGCACCCCAGCCGTAAATCATCGGTCCAAACGACTCGTTAAAGCTTAATGTCTCATTGTTTGTATTGTGCTGACGAAGTTCATTATCTGCGAATTAATAAGGAGTCATTTTTTTTGCGTCTGCGGTATATATAACGAGACGGTCTCCCGTTTCATAACAATCTTATTTAGCTTCGGAAGATGGTTGGTGGGCGTTAAGAGGGATCATTTTGTCATTTGCTTTGATAGGAGTTCTTAAGTGGGTGTTATTTATAGCGCATCCGCCAAATAGTTTGCTTAAAGTGGTTGATGGCACGAGACTCCATGTTTATGCTATCTATTATTTGCTTCATTGATTTTAATTAAACCTGAACCTGCAATCTCAACAAATAAAACAAGATGTTGAATTTGAAATGGTCTATAATTATGGGGCCGTACTCGACTAGTCTGCAACAAATGAATAAAGAAGAGAGGAACGTCAAAGGACAAAAGCGTAGCAAACTAGACCACGACACTTCTACAGAAGAAACACAAACAATACTCCAGAAAAGTAAAATAGCAATAACAACACCAACAAAAGCATTGAAAAACAAAAAGGAAAAGAAAAAGGGCAGTTAAAAAAGAAAGTATAAATCAAAATAGAAATAGAAAAAATGGAAACAAGGAAAAGAAAAATATTGGGGAAGAGAAAAGTTTTGAAACTAACACGAAACGGGAAGACTCTTGGGTGCGGAAGGATGATGACCTACCCACCTTAAACATTAGCATCACAGAAATAAAAACAAAACTCCTAAATAAGACAAACCAAATTAAAATGAAACAATGTATAAGATTTGGTACACGGAATGTGAGAACAATGCTCAGAACTGGCAGAAATCACCAAAGAAGTGCAGATATTACAGTTAAAAGTATTGGGCTCATCTGAAACAAGATGGCCGGGACAAGCAGAAAAATGTAACAAAGATGGAAGTATTTCACTATATTCAGGAAAAGAAGAAGAAGAAGAAGCTAAACTGTATGGAGTGGGAATGATCTTGAGTAAAGACATCAAGGACAGCTTGATAGGACGGAATCCTATATCCGACAGAATGCTAACGGTTAGACTTAGAGCCTCAACACGAAATAAAAGTGTAGTTCAATGTTATGCACCAACGGAAATAAAAGAATATTTTTACCAAGAGTTATCAGACGTCTTGCAGAAAGTTCATAAAGATGACATCCTGATTCTTATGGGTGATCTAAACGCTAAAATAGGAAGAAACAACAGATAATTTGAAGAAGCTATGGGTAGATGTGGTACAAAAATAAGAAACACAAATGCAGAAATATTGCTAGAATTATGTCTTGAAAACAACCTCATAGTTGGAGGCACACTATTCTCTCATAAAGAAATTTATAAGGTAACTTGGATCTCACCACACCATAGAATGAAAAATCAAATAGACCATATATAGAGCTACAAGTGATTGAAAATATTGAGAATATGTGGAAAAATATAAAAAAATTGATACACGAAACTGCAAATGAAACATTGAAAAAGGAAGAAAATGAGAAGAAAGAATGGATGACAAGGAAAACTTGGGAATTAATTCGACAGAGAAAAGAAATGAAGGCAAAAATGAACAGTAAGAAGACAAGAGAAGAACGAAAGAGTGAATAAGGAAGTTAAAAACAAGGCTAGGCATGACAAAATATCATGGATAAACAAGATGGCAGAAAAAGCAGAAGAAGCAGCACAAACACATAATATGAGTGAATTCTATAATAACATCAAGGTAGCAAGAAAAAATTATAGACAGCAAGGACCAATTGGCTAAGAACAAAATAGATTGGAGGAGTTTTGTGCATGCCCTATGCTTCGAAAAGAAGTAAAAGGACCTTATATATAGGTTAAATCAAATTTGGTTTCCACTACAGGGACCCCTAAACTGTTAGAGATACAAGGAAGCCTAAATGGACAAAGTAGTGCAGAATTTCAGTTTTTTTCTAAATAAAATCAAGACGAATTGGAATTCAATTGATTTCTCAGTGAAATATTTTAAGGCATTAAAACCACCACTACTTTGCCTTTTTAAGCTCCCTTGTATGTCTAACAGTTTCTAAGTAGTGGAAATCAAATTTGGTTCAACCTTTATAGTTATGTCAATGTGAAAGTATTTCCATTCACTGCTAGCAGCTTAATAAAAAACATCGAACAATTGCACGTAGTCAGGTTTAAAGTAATAATGACATGGAAATTCTTTTACTTTTTATTCCAAATGTCAATTTTAGTGGAAGTCAGGTGCTTTAAAAGAATAAAAGGCTAAAATCTCGACTTTATGAGTGAATCCCTTAATGGTTCTTTTAGCAGTAATACCTTTGCCATTTCCAAGTTATGGTTATTTCCTCTAATAATGGCTTGCATTGCCAGCAAAGTACGTAGACATTAAACAAAATTTAACGACACAATTTTTTTCCTTTAATTTTTGTGTTAATTGTAGCAGTTGGTAAAGAATTCTCAACATCTGTTATTTGAAGATTACTTGCCGTTGTAAAGCATAATAAATCTAATAGCCTCGTACACATCGTTTTTCATTTTTTAATTTTAAATACTTTCGTCTTTAATCTTAAAGTCACAAGAAATTCATATTTTCATCTTTAAAATTGTCAAATTTAGGCATTTTTTTAAAGAAAACTTATTAAATTCTGCCAAAAGCTCAAACATAAGAATAAAATTAATGATTTAGCATTAAATTTGGAGAAAGAAATATAAATTTCTAGAAAAAATTGAAATTTATTAAAAAAATCTTTCCACTATTGTTATAGTAAATCTATCGTTGTTCAAAATTTCAACTTTCGTAGAAGTATCGTGGAAAGGGTATGTTCATAAATGGAATTAAAAATAGCGACGTTTAGTAGCTCAACGATGAGCGATTTGCTTGCCACATGAAAGGTTCTGTGTTCGATTTCCGGTCGCGCAGATCAGCATTTTTAATTCTTCTTTAAAAGTGGGATAATGCATCCATCTAGCAGAATAGCGCTTACTTTATGTGTTGTGTTATGTCCGGTAGTTTAGCTATTTTGGGAAAAAAAGTTTAATTTTTAAAAGAAATTTAAAATTTATAAGGAGGCAATTTGAGTTTACACAAAATTTGAGACGATGACATTTTTGTTTACGATTCAGAAAATTCCCGTGTTTCATTTCACCTGTCAACTGTCGTCGGCTTATGATTTTATATAAGAGCAGCCGTATGCATTTATCTTTAAATAAATGATAATATTAGATCTTAGAAAAATAATGTATCATAAATAATTCTTATAGTAAAGAGTGAATCAATAAAAAACTGCTTGTAATTTTATTAGCTATTTTTATGTGTGAAAAAGACACAAGATCAGCTTTCAGCTAGGAATGCACAAAATTTTTAAAACATCGACAATGTATTCGATTGATGTATCTAAAAAGATATATCTATATGTTTGGATACATCGGTAAATTTATTCAATATTCGATGTATCATATTAATCCAATCCCATATAGCAGGACTTCTCAATCAGCGATGTGCGCCCCTCATAATTCCTCTTTATTCAAAATTCCAACTTTTTAAATCAAATTTTTACTTATTTCAAGTTAGTGACTTTTTTTAAATGTTGACTTTTTCAAAATTTGTCATTCAATAAAAAACGTTTGCTTCTGTTTAAAACTTCGGTTTTTTTTTAATTGAACTTGCAACTATTTACATATAAAAATTTCAGTTCTTAAATTTTTTTTTAAAAATGTCGAGCTTCTTAAAAGGTTGAAATATTTTTACGATTTTATTTTAGAATTAGAACTTCTTTTATCAGAATTTTGCACTTTTTTAAGATGTTTTTCAAACTTTGTAACTATTTAAAATGTCGACCTCGATTTTTAAAAGGTTCGATTTTTTCAAAAATTTCGATTTTTTTTGAAAATTTTCAAATTACAAAAAATTTAATTTTTTCCGAAAATGTCCAATTTTTGTTGATGAAAATCTCAACTTTATTGATGATTTCGACATTTTTTTCAAATTTTCGATTGTTTTTCTCAGTTCTCGACTTTTTTCAGTTTACAATTTCTTTGAAAATCCCTATTATTCGATTTTTTTTGAAAACATTTTCGACTTTTTTTAAAACTTGCTACTTTTTTAAAAACCTCCATTTTTTTGAAAATTTTAAATGTTTATATTAAAATTTCGAAATTTTAAGCTATTTTCAAATTTTCGCACTTTTTCTCAAAATGTTGATTTTTTAAAAAAGAGCCTTTTAAAAATTTCGACCATTTTTTTAAAATTTATCTATTTTTCTAAATTTTGACTTTTTTCATTTTTTCATTTCGAATATTTTTGAAAATTTTGAAATTTAGCTGTTTTCTTTTTGTTTTTTAAAAATATGGTTTTTTTAATTGCGTGGTTTTTTCAAGACTCGCTGACTTTTCGGAAAATTTTTATTTTTTTCAAAATTTCACTTTTTTGACATTTTTGACTGTTTCATATTTCGACTTTTTTAAAAATTAAATTGAAATACTTTTCAACAGTTCAAGTTTTTTTTGAATTTTGATTTTTTGAAAATTTGTCCTTCTTGTGAACATTTTAAAATAGGTCGAAATTTCAAAATAAGTCGACATAGTCAACATTTCCAAACAAGTCAAAATTTTGAAAAATCTCGAAGCTTTCATAGAAAGTTAAGCTTTCAAAAAAAGTTTAGAATTTAAAAAAATCAACATTTTGAAAAATGACCAAATTTATTAAAAAAAAGTTTAAATTTTAAAATACATTTAAATTTGTATTAATGTTTGTTGACAATATTTTAATACAGTTTTGAAATATGACTACGTGATATCTGAATTTATTTAAAACGTCACCTCATGATTGTTGACAAAAAATAGGTCAGTTTATTTTACATAGAATAGGAAAAAATAAAAAAATAGAACACCAAAATTAGATGTTAAAAAAAATTTGTTATTTTTTTAATAAATTATGAAAAATTGAAATACCTGAAACCAAGAAAGATTAAAAAACACAACAAAGGTTACTCTAACGCGTTTCGACAGCCAAGCTGTCATCTTCAGAGAGAAACTCATCGATGTTTCGCTACAACCTTTTTTATATTTTTATTTTTATATTTTCATAATTTATCAAAAAAAAAAATTTTTCATATCTAATTTTGGTCTTCTATTTTTCACTTCTTCCTATTCTATGTAAAATAAACTAACCTAATTTTTGTCAACTGTCATAAGGTGACGTTTTAAATAAATTTAGATATCATGTAGTCATACTTTAAAAACTGTTTTGGAATATTGTCAACAAACATTAATAAAAATTTAAATATTTCCAAACTGGGTCGTAGAAATGTTAAATAAAATTAATAAACATAATGTTTCCGACCAATAAGAGTTCACCATGAAAAATAATTCTGAAAAAAGTTCAAATTTTCGAGATAATTCAAAAACTTTAAAATTCAACAAACCTTGGCAAAATAATCCATTAAAAAAAATCAGTATTTTCAGATAAAGGCTAAGTTTTAAAGAAAGTTTCGAAAAATTTCGAAATTTTTATTGAAAATTAGGACCCAAAAAAATCCAACTGTTAAAAAAAAATGTCAACATTTTGAACGATTTTAATAAAATGAACAACTCTTCATAGAAACTTTTAAAAAAGTTGAAATATTGAAAAATAATCCAAATTTCGAAAGTAATCAAAATTTTAAAGAAATGTGGAAATTTAAAAAAAATGTAGCATTTTCATTTAATATTTCAAAAAGAGCCGAAATTTTCTGATGCTAAATATTGAAGAAAAATGAAAATTTTAAAAAAATTCTTAACTTTCAAATAAACTAGAAAAGTGTTGAAGCAGAAAATTGTTGTTAGTTAAAATTAAAAAAATAAGTTAAGTGTCATTTTCTTAAAGAGTCAACATTTTGGATTGAATATTTGGAATTTTAATAAAAACGTCGGAATTTTCAAAATGTCCAGGTTTCCAAAAGTTGTCGAAATTTTAGAAAATAAAATCTACATTTTTAAACGACAAAATTAAAAAAAACCAAAGGAGATTTTAAAAAAAGTCGAAACTTTGACAGTCAAAAGTCTTAAAAGACCTAAATTTTGACGAGATATCGAATATTTCTGAATAAAATCTAAATTTTGAAATAAAATCAAAATTTTTAAAATTAAAATTTTTAAAAAAATTGGACATTTTAAAAAATTTTCGGTGTCAAGCTTTCCAAAATATCTAGGATTTTGTAAAGAGAAGAATAAGAAAGTCGAAATTATCAAAAAAATCGAAATTTTTAGTCTAATTTTTTAAAAAATTTTGAAAAAGTCGAAATTTTGGATGGTTAAAAATTGTGTGAAAAAATTTTGTTTGTTTTAATTTTTTGATGGTTGTAAATTTCGACTTTTTTCAAGTGTTTGACTTTTCTGAAAATTTTAATTTTTTTTAAATTTCAATTTTAAAATTTTATTGGAGTTTTTGACTTTTTTGAACCTTTCGACTCATTTTGAAAATTTCCAATTTCAAATTTTGAGTTATCTTAAAAATTCCAACTTCTGCCTTTTTAAAAAAGTTCTATTTTATTTTTTTTATTAAACATTTTGACTGCAAATTTTGAATTTTTTAATAATGTTGACACATAATTTCTACCTTATTTTAAAATTTTTAATTTTTATTATACTTTTAATTTTTTTTTCTAAATTTGATTATTTTGAAACACTTTTTTATCGATAAATTTTTCAAAATTTCCGCTTAATTTTTTATCTAAATTAGATGGTTATTTCAAAAATTTGATTTATTGTGAAATGTAAAGTTTAAAAAGATTGTTTTTCTCAATATTTCTATCCTTTTTTTAAAATTTCAACCTTTTTAAGAAATCTGATTTTAAGTCGAAATTCAAATACGAAAGTAAAAATTTGAAATCAAAGCTACGAATTTCAAGAAAATAAATTAAAATTGAAGATAAAGCTCAAATTTTATTGAAGAAGTGTCGAACAGTTTAATTTTCTTTTTTTCCAAAATTTTCAACTTAAAAGTAAAATCTATTTTTGATTATTTGAATTCCAAACTATACTATTGTCACTTTTGATAAATTCTCATATTTTTGAAATATGTTTTCCACTTAATCTCGAAATTTCGACTGTTTTTAGAAGAATGGGATTTATTTTAACATTTTGACTTCATCCTAAAATTTTAAAGCTTTTTTCTGGTATTTCGATTATATTTAATAAACTCCGACTTTTTTCGATATTTTTTTTCTAATAATTTATGGATTTATTTAGAACTTTTGACCTTCCCAAAATTCTACTTCTCAAAGTTCATGGATGATACTTTTGATTTTTTTCTCAAAAGTAAGTGAGTTAATTCAAATTTCTATTTTTACTAGATTTTTGACTTTTTTTTTTATTTTGGTGGAACGAACTGATCCATGGTTATCTTCAAAAATTGTAATAAGAACCTTGTCTTTTGAAGCCCAGAAAGATTAAAAAACACAACAAAGGTTGCTCTAACGCGTTTTGATAGCCAAGCTATCATCTTCAGAGAGATATTGAAGCTGATAGCTTGGCTATCGAAATGCGTTATAGCAACCTTTGTGGTATTTTTTAATCTTTCGTAGTTTCAGGGGACAAGATTTGTATTCTAATTTTTTTAAATTAATTTCAGCTGTTTTCCATGGTTGAAATGAAATTCAAGTGGAAAATTACAATTTTGCACTATATACCAATTCGAAAAATTAAAGCAACCCCCCTTGGAAATTTTTCGAGTGTGCACCATCCAGTAATGTTTTTGTTGCGAAGTTATGTAAAAGTGACCATAACAGAGGTTGTAAATTATTGTTTATCGAAAATCCCTACCTATTCATTATGAAAAATAGAAAATACAAAAATTACAAGAGCGTCTTTTAATTTCAAATTTTCATTTTTTTTTGGTTATCATTAAGGTAAATGCACCGGTAATGGGCACTTTAAGGGCTAATTTTTACTCTTTTGTGTATAACTTTTAAAAGTTTGGATTGTTTAGGCACATTCAAGTCTTTTGACATTTATTGACTTTATTTGTTGTGTTAAAATACTCGATTGCTTTTATAAAAAAACGTAGAAAAAAAGTCATTTTTGAAGGTCATGAAACGCGTCGGTAGTGGGCAGGGAATTTTCAGTAATGGGCACTTGTTTGTTCTGGTAGTGGGCACATTTTGTTTAATTAAAAAGCAATAATTATTGACAATTTTCTAATACAAGAGATTATTTATAATGAGCGTTTAACATCATCGATGCGTCAAACACACTAAACATTTTTAGAAACAGTTAATTAACAGATAAATACAAAGGAAAATTTGCAAATCATTACTTTTTTGTCATTTTGAGATTTTTGCATCAATTTCAGCTTTTCCTAGAAGTTTTTGGCAGCAAAACAGAATCAAAATTCTGACTTAGTCGCTTTCAGAATTGCTATCAGACCTAGCGACTCATCTGAGCTATCTGCTGCGAAGCACCTATCTTGCTCTTTTGGTTTTACATCATTTTCTAAATCATCGTAATTGTTTTCGTTTATTTGCGGCTCTTTCGTTTGCTATTTCTTTTTTATTCTTGCTCCCGTAACTTGTGTCTGATACTTCTTCTGAATATCCTGAGTATAACCTAAAATGTAATATTTTTTCAAAATTTCGTGTGAGAGTTCAAAATGGTCAATAAATGTTTTTCATGTTAATTGTGAGTTTTGGACTGTTAATACCTATTTTGGGGGTATTTTACCTATTTAGTGCCTTTTTTAGCTGTTCGTTTTTGCCTAATATATCATTTGACTCATCTTTTTATCTTATTTGATTGTGCCTAAAATCCGGTCTCTAATTATAAGCTTTCAAATTTGAAAGTGCCTGCTACCGGGGCAGTGCCCATTACCGGGGCAGTGCCCATTACCAGGGCAGTAAAAAGTTTTTTATCGCATCACTGAAAATTAAGTGTCTTTAAAATTTAATCTTTATTGGTAATTAGGTACCTCATAATATTTAGCAGTTTCGTAATAATTTAGTAGCACATAATACGTTAGTTAGAATTAAAACATGTTAGTTACCTAACATAATACCCTAAATGTAAATTTTATTTTAAAAGTTTGTTAATTTTTTTATGTCATTGTTGTCAATGTCACGATAAGGCTTTGAATGCAACTCGATTATTAGCGATTTAAACAATCTCGGACTTTCTCGGTTATTATAAATCGCATAATAATCTGGTTACATTAATAGCTATAAACTAACTATAAAAAGTTTAAATACTAGTTGTTTTTAAAATAATTAATATTACCATTAATATCGAAAATAAATAATTTTAGGTCTTGAGTGGATTTTTTTAATTTTGCATTTTTTTGATTTGCAACATTATTATTAGAGAAGGTATGTAAAAGTGGTCATAACAAAAGTTGCAGATAATTTTACTGCTTATTAAAATTCCAAGCAAATATTTTTATTAACGAATTGACTTAAAAGCAACCATAAAAAAAGCTTTAAATTATTGTTTTTGTTTATAATATTATTGTTGAGAAAATTATACGTAAAAGAAACTATAAGAAAGTATTTGAATAATTTTATTTTTTAAATAAATTTTAAAAATTTTCATTATTTACCTCATAACTTTATTGTTATGGAATTTTATTGTTTATAAAAATTTTGTAAGGATTTTTAATAATTAGTATTTTATTGACAGATAATTTTATAGTTCTTATTTTCTTGAATGACCTTATTATGCCCCTAAAGTACTGCGAGTAGGAGTAAGAGGCGGAAATGAAGATGAATATAGATGGTGATAAACTGCCATTTTAAACGAGAATAAATTGTAATACTGGGAAAAAATGTATACGTTCAAATGACCATAATGACTAAACTGTAGATAATTTGATTGTCTATAAAATATAGAATATATGTATCTCCATGAAATTGGACATGAAAGGTTGCATCGCTTAAAAGATTTTTTTTTAAACTTTTACATTTGCGGTTGTAAAATGGGATAAATCTAATTTGATTGAAAAAAAGTTGTAAAGTATATATATAACGAAAAGTTGACGAGTTCTGCCATTACTGCTATTGATATTAAGTCGTGCTTTGAAACTTAATCAAACAATCCGAGCAAACAAAATTTAATAACATTTCATTTAATTGTAATTATCGAATAACAGCAAAAAATAATCCCGTCAGCAAAACTAATAATGGAAAATCGCTTCATCCGTAAAAACATCCATAATTGAGGAAAATACTGCAGCTGGTAATTGAAAAAGCTTTTATCAGAATCAAATATTAAAAGTGACTCTCCTGCAAAAACATTCCCCTCGTTATCGAAATTATCCACCATCCATCTCGTATTTTATATTTGAGTTGTCGAATTACTTTGACCCATTTCGTCGGTGGATTCTTAACGCGTTTGTCAACAAAACAGAGTGGCCCCGAGGCGGGCGAGTCATTTTACTAAACCACAAAACGTCTCCTGCTATTGATCTGGGAAAACTTGGAAGTAAAACTTCGAATCTCATTCAATTAAATGCTTTAAAGCAATTCCGAATAGTTCCGACGAATTCGCATGCGTTCGAACGTGAAATCTGCTTCGTTAAAAGTTCCGCGACTGGGGCATAATCCGCTGTTTTAATAGTGATGCTTCAATGAATGCTGAATAACATTCGAAGTGATTTAACTTGGGGCCGAATTTAAAGGGATAATAAGGACAAATTCTAAGTTTTGCCAAATCGGACGTCTGGTTATTTAAATTAAGCACTTTGCATTCACGGCGTTTTGCTAATAAGCAACTAGGTGTTTCATCAGTAGGCTTGTGGTGTTTGGAAATCTTCCCAAATATTTTAGTTGTCGTAAGGCTTTATTTTCCGATCAGTTAAGGAATATTTAAAAAAAAGTGAATTGTCATCCATCAATATCAAGATTATAAGTCATAACGATCGACGGTCGTGGTTTGCCCTGTTATTAATTATTTAATGATTAAGCATCTTTTTTAATATTGGCTTAAATGATACAACAAATTATATATTGGTTTAATATAATGAAAGGTAAATAGAATAATTTGCTTTTGTCGTGCAAAGCAAGTGCTTAACGTAAATAACGAGCCTTATTTTCATTCCCATTTGGTTTGGATATATGAAAAACTTTACTTTACAATTACAAAAAGTAAATACCTAAGAAGTCAAATTTTTAAATCAAGAATTCAAGACTAGTAAAAGAGTGAAATAGAGATTAAATAGACTAAACGCTTTAATCTCGTATCATGAGAGCTGTTGAGTGCAAAATGCGGGAAAGAGAGAACGTGGTATCAGCCTAACCTTGACATGGCCGGTTTGAGTCAAATTTGTAAATTTTAAACTTGCCTCGTAACGGTTCTAACGATTTAGATGAAACTTTCAGTGCAGACGCGTATACATAGTATTGTTAAGCTAGTGATGCAAATATGTGATAATTGCAGTAAAATGATGACTCGCCCACGCCGATAATTAAATATTTATATATTTTATTTTTACCTTCCCAAAGAATGAAACTCTTAATTTTCCTTCACTAATGTTCACTTATGTTCCGACAATATTCCACAATACATTTTTCCATATCTAATGCCTACTTGCTAAAAAAATCCCGATGTTATCTTCGCAAAGGTCTGTTAAGGGATAAAGAGCTTGTTGCGAGTCTGTTTGGTCTCTGGAGAGAAAACAGTCACACACATGTTCGTTTATTGAGGAAGAGCTCATTTCGATGTTTCTGATATACCTGCAAACAAATATAACGCAAACATGGTTTTGGTAGGATTAGAACTCGTCTGGTATTTCTATAAAATTTCTTTTAATTTGATAATCTTACAGCAAACATAACAAAATCATGACTTTGACGGACAATGGTTTAGAATCAGTCTTGTAATTCTATAAAATATCTTTTAGGCAGATATAAACCACGTGACGGTCCTGGGCTCGACTCCCAGTCGCTGATCACATATTTTTAATTCTTTAACTTTACTACAGAAGTGGGATTAGGGATTCACCTGACACCATAGGATTTATGATTATGTATGTTTATCGAGGTGTCGGATTATGGCCGACAGCCGAGGACGGCCGTGTTGTCAGGAATGGTCGAGATGTAGCAGACAGCAGATATCGAGAGTACGTTATGTGAAGGGAATAAGTAGAATTAAGAGTTATGGTGGCGGTGGCTCCGTGGTTAGGAGACTGACCCGCATAACGTGACGGTCCTGGGTTCGACTCCCAGTCGATGATCACATATTTTTAACTCTACTACAATAATTATACCGGGATGTCAAAAATTATCTTGGTCAAGGGTGGTTGTGGAATGTAAAACCTGTGTCTTACTTTACGTTTGAAATAATTATGTCACTGTCACACCGACATCATCAATAACCTACAAATTTCATACCTATTTATTTCAGTTGTAAAACAATAATGAACTACAAATTATGAAATAACGGTTTTAGTAACAAGAAAAACTAAATTACAGTAATTGTTGGAAATGTCCCCCGTTTTGTTCGATGCACAAGTTGACGCGTCTCCTCATGCTGTGAAAAGCGTTTTTTAAGTAAGGAAATATAAAATAGTCCATAATTGTCAAACAAGGTGATCTCGGAGGAAACTCAACTTCTGTATGCAAACTTATCAGCCGGTCATCAAAAAACTCGCGGAGGAAAGCAATATTTTCTCGTGTAGTATGTGCTGCTGAACCGTCGTGCTGGAAATAACCGCACCGAAGTTCATCATCGTTTAACTGTTGCACAAATTCAACCAAAAAGTTGTGTCTGCACCTTTCTGCGTTGACGGTGAAATCGAAAAAAATTGGCCCAATTATTCTTCTGCGAGAAACTGCCATTCAAACACCAATTTTTTGAGCATGTAGTGGCGATTCAGTAAAAACATGAGGGTTATCATTGCTCCACATTCGCATATTTTGAGAATTGATGTATCCCGAAAGGTGGAACCACGCTTCGTCAGAAAAAAAGTGAAGTCCAGAAGATCGTCATTCATTAAATTATTGACTGCGGGCAGAAGAGCTTGATATACTTGCATCTTATATGGATGCATATTCAAGTCTTTCTTTAAAATCTTCTGACATGTTTCATAAGAAAGTTCAATTTCCTGAGAAAGACGTTTCAAAGGTTTTGCTCGGTCCTCTTCCATACGTTGGCGAACGTCATTGAAAACTTCTTCTGTACGAACTCTTGGTCTACCAGCACCTTTTTTATGAGTCACACAACCAGTTTCTCGAAACACTTCAACACAATTTGTAAGGCACGCATAAAAATTGTTCGGTAATATTGCCACGTTTGGGAAGTGCTCTCGAAAATTGTCAAAATAGAAACGTTGACTGTATTGCCAATTTCCATTAACTAGCGCACCCGTTCGAAAATAGGCTTCAATCATGAAAATTTTGTGCTGTGTGGTAAGAGGCATGATTCAAAAACTGGATTAGAAAATTTCAGCACAATAACTTGACAAATTCTGACACACCAAAACATATTCAAAAATTTAAAGTAAGACACACGTTTTACATTCCACAACTAACCTTGACCAACATAATTTTTGATATCCCGGTATTAACTAGGAACAATAGAAATTTAATTAACTATCGTAAAAGTCTGAACAGAGCTGTCGCTAGTTGCTGTTTTCTTTCTTTTCCTTTTCCTCAAGAAGTGGGGGTTCTGACGTCTTCTAGAAATCATGTTAATGTTCTTCGGGCTTTGACCAAAGAGACATTTCTGAAATTTTACAAATGTTCTTGTTTTTTGTTTATTCTTGCGATTTTTTATGGCAAGTGCCGCCTCTCGCATCCTAGTTTCCCCTGCCGTCGATTGAGGTATTCATACTCCGCGAGATTTCTCGCCTTCATAGCCTCCTGCACATCTTCTTTCTAGGAATGTTTTGGTCTCCCGCTTCTTCGTCGAGTACGCGGAGTCCATTCTCATATCCTTTTGGGCCATCTTTCCATAGACATTCGTTTCAGATGACCATACCACTTCAGCTGTTTGACTTCTATTGTCTCTATGATGTCAACGTCAATTCCCATCTCCGCTCTAATATCCACATTTCTGACTCTGTCCACTTTCGTCAGTTTACAGTATCGCCTCCAGTAATCCGTGTTCATCGCTTTTGTTTTAAATTTGTTTTTTTTGTTTACCTTCCATACTTGTGGTCCGTATAAACCTATACTTTCAACAGTTGTTCTGTAAAATCTAATTTTGTTTTTCTTTTCTATTTTTGAGTTTCACAGAAGACTATTTCATTTTCTTGTAACAGTTCAAGCCTGTCCCGTCCTTGATTTAATTTCGTGGTTACTGTCGCCGTCAGATGTTATTGTGACACCTAGATACTTGAAACTTTTCGTTTGTTTTATAATTTTCGGGCCTAACTCCAGATTTTTTGTTCATCTCCCACCACAGAATATTCTGTTTTATCTGTATTGATCTCAATACCCCATTTAAAATATTCATCATCAAGTTTTCGCAGCATATATTATCTTTGTCTTTAGCTAGTAAGGCCTGGTCATCTGCAAAATGAAGGGTGAATAGCTTCTCATTTTCAATTTGTATACCCATATAACTTCTCATTTTCAATATGTATACCCATATAGTAACATTTCTTTCTCCATGATGTTAAGATTTCATTCAAAAATGTTTTTAATAGTGTTGGCGCTATACAGCAGCCGTGTTGGGGCCTTTAGTAATTCCAATTTCTGTTAGAATCACTTTCCCAATTTGTGTCATAGAAAAAACAATTTTAAGCAAAAAGTTTTTTATGAACATGTATCCGGAAATTCTTAATAAAAGAGATACAAGTTGTTGAAATTTCAATTAAAAAAAAAGTTTTTACTTTTAAGTTTTCTAAGTTATTTAAACCAAATTTTTAGCACATGGTGTATGAATGAAGGATCACAAAATAAAATAAACTAAGTTTCTCTCTCAACCAGTGGTGGAGTTGCGAGTAATCTGTAATATTATTGTAGGAAAATCACGGTACACCACTGGGGAAATGAAATAAAATACCTGTTTTGGGTAAAGTATTTAATTATGAATGAAAGTTATTTCTTGACATTTTTTCGTACTTGCCACTGGTTGCGTCATGTCGTTGGTTTTGGAAAAAACATCACTCTCACTCGTACTTTCACTAGGGAAAGACCCAAAAATTTTAATTTTGTCACAATAGTGACAAATGTGAAAGAACGTTAAAAGTTAATTTTATCCAAAACTAAATTCATTTCATTTTATCCAGTGTCATAGCATCTTAAACTTACCCCTCTTTGTGTTAGTCGGTGATTATTTAAAGACCAGCATACATTCATTGTATTTGAACAGTTTCTACGTAAAACATAAGGTAGTAAATGCCAAAAAAAGTTAAAAAAAATCTTTTTCAGAAGTAAACGCTTTATCAAAAAATTTTATTTTTATCATTTTCTTTACTGGCGTACTATTTTTTTTTTTCAAAACAATATCACAGATTACCCGCAACTCCGCCACTGATTGTGATAGAAACCTAATTTTCTCTTAATTTATGATCCTTTATCTACACACCATGTGTGCAAAATTTAGTTTAAATAAGTCTGAAAATTTGAAAATGAAACAATAAAAACTTCTTTTTTATTCAAATTTTAACACCTTATGTCTTTTTTATTAAGAGTTTCCGGATACATGTTCATAGAAAACTTATTCCTTAAAATTACCTTTTTCTTCACCTGTTTCATTTAAGGCACTTAAAACGGGGACATCATGTCTATTTGAATTACTCTTTGGTTTTTCATAGTTTTCCGCAGAAGCTGCAAAGGATTCGCTTTGGTTAAATTGATGATAACGTTATGAGTTTCAAAGTTATGAGCTAAACCTTTCTCCATAAGCTGTTTGATAGAGAAGATGCTGTCCACTAGGGTCTGCCGGCTGAAAAACCATTTTGCTCTTCGATGTCTTTTATTTGGCCTTCTATCCAGTTTTTAATGTTTTCTCCATATACTCGAGACAGAGAGTTTTTAATACTTATACTCTATAATTGTCACATTTTAGACGGTCACTTTTTTGTATATATTAGTTATAAAGGCCTTTATCTATTCTGGTGGTAATTTATCTCCCCTAAGGAACCGCGAGAATGCGTATTCTAGCAACTCCACTAGAATTTGAAGTCCATGTTTAAGTAGTTCATTTGGCGCTCCTTCTGGTCCTAGCAATTTATTATTTTTTAAGTTTCGTAATACTCTTTGAACTTCTTCAGGTGTTATCATAGCCTCTAGTTCTTCTTCATCACTTTTTTGTTGGTCGTACTTATCCAAATATTCTAGCTAGATCATGTTAAAATACCCCTCCATTTTCAGTCAAAAGTTTGCAGTAACGTCTTGTTCACTCTTCTATTGGAATAATATTTACGCCTGTACACTTATGTCCGTTGGTTAGGGGACCTTTTATTATTTTCCAGGCTGCCCTAGATTTGGTTGAACCGATGTAAGCATCAACGTATTTGCATTTATGCTCCCACTGTTCGTTCTTTGCTTTTAGCATTGAGTTTTTCACTTTTCTATTAAATCGAGCACACTGTTTTCTGTCTTGCATATTATTCGTTTGTAGCAATTTGTGATAGGCTTGTTTTTTGTCTTGTATAACACTGCCCAACTCATCTGTCCACCAGGGTGGGTATTGGTTCTTAACTTCAGGTTTAATCATATGTTCTTATAATTTGATGTAATTACAAGCAGATATGAAGAATGTATGACTTTGAGGAAATTTTGGCCTAAACACTTGTAATTCTAAACATTTTTTTTGTAATTCTATATAGTTAACAGCAAATATAATATACCTTTGTTAAAATTTTGTATCAAACCTGGTCTTGTATTTGTAGAACAACTCTCGTAATTTGATATAAACAAGACACAAAAATTAAAGGATATAAATTAAAAAAATCCAAATTTTTAGGTGACTTTTAAAAGGCTCTAACTCAAAGAAAATTAATCATAGAGAAAAATAAAATAGGCAAATTGAACCCTCAAGATTTAGTTTTTAAGTCTTGAGTTCAACAGTTTTTTAGCGTCAACTCTTTTTGTTTAATCCTAAGAAAATCATAGGTTGATATTTTTTCCAGATTTTTGTTTATCATTAAGAAAAGTCCACTCACATCGGTAATTTTTTCAGTAATTCTATTGCAAGGGACTTTTAGACAATTTAATTTTATATAATTTGGCGGGTCTCTAAAACCTGTGAAATAACTTTTCACTGAAATATCTTTGTTTAAGACAAAAATGTCATTTTTTTGATTTTAGTAATAAATATTTTAAAAAATAATAATTGTTGCACAGGAAATGCAAATAAGGCTTTAAAAATTAAAAGAAAAGCGTTTTCTGCATGTTCTAGTCATCGGTTTTTGATAAAAAAAAAACAACTTAAACATTATAGATGGCTCATGTGCATGTTTACAAGTAGTTATACGTATTTGAGCTTACAGTAAATTTCAATCAATTTTAAATATCCGGCGGGAATATTAAACTTGATAGTTATTTTAGCGATTCGTATAGTTTTCTCTTTTGGTATCCTGACATTATATTATTACATGCAAATGTCATTATGTAGGTTCCACTTTTATACAGTTATGTTACTTTTCATAAAATTCAGAGAAAGATTTTTCAAATAGACAGAATCTCCATGATCTTCTTCATAAAATTAAATGAAATATTTAATAAATACCTAGCTGGAGCTATCATGTTTCAACATTTTGAACTGAATTTATGTAAAATAAATTTACAAGAAAACTTAAATTCACTATGCGCTAATAAAAAGACTCTCTCCTACATACAGTATTCAACTTTGCGTTATTACTTTAGCGGAAAACCTTCAGGAACTCCTTTACGACAAACTTCTCTATAAGAAAACTTAAACCACCTTCGGAGTGCAATCCAGGTCGCGCTTCATATTCCAAGCACCCTTTTTGATCAATTAAGTATTCCTATTTCAACCGACGTCGTTCTAAAACCATTTGTTGGTATCAAGCAGGCGATTCGACGATTTCGCATCGGAGTAATGACGTCATGCTTCGGTCATAATTTTCAGGAATCCCCCCAGCCCATAACTTTTCTAATGACAGTTTGATCCCAGCCAAAATTAAAAAGCAACCCGAAGAATGTTTTATTCAGTAGCTGCTTGGGTGCGTTTCGAAAGCATTAAGGTTTGTCTGATTTATAAATTCGCATTTTATTGCCTTCGGTAATTTTAAGGGGCTGTCATATAAATATCAAAAAGTTCACGTGTAAAAAGCCGAACAATGCAGTTTATGGAAATTGTTTGGAAAATCTAAAAAAGCTACCTTCACTAATATTATTTCTTTTCAGACTGATTTTCAAGATGGAACCGTGGACCAATCGAAAGAAGGTTTTCATGTGTTACTAGTCATCCCTCTCCAAGTATCTGGTCATGTAGCATGAAGATGTCAAGCTCGAGCTTCCTGGTGCTTGTTCTCGTACTTTTAGTTACATGCTCGGAAGCCGAACAAGCGACAGAATTCGCGGAAACGACCGACGGCGGTACGGCTTCGTTGCCGTGCACGTTGACGCCCGCGTATCCACCCGATCGCGTCAGCGTAGTTCTGTGGTATCGCGGATCTGAGGAGGCGCCCATTTACAAATATAATTTGACTGGTAGCCGTCCTCAGCATTGGGGCGATCCCTCGCTGGGTGATCGGTACTTTTTGCGAGTGATCGACGACAACAGAGCTTTGTTGACGATATCGCCTGCGAAGACCAACGATGAGCAGATGTTTCATTGCCGCGTTGATTTCGTTTCATCACCTACTAGGATTACACATGTAAATTTGACTGTTGTCGGTAAGTATTAACAAATGTTTTGTTATTTTTTGAGAAATACTTTTATTCATATGACTTGCCAATAGTTATAGACATGAAAAATGTTAAAATTGTTTACATATTTTGTTGATTTTATCTTCAGGAATAATCAGAAGTAAATTCTAGTTTTTAAATTCTTTCATTAAAGAAATGTGTACCCTAACCAAGTTATTGTTCTTTCATTGAAATTTGTCTATCGAATGTCAAGCGTTTCGTAATGACTTTTATTTTACCTATTTACTACCTTATTTCGCTATTCGCCGGAGTCTCAAAGGTAAAAGGACTGTTATCGTTATCTTTTAATGTGCTACTTAATATTTGACAAAATTCCTTCTCGTTCAGAAAGGACCATCAAAGGCTGACAAAGAGGCTCCGGCAAATGAGCCGAAAACAATTAGAGTCTTGATTAGTCCTTAATGGTCTTCTTGAGAATCAACTCGTTCCCCTGTCTCTGTTAGACAGACGCTGTTAGAACATCATATTTTCACCTTTATAATTTTCCTTTGAAAGTTACTTCGAAGGGGCTTTGTTCCGAGTGTCACTTCTTATCTGAAAATCTTATTCCGTTCATTTCTTGGAAATTTAATAACCAATAAAACAAAGATTAATGAACGTTTAACTGGCTCAACAGATTGTTAATAACGACGCGAAATACAATTAAAATTATATGTCAAAGTCCACAGGTTATTTGCAGATTTATACAAATGAATAGACAAGCTATCTACTTCATTTTTTAAATGTTAGCACCAACTCTTAAATAAAATAGAACTATCGTTAGATTCTACAAAATGCTTTTTGAGTTATTAGGAAAATTTAAAAACGTTACCTTTCTTTAAAATTACACTAGTCAACAAAATTAAGGGATATAAAAAATCCCACGTTTTTAAATAATTTTAGGCTGTAACTTAAAAAAATAGGTCATAGAGAAAAATAAAATAAGTAAATTAAAGCTCCAAGTTTTTAGTTTTAAGATCCTCAACATTCTTTTTATCAGCAGTTTTTCAGCAATTATTAGAAAAACATTAACATTGTCTTTAAAAATGTCCACGAACTTTGGTACATTTTTGATATTGATCCCATTATAAAGCTGCTCTATCTCATTTTCTTTAACTTGACCCATTTTCGAACTTGGTTAAAAAAATGTAATTTTTTTTTTTAATCTGACCATTATTAACCGAAAAAAAATATTTTACAAAAAATCGAAGTCTGGATTCTGAAAATTGCAAAATATTTATTAAAAGCCGTAGTTATTGAATTATTTTTGGTACAAGAACTTGTTCCTAAGACAATTTCAAAGCGGCGCGACTTTTTCAGTTTTTGTTTTCATTATGCTCGGAATGATTAAATTTGTCGTTTTTGTTAAAATCAATTGCACTATAAATTTTTCACTTTTTATTTATTTTCGTAACTAAATTTTTTTGGTAATAATATATATTTTCTTTGTCATTATTAATTTCTACAATAACTATAATATTTTTTAATAGGGAATATATAGAGTGGTCCGCTAATTATGGCGGAAACTTTGGGGAATAATAGATCATCAAAATTAATATGACTTTGTTATATAAACAATGCCTTTTCAACGTACCGTTTTTGAGATACAGGGTGTTAAATTCTTCATTTTTTGAACGATTTTATTTTATATCTCTCAAATGAACAGTACTATTTAAAAAATATTTACTGACATTAAATATCTTGTAAAGGGTTAATATTGCCTTATTATAAAAGTTAACTGACATTTCCAGTAGCGTAGATCTGGGGTATACTGACCCTTTTTTCTATCAGAACTGTTACGCCACTAGTCCTAGATACTAATTTAATAATTTTTTGTATTTTATGATGATTTTTGCACAAAAAGTGTATTTTGTAATTTTTTTGTTAGGTGAACTATTTTAGAGTTAATAGCATGCACCAATACCATTTTAATAACTATGTTGTTATTAACGTTATTATTATCATTAATAATTTATGTTAATGTTAATGTGTGCATTTTACTATTTATTGCTGAGATAAAATTATGAAAAAAAACATCACAAAAGATAACGACAAATTTAATTTCCTCATCTACATATTTCCATACCACCATGGGGTAGATTATAATGGCGCGCTTTCTTTCGAGATATCCTCAATAGGCCAAATCCACAAAAAGAATAACAACAAGAAAAAAATTTAGTCAATAGCTTTCAAAAAGTAATTGTTCGCAATGCGTTCCACCTACTTCTATGCATTTTCGACACCGACGAATTAACGAATTTATGCAGCGGATAATTCATGTGGATTTTGCCTCATGTCATTACAGGCTTGCTGAATCCCTAAGTCATTCCTTGTTAAAAGTGGAGTAGCATAAACTTTGTGTTTGAGATTTCCCTAGACATAAAAATCCAGTGGATTAAGATCTGGTGACCTCGGTGGCAGGCCACTGGTCCTATGCCATTAATTATGTCATGATTCATCTCATTTCTTCCTAACCGGCCCATCCAACGTTGGGGATATTTAGTGTTAAGTCAATCTCTTACAGCTCTTCCCAAATGGGGGGGAGCTTCATCCAGTTGTATCCACAAACATTATTGTCAATAATTCCCAGCCAAACATTTACGTTAAATTCATTTTGAAATGATCGTGGCAGAATTTTTCGAGGTTTTTCGTGTGCCCAAAAATGGATGTTAAGGTAATTCGTTACTCCACGTCTGTTAAATGAAGATTTATCTGTCCATAGCATTTTGCGCAAAAAGTTGGGATTTTCTTCCATTGAATTTAAAAACCACTGGCAAAACCTTAATCGCTTTTTAGCATCCCCAGGGCACTAGGTGAAATGCATATATGTGATCATTTCGTAATGTCCGTAATATTTGTGACTTGTATAATCGTAATTGCTAAGCTGCTCTGCATGATCTCAGCTTCGGGTTATTATCAAAAATACAAAGAATACGATTCCGATTATTTTAACAGTTTTTAATTTGTTCATGCTGAACACGTAGACCAAAGTTACGAAAATTTTGATGTGTTCTAATGAAGACACGAGCATTTGGAATTCTTCTATTTGGATAACTTTTGCGGTATTCACGAATTGCCGCCTAGGCATTTCCATTACAAAATCCGTAACAAAAATGAATATCTGCGTATTCCTTGTTACTAAAAACCATTTTTCAGAATAACGAAGTTAACTAATAACAATAAAAAAAACAGTAGTACTAATACAACACAAATTATCACAAAACTCACCAAAAAAGACTCACTTACAAGAACTTGTACCTGCATTTGATAGATAATTTCTTGTCTTAATCTAATGTCCCTTATTACGTTCCGATAAAAAACCTAAACACACATTTAATCAAGCCTTCCTACTATTAACAGTGGAGGTAGATGAAACGCATTACGTGCAATTACTATTGCATTGTTTTTTTTCCAATTTGAGGTCAAAAATCAATAGTTAAATGCACACATTAAAATAAAAATTAAAAAGAATTATAGTTAATGATAGGAATAATGTTAATAACATTATTGTTATTAAAAAGAACATTAATATTTTTACATGGTATTAACTTAAAAATAGTTTATCTAAAAAAAAATCACAGGATACACTTTTTAAGCGAAAAACATTACAAAATACAAGGGATTATTAAATTAGTCTTTAGGACCAGTGGCGTAGAAGTTCTGATAAAAAAAATTGGTAACTATACCCCAGATCTACGCCACTGAAGATGTTAGTAAACTTTTAAAATAAGGCAATATTAGCCCTTTACGAGATATTTTATGTTACCAAATATTTTTTAAATATTACTGTTCATTTGAGAGATATAAAACAAAATCCTTTAAAAAATGAAGAGTTGAACACCCTGTATCTGAAAAACGGTACGTTTAAAAGGCATTGTTTATATAACAAAGTCACATTATTTTTTAAAAATCTTTTGTTCCTTAAGGTTTTCGCCATAGTTAACGGACCACCCTGTATAGATTATATTATAATATTATATTTATGACAGGGCCGTGTCCTGCTATGATGCAAAGAGGCAACCGCATCAGGCGGCACCGTAATGAGGCGGCATAAGTAGCGAATAATAATAAATATAAATAATAATTTAAATATCTTACAAACTGGGCTCGGTAAACTCAAATAAAATTTTTGTGTAATTCAAGACGAGTCAACAAGGATGTCAAAGAGAAAATAAATAAATAAACAAATAAATCACCAGCTAAATCAAAATACAATTTAAGCCATTCAATATCCAAAATCTGGCTTTGAGCACTTGATGTGCCTCTTCGTTGAGTTGAGTGCAGCTCCCGTTAAACTTTTAATGTTTTTTACTACTTCAAAAATGTTTACAACTCTTGCTTAAGATTTAGGCTCAAAATTAAATAGGATACCAAAGTATCTAAAAAAATTTCGAAATTACAAAATGAAATTATGATTCTTGAAAAGGTTCACAACTTCTTACGAACCAAAGTTTGAATTTAAAGTCACGATTTTAATAAAATAATTCAAAATGTAGATAAAATGGACATTAATGGATACAAAATAAAAATTGTTTAAAAAAAATTCTTCGAAATTTAAAAAACAGGTCGATACAAAAAAAATGATTAACAAATCCCAATTTCACAAATAGAAGAAGAAAAAAGGAGACCATTAAAAAAAAACTTGAATATGCAAATACAAAATTAAAAAAAAGCGAAATTTTGAGAATAAAATTCATACTCTTGATATATTTATAAATGTCGACTTTTTTTTCTAAACAAAATCGAAATTTGAAAAATGTCTTTAAAAACTTTGACATAAAAGATCGACAAATCAGGATCAGGTAAATTTCGAGAACATAGTCAATATTTCAAAAGTCAAAATTTCACGTCTTAAGTTAAAATTTGAGGATAATTGTGAAAATTGCAATTAAAAAATTAAAATCCGGAAAAAATTAAAAAAAGTAATAATTTACGTAATACATGAAAAATGTCAACATTTTTAGAATAATGTCAAATTAAAAAATAAATTGCATTCATTACGAAAAACTCTTTCCTAAAATTCGATTAGTTGCATCTGTAAAAATCGCAATAATTTTCCACATTATTATATATTATTATTAAATGGTATTTATTTATATGCAAATCCTGAATTCTTACCATGAAAATATCATAGGAATAGGATTAGGACTTTTATCGAGAATTTCAGCTTTTTAAAATTTTCCATATTTTCTTTAAATCTCATTGTAGCAGTATTTCGACCTTTTCTCGCACCTTCAAATTTGTTGTTGTTAAATTAACATTTATTTTAAATTTGAACTCAAAAAACCGTACCTTTTTTTAATAATTTTAACTTTTTTTATGAAAATGAAAGTTTTTTAAATTTTGATTATTTTAAGTGTGTTGATTTCAAAATTGGATTTTTTTCCGAAAACATTCATTTTTTCATTTAGATTTTTTTAATTGTGGATTTTTTTCGAAATTTCGACTGCTTAAATATTTCGACTTTGAAAATTTGGATTTTTTTTAAGTGTCTATGTTTTTGAAAATTTCGATTTATTTTGAAAATTTGTGCATTATAAAATTTCCATTGATGTAAACATCCCATTTTTTAAAATTTTGGCTTTTTTTCAAGATTTTTAGTGTATCTGAAAATACTAACTCTTTAAACATTTTTATTTTGTCAGAATTTTGGTATTTATTTAAAGCTCGACTTTTGAGTACGTTTATTTTTTGAAAGTTTCGAGTTTCTTAAACATTTTGACTCTTTTAAACATTCAACCTTTTAAATTTTGGCTTGGACCTTTTTGACAGTTTTAACTTTTTGACTTTTTTAAAAATTGCAATTTTTAAAATTTTTCACTTTCTAAAAAAACCTCTACGTGGTTAAAAGTAATAACTTTTTTAAAAAATCTCACCTTTTTTGAATATTTGTACTTATTTGAGGTTTTCGATTTTTCAACATTTTGCTTTGTTGGGCTAAAAGCCTTTTTGAAAACTTAATTTTTGTCTTGTAAAGAAAATTAAACATTTTTTTAATATTACTTAATATTATTTTTCTCCCCCATAGGGTTTAAATTTTTAAATCGACCAAGTGTTTAGTTATTTCTTCCAAAAAAATTTTTAATCAAAGCATTGGGTTATAAAACGCTTTTTTAATTTAGTTGCATCCAAACTTTGATGCCCCTTTTCCATCTTAGAGGTCAAATTGTTGAAATCGGCTAAAAATGTGCTAAATGATTTATTTCCTATCTTCTTTACACATAATCTAAGTTAGAAAGCGTTTTTGTTAGTTTTTTTGAATTGTGATACCCCTTTTTACCCCTTTAGGGGTTGAATTGTTAAAATAGGCCAAATATGTTTTAATTATTTTTGTCAAAGAAAACCTGATATTTACCTGATAAATTTTAGATCATAAAATGCATTATTAGCTTTATTTATTACTAACTGCAAACTCCATTTTACCCCTTTTTACTCCCTTATGGATTGAATTGTTAAAATCTGCCTAACAAGTGTTCAATTATTTTTTTCATAGAATGTTTACACATTAATTTCGAAACATCATTTCACCCCCTTTTTACTCCCTTAGAGCATTGCTCATATTTATCTTGAAACAAACCAGCTTTTCAAATTTTGTGTTTGTAATTGTAGTAGCTTCGACTCTACGTTGAAAGTTTTTCAGTCGATCAGAAGTTCTCTCTCTATCTCTTATATTAGTGTAGATAAATATAAAATCACAATATTTCGGAAATAGTTTCGAAATTAAAATGCAAATTGCATAACAAAAGACTGTTTTTAAAATTCCGATAGAAGAAATCTATATGTTGATATTGAAATCAAAATTTTAGTTATAATGTAAAAACCAAAAGTGTGAACTTTTTACTTTGAGAAAAAGTTTAAATTTTGATTAAAAACTGTTAAATTTTTGAGATTATAAAGAGAATTCAATTCAAAAATATATTGTGATTTTTTTTGTAAAAATTTCTATTTTACGTTTTCAATTTTTATTATTCTCGTAATTTTAAAAATAAAATTGTTTTGAAAAAAATCTAAATTTAAAAGCAGTTCTCTAATCTTAGAGAAAAAGTTGAGATTTCAAATTTAAAGACAGAGTTTGAGAAAAAACAGTCAAATTTAAAATTGGCCTAAGGAGGTCATAATTTTCACACAGAGTTCGATATTTTGTATTATACAATATTTCAAAAATTTAATATTTTAATCGAAATTTTGACATAATTGGTAGATATGTGCCGATAGTTCTGCTTTAAGCTTATAATCAACTTTTGACTTTTATGTCATATGCTTTTTAAACATATATAAAAATTGTTTTGTTTGGTTTAAAGAAAACATTTTTAAGGGGCGGCATTTGGAAGAGTTGCATCATGATGAGAAAATCTACCGCATGGCCCTGATTTATAGTAAGATTTATTTTTTTTTGAACAATATTACTGCTTTTTGAATATTCGGTTTTTAACGAATAATGTTATTTTTTTCTTGTTTTTAATTGTCCCTCAAATATTTTTAAAATATTTATATATTTTATATTTTTTCTAAACATTTCTAATTGCCTTAGAAATATTATGGTTTCTTAAACACTTTTTATTTAGATGTCCTCAGTTTTCCTTAAAGGGTTTATTTTATTTTCAAAAACCTTGTCTACCTTGATGCCTAATTTGCACACCATTTTCATTTTTATGAAAATTTTTATTTTCTTAAAATATTTCTGTTTTGTAAACATTTTACTCTTTAAATTTGGGAAGACGTTCAGCTTGTGTCAAAAATTTTTACATTGTCACATTGTTTGACCAAACATTTTATTTTTACTTTTTCGAAACTTTTAGTTTTCTAAGGTTGTTTTGACTCAAATTTTATTTTATTAAAATTACTTTTTTTCTTTAGAAACATTTTAATTGTTTAATTGTGATTTATTTCGATTGTTTTAAAAAATTTCTACCAAATTTCCCAAAAGATTCATTTTTTTCTAAAAACTTCCATTTTGGGGCAAGTATTTTTTCCTAAGCATATATTTTTTCTTCCGAGTATTTCATAGGTCTCAAATTTTTTTTTCCCTAAACATTTGAATCCTTTTTTTTCATTCAGAGTCATTTAGAATCCTCTTGACATGAAATTATCAACAGCTAATTTTGAGATAACATTTTCACTGTCTAATTTTGGAGAAATATTTAAATTGTTTAAATAAATAAAAGCTAGTGATATAACGTAAAAAAAGCATAATTTACTCGACCGCTAGGGTGTGTGGAAAAAAGTGCATATCAGCGAGGAATTCAAGTTGCAATTTTAAACATTTGAGATGACTTGCTAATGACCACTTATAGGACCAAAATTGTAGAGACTCATTTTTCTCAAAAATTGTATACTCTTCAATTTGAATGATAACTATTTTTATAATATAATTAACAGTTTAAGAGATATTTGCGAAAAACTGATATTCGTGGTCTTTGACTTTAAAAAAATTCTTAGCATATTTTGAATCGATGGGAACTTTTCACATTTCATTTAAAACAACTACTCAAACTATTCAAATGTCTCTGCAAATTTTTATCTCTGTGGGAATTTTTGTCTAGGTTGAATATCTACTTCGACTGGACTATTAGTAGGAGCCATTTGTCAGTAGTTTTCATTGACTTATTTAAACAATTTAAATATCTTTTCAAAACTGGACACCAAAAAGTTATCCAAAAGTAAATTATTTATCATTTTAAAAAAATTAAAAAAAAATTTATTTAAACTCAAAATTTATTTTTTTAAAATTTTAGTTTTTTCGAAAAATCTCTTAACCGTGTGCCCATAACGAAATAATATCGATAGTTTTAAAATATTTTAATGTTTAAAATAAGGTGCCCAGATGAAAATAGAACGTTAGACAGTAGGGCGAACGAAAAAATAAATAATAAAAATCCAAAATTGCGATTGCGTTCCATAAAAAGCTTGTAAAACGTAATTTTAAAATAAAGCTGATTCATTTAATGCTCGCCATCCTATCTATAATTGGACTACGGCCCGAAAAATATTGCTTAGGGTTCATGAGCTTAGACATTCAGCTGAGCCCTCTAATAACATTCCGTGAATGGTATCATCCCGAGGGATACAATGCGTTATATACGCAATCGGCATTGGCTGAACGTGTACATATTTTATAGCAGTTGTTGTTAGGCGGGACTCTTGATTGCAAATGTAACAACCCTCCTTCAACACCCCAACTATTGCTATGTTCATGATATTAGAAAGTTTATGGAGCGTACCCTGGGGACTACAGCTCTAAATGGGATCAGGCTGTTGATTAAGTTTATGATTGATTTCATGCAGAGAAACAACAACCCCATTTATATATCCTTTCAATAAATGACGTATATGAGACGCCTCAAAAAAAAACCTACGCAATTCAGTTAGAATTTTCAGGCTTATTTAGTTTGAAGATCAGGATACAAATTTCTAACTAAATAACATATTTTCGAATGGTAAGTAGTAGCTTTTTTCCTAACCAGGACCTTAAATTGAAAAGGAATTACTTTGATCATTTTGAAAGAATTTTAATTTAATAAAATAGAACTCGCAATCACTTAAAAAAGTTTATATCTGATGTCATAAAATTTATACTGAATTTATTTTGTTATATTAAGTTCTGCGACACCATACCAAATTTTCTATGAAAGTATTACCAACGTATTATTTTTAATTTCCTGCTTTCGGCTAGAAGAATGTTACAAAATGAGAACAAAATTATAAGAAAAAGGTGGCGTTTGCGGCTCCCACGTAAATTCGACAAAACAACATCCGTAATCCACTCGCATTGCAATTAGTCAGAAGGGTAGCTCGCGCGCATCCACCCAATGAACGTCAGATAAATATGTTTTATGGTGGCATTCCGTCTGTCCCCGAACCAAATATTAGGGTAGGTTGCAGGCCGCAGTAAACATCGGGCACCACGTTAATCTTGTCACTTATCCAGAGTGTAGGCAGAATACGTAAATAGATTAAAGAGGGATGTGAAGCCGCAGGGGCCCATTACACTCACCATGAAGGGTATAAATATACGCGGTGCGTAGGGCGTTCGAGAAAAATTCTCCCTTCTTGGCGGGAAAACGTTCAATTGCTTTTCCACCATTGTCTCTCGCTTTCCCTCAGTAATACAGCCGGATCCTTCATCTCTAAACTCGCACAATAGGCTGTTGCTAGCATATAAATGTTCCGGTGTAATGGGGCTGCGGAAAGATGCTTACATCTATAGGAGGCGATAATACAAACAGGTGTATTTTATGGAGCTTTCAAAATGTATATACAATGTTGCCGCAAAGGAAAGCTTTCGCAGGCAGTACCTTAGTTTACTTCATTGTAATGCACGTAAAAATCTTTTTCTTTGAAATGATTTATATGAGAAAGTATAAAGTATTGTTCGAAATCTGAAGCTTTTAGCGTTACATCTTGTAAAATTGTTGAATTATACGAATAAAGGATTTCTTTCTTTGAATATTAATACTAAAATTGCAATCGTTAGTCCTATTGTTAGATATTATTATTAACAATTGCAGTATAACTTTGATATTCATCCCGTGTTTCCAATTTTTTCAAGGTTTGTAGTTTCATTTTATTATTTTGATGTGATTTTTTCGACATTTAAATGTAGAATTTCAAATTTCTGAAAATTTTGATATTGATTCCTCTAGAATTTCCTTAAAAGTAGTTGATGTATTACACAGTGAAAGGCTAGCAAACAATGCATCTGTCTAGTACAAATATACGGATCCAACAAACAGAAGGAGAAGGACTAGGAATATGGGGTCCTAATTTAAGACTCTCTGAACCAACTGTATTATGCATTACTAGTAAATACTCCCTCAATTTTCCAAGCGGAACTACTTGCTATAACTCTGTGCGCAAACGAGTGCCTACAAAAAGGACTCAAAAACGTACAGGTTTATATCGTTTCGGTTAGTCAGGCTCAAGGTCGTTCAGAACGGAGTCAAAAATGGCCGAAGAATGCAAACAATTCCTGAAGCAACTGGCTGCAAACCAAAAAGTAATTTTGATGTGGGCTCCCGGGCACCAAGGCCTAGAAAGGAACGAAGAGGCATATCGATTTGCAAAAGAGGCCTCGATCACACCTCTCTCGGCCCAGAACCATACTGTGGTCTTACAAAAAGCCACGTAAACAATAAAATAGATACTTGGGAGACAAACCAAAGGCTGTCATACAGGAGAAAAAGTCCAGGCATAAGACAGTCAAAAAAGTTCATCACTATTTCAAAAAAGAAGTTTGAGCAGCTTCTCGAACTGAACAAGAACGACTTAAGAGTAATAACGGGACTTTTCACAGGACGCTTCCTAGTAAAGTATCACCTTAAGAAGATGGGAAAAGTAGATGATGAAAACTGCAGATTCTGTAATGCATCAACAGAAACAACAGAACACCTGCTATGCGAATGCATGGCTCAGTTCTGTAAAAGGCTCAAATCTCTTGAAAGGGTGACCCCGACACCCCAAGAAATAAAAGAAACAGCACCTAAAAAGATAATAGATTATGTATGTAAAAAGTCTAAACATCTTAGACAATCACTAAAAAATTAGAGTCCGCATAAAAGATCCTAATGGGTCGTAGTGCTGAGAGGTGTAAAAGCGTATACGACTCTATTTCAGAACTGTAGAACTGTTGAATCACTCGCCCATATGGGTAGATCACTTGCTGCGGATGGATAACTCGCTACGGGTGGATCATTTGCTGCTGGCGACTCACTCAAAAAATTTAAAATCAAAAGTTTGCGACAAATGTTGAAAACTCGAGCTTGGCTATCGAAACGCGTTAGAGCAACCTCTGTTGTGTTTTTAATATTTCTTGGTTTCATGATTCATTTCAAAATTTCGATTGTTTTAAAAAATTTTAATTTCAAAATTTTCGACTTTTTCAAAATTTTAACTTTTTTCGAAAATGTTGACATTTTTCAAACTTCTTAATTCTTTTTAATCTGTTGTTGAAAATTTTAATTCTAAAATTGAGACTTCTTTTATAAATTTGAAATTTTTTGAAAAATTGGTCTTATTTTCGGATATTCAATTTTATCGAAAATATCGTTCAACATTTTGGCATTTTTTAAAATGTAAACTCATTTTTAGAATGTTTTATTTCCTGAAAATTATGACTTTTTTTAATTTTGACTTTTTTTAGATTACCCATTTTTTTTAAAATTGGCTTCTGAATTTTCGGTTTCATATTTTCTCGAAAATAGCTTCTATTTCTTAAAACTTTACATGCACTTAGAACATATTTATGTGTCTTTTTCTTAGACAAATATCGAACTTTTTAAGGGGTTGCTCAAACACTTGACTATTTCTCGAAGTTTTATTTTTTTAATCCGAAATTTTTCTACAGTTTCGACTTTTTCGCGAAGTTTCGACTTTTATGTTGTAAATTATACAAATGCTTGCTAATAAACACATAATATTTTTTAAACTACTATCTAAAATATAGTAACTGCAAATTTGCGATAAGTGTCAACTTGTAGCATGCAACACGAAATCGATAATATAAACTTCACGAATAAAAAATGAGCATATTCGGTATGATGCTACGATATCAACGATTCCCCGATTACATATTTCGGAAAAGTAATGGGTGATTAAAATCCATTTTTACTTACTCTAGTGTCTATATGTAGAGGGATTGTAAACAACTAAAAATCTAGCCGTTGGAATTTATATCCAAATATCTGCTTTGACCACCGAGACTATTAAAATTTTCTTGTGCAAATACCGAGATCATATCTCGCATATTATGTTTGAAAATACATTATGACCAAATTTTTTGCATTTTTTTTATTGAGTTTTTCAAAATTCAGGTAATATCAAGAAAGTAATGTTTGACATAAAATATTTTAAAAGCTGCCTTATTATTATTTTTTTCAAGCCCACTTGGAAAATCCAATATCTACGTAATTTAAAACGAAGACCCCTTAAACTTTAAAAGCAAATATCTTGGAAACGGTTGCTCGTATCAACTTTCAGAAGGTGCGCCTTGCTTACGAAAAAAATATGGGGAAATAAAACTACCTATTTAAAATAAATATACTTGGATGCACAAAGCAGTTACCATACATCGGGGCTTTTTTATATGGGTTTGGAAATTTTGGGACATTTTGTGATAAATTTCTTTTTATATTTGAGATATTCCTAAGAATTGCCTTCAATTATGACAACACATCTCTTGTTAATATGTATGCATAATAAAAAAATAAAAATTGTTTCCGAAACATTACATATTTTTGACGAAATACCTGACAAAGTAGCTCCATTCTTTGGGACAACTTTGTCAGATAGTAACTTTTATATGAAACATTATTATTGCCCCATCTAGTGGCTTCATTTTTAGTCTTAAGGTCGAATGAATTCATATGTTAATTCATCTATTGGAGTTGTGGTTATAAATACACCGAATTTTTGGACATATTTGGTCACTAATTGATCAAAATCAGTTTATTTTAGTAGATATCCTCAATTTGCGTTTTAAGAGAGTAGTGTCTACTCATCTTTAAGACTTGGGTGACGCTATATTGCCTGCCCATCTTTAAAACTTGGGGTGATGAGTTATTATCTGTTCATCTTCAGGATTTAGAGTACTGCAAATGTCCTGGATCTGCTATATGCTTACCAAATAGCTCATTGCAAAGTGCGATACGTAGAATTTTGAGCGATCTTTGTGTTTGGATTGACTAACGTTTTTCCTAATGTCAGTAAGTTTTTTTTCCATAGTTTCCACAGTAAAGTTTTTGTAGAGTCGACATATAGCAATTTTTTTTAACCTTGGCACTATTTTTAGCTGCTAGGTTTCAACCAAATCAAAAAGAAAATAAAACCTAACAGAAATTAATAATAATTGAGATATACCCACTACTGACAAAGTAGCCCCGGTTTACGGTATGATGATTTAGATTCATACAGGATGTGTGCTCTCTCAGCTATCGGTAATATGTTAGCAAATTTGTATTCGTATTTGTTGACTTAAGAAATCCCTTTGTATGAAATTTTGTGCCTGTATCACAATTTATTCAATAGTTATATAAAAAAAAATCGGATTTTTTTTCCAACTTTGACGTCCTGTGTCTCGGTTAGTATGAATCTTTGGTATACGTGAGCAGATTAATAAGTGTGGTAATACTTGTGTACAAGCCCAAAAAAACCCATGGAGCGTCTGTTCCATAGTGGGCGGCTACATGGTCGGCGTCTGACCCGGATCGGGCGGCCGTAAACCTGGCTTTAGGCCAAATCATCCCCCATCCCAAATCCAATTCCCATGGAGAACGATCCAAATAAATTTATACCGGAGCAGAGGGACGGAACCTCGCTCCCGGTCGGGACCGGTGGTTGTCAAGCGGGCCCCACCCGACCGTCATCCAGCGACCGCGGGACACCTTCGGCGAGTAGCCAGGCTGAGGTGTCTACAAGAGCTACTGGCGAAACAGCACCGGGCGGATCCAACGATCCACCCCAAATCCCCAGAGTCCGGAAAAGAATTTCCGGCGCTCAACAAAGGAGAAGGCAGAGAGAGAGGCGGGCAGCAAAAACTATTGCCACCTGCAGCACCTCTTCCGAACAAAACAAACCTGGCCCTTCAGGACGAGCCGGCGACCATGCGCCTCAGGGTGCTGATCGCCGGCCGACCTCAAGGCCCGGTATGAAGAGAGCACGATCGAAATCGTCTCCTGGCCCCTCTCCTGGAATGTTCCCAAGAAAGGACCGGGTAAGCAGAGGCCGGCCGCAGGCTCTTCTAAAACTTCTAAAATGGTGACCAACCACCTAAGGGTGGCCATCATTGACAAAAAGAACTGGAACTCCAGTGCACTTGGCCGGCTTACAGCCCACAAAGCTAAACTGGTAAAGGAACGGTTGGCCGAGCTCCTGGACATTGAACTGTCCCGGCACCCGGCGAACCCTCCTACGTTCCAGAACTGCATTTACTCGCAGGAAATACTTAAATTTTCCTGCGACAACGAACACTTCCTAGCTTGGCTAGGGACTACAGTTAGGGGGCTCCCCCCTTTATGGGAGGGTGCAAATCTTGACCTTCTCCCAGTGGATCAGCTGCCTAAGTTGACGAAGGCCACCTTGTGGGTTCCCGAATCAATCTAGGGCCCTCAGGTTATCCTGGGCCGACTGACAGCTCAAAATCCCTGGGCCAAGGTAGACGACTGGGTTGTTTTCCACAGCGCCAGCAGGGAGGAGCTTAAGGGTACCATCCTTGTTTTTGGAGTTGGGGAAAGCACCCGTAAAATTTTAGAAGAACGCCAGGGAAGGGTAAGTCACCTCTTCTCTTCCCTAAGGGCAAAACTTCATGACTCATCCTCGTCGCTGAGTCGGGAGGTGGGGGTTCCGTCCTCTATGGAGGTAGAGGAGCCGTTACCCCCCGACCCAGGGACGGAGATAACACAGCCACCCCCAGCTTTAGGAAACTAGAACACCCGGGAAACCGGGCGTTTCGTTTCTTGAAACTGGGGGGGGGCAAGAACTAAATGTCTATGCCGTTCTGGTAGCCATGGCTTCTGGGAATGGTATAGGCTTTATACAAATAAACCTCCAACACTGTCGAGCGGCGACTGCTAACCTATGTCGTTTTCTCGACAGACATGGAGAAATTATAGCCCTTATACAAGAACCGTGGATATATATCAATATAGTCAGCGGTTTAGGCAAATTAAGTGAAACAGTTTTTTACCTCAAAAATGGGGACAAGCCAAGAGCTGTCATATATGTCTCGAAACTACTGAAAACGAATATCCTACCCCAATTCTGCTCTGGAGATCAAACAGCTCTCCGAGTGGAACTTGCGCGTCGAGAAGGAAAAATATCACTTGTAATAGCATTGACCTACCTACCAATAGATTCGAAAAGACCACCGCCCTCTGAGGAAATGGCAGGACTGATCGACTTTTGTGAGGCAGGTAATGTAGATATTATAATTGGATGTGACACAAACGCCCACCATACAGCTTGGGGGAGCGAAACAAACAACCCTCGAGGTACATCTTTACTACAATACTTAAGTAGTACCAAATTAGATATACTCAATAGAGGCAGTGAAGCTACCTTTGCTGCCTCCAGAGGCCAGAGTGTTATCGACATCACCCTGGCGTCTATGAGTATTACCAAAATTATAAATGGCTGGCATGTATCTAAGGATGCCACAATGTCTAACCATCAATATATAAAATTCAATATTTTATGTTGTAGTTTGGTACCCAAACCGTACAGGAATCCCAGAAGCACCAACAGGGAGGACTATAATACCCATCTGGAAAGGCTTCTAGGGACTGTAGAAACCCCACAGAGAATCGGGACAGTTGAACTGATCGAAAAATACGTCACTTTAGTGCAAAAAAATATCATTACAGCATATGAGAAGGCTTGCCCAATGAGAACTGAGCTTCGAGAAACCCGGGCAACCCCTTGGTGGAACGGGCAACTCGAAAAACTTAGATCTCAGGCAAACAAGCTCTTCAATAAAGCGAAGAAGACAAAACTGGTATGTGACTGGGAGGCTTACCACAATACAAGAAACTTATTCGCAAGAGACAAAGGGAAAAGTGGAGAGAATTCTGTAGTGACGTAGAGTCTGCTACATCAGTTTCCCGACTGAAAAAGATACTCTCGAAAGATCTAAACCAACAGGTAAGCATGATAAAGCGGGCCGAGGGTACATATACCAGTACACCCGCACAAACAGCTTCAGAGGTACTAAACACGCACTTTCCCGAATGCTGTGTTATACCAGGCCATTAGTGGCAAGGGCACTCAGCCTCTCGCCCTAGAAATAGGGATTGGGAGCTGGCTGTTCAGATGGTAACTGACACAAAAGTAAACTGGGCCGTACAATCGTTTGCTCCCTTCAAATCGCCCGGGTTGGACGGTATCTACCCTGCCCTGCTTCAGTGGGGAATGGTGTGGATACAAAAATACCTGGTGCAAATTTTCAGGGCGTGTATTGCCTTTAAATGCATACCCCGAGAATGGAGGGAAGTCAAAGTAATTTTTATTCCAAAACCGGGTAAACCTCAAGGTGAGGCTAAATCATGTCGCCCAATCAGCCTAACGTCTTTCCTATTGAAGACGTTGGAGAGGTTGTGCGACAGACATATAAGGGATAGCCTCGATATACACTACCCCTTTCATTCAAATCAACATGCTTTTACTTCCGGCAGATCTACCGAAACTGCGCTACACTCAGTAGTTAGCAGGATCGAGACATCGCTAGAAGTAAAAGAACACACCCTAGGTGTATTTCTGGACATAGAAGGTGCCTTTGATAGACCTTATTTCAATAGCATTTCTCTAGCGCTTGAGCGTAGTGGTATTGAACCCGCATTGGGGGAACTCATACGACATATGCTTGAGTGGCGAGCAATACAAGTTACAGTAGGAGATTATACGGTCAGGGGAATCGTAAGTAAAGAACGTCCGCAAGGGGGTGTATTATCCCTCCTTATATGGTTAACCAAAGCGGATGACCTTATCCGAAAATTCAATGACCGGGGTCTCTATATAATTGGATACGCAGATGATATAACCATTCTGCTTTCAGGTAAACACGAGGGAGTACTCTTCGAGTTAATGCAAGACGCCTTATATATAGTCGAGAAATGGTGAAAAGAACATTCCCTAGCAGCAAATCCTGCAAAGACGGAAATGGTCCTTTTCACAAATAAAAGGAAATTAGCACGACTAAAATTTCCCAAACTCATGGGACCCAACTCGGTTTGTCATATCGAGTGAAATACCTTGGTATTGAACTTGACAGCAAACTGAGCTGGAAGTACCACATTGAAAATAAATTAAACAAAGCTTACAAGATCTTCTGGCAATGCCGTGGGGCCATCGGGAGGTCTTGGGGGTTATCCCCTAAGATGACCTTTTGGCTATACACGGCAGTCATCAGACCAATTGTAAGCTACGGAGTTATAGTTTGGTGGCCAAAGACAAAGTGCACCACTATAAAACAAAAGCTAAATCACATCTAGAGACTAGCGTGTCTGGCAGTGATAGGAGCAATGAAATCCACTCCAACAGCAGCAATGGAGGCGATCTTGTGCCTGCCACCTCTCGACATATTTCTTGAGGGGGCGGCACAGGCTTCTGCTCTCTGTCTGCAAGCAGGAGGAATGTGGAATACGGTAGGTAAAATGGTGGGTCACCGGCGCATAATGGAGGAGGCGCTCCAAAAGGTACCTATTCTGGATGCGCCGATGGACCATCTACTGGTGAAATATAACTTCACAAAATCCTACCGTATAAAGTATATACACGGATGGATCGAAAACAAATACGGGCACTGGAACAGGAATCTTCTCGGAAGACCTGAACCTAAGTGTAAGTATTAAGCTAGATAAATACTCAACAATCTTTCAAGCGGAGATGTTAGGAATTTTATATAGCGCCGAATAAATGACGCAACTGAATATTACAGGAAAATATATCCAAATAAAGACGGACAGACAGACAGCCCTTAAGGCCCTGAGGAATGTGAAAACAAACTCAGTGCTGGTATGGAATTGCCACCTAGCTTTAGAACGTCTATCACAAGAGAATGCAATTGATCTAATATGGATCAAAGGACATTCTGGGAAAAAGGGAAACGAACGCGCTGACAAACTGGCAAGGAAGGGTTTGGAGGGACAATTCGCTGGACCAGAACCAACCCTTCCCCTGGCAAGATCAACCGTAAGATCCCTACTTAACGAAGAAACTTATCGTAAACACAAAGCCTTATGGGCATCAATAACAACATGCCGACAAACTCACGCATTCATTAGAATGCCGTGCAGGGAAAGGGCAAAACTATGCCTACAACTCTCAAGGAATAATCTCAGGAAACTTGTAGGGATATGGACAGGTCACTGTCGATTAAACAAACACCTCCACAGAATGGGAATCATAAACGACCCGAGCTGCAGAGGGTGCTTAGAAGAAGATGAGAGTGTCGAGCACGTAATGTGTCACTGCCCGGTACTAACATCAATCAGAGGACCCACGCTGGGGGACTTCTGGCTTAGTGTGGCCAGTTTAAGAGAGGCGCATCCAAGGGACGTTCTTTAGTTTCTCAACAAGGTTGGGTGGCTGAATGAATGACCAAGGACACCTCAATCACGGGGATAGCACAATGGGCCCGGAAAGGGTGGCCTAAGTGCTGGCCTAAATTTTTTTTAGGCAACCCACAACGAATCCAGAATCCAGAATCCAGACTTGTGTACAAGTTATAACATGTTTGGATAAATCACTATTTTGAGAATACATACACAAAATTTTATACTGATATTTAAATTAGTATTGCTTTGTCAGTCATTTAGACCGAACAAGTCGCTATTAAAATGGAAAAAAGTCAATTTGGAGTGTTGATAAAACATTACTTTTTAGGCAAAAAACCATCATGGAAGCGAAAAAATCTCTTGATAAGTATTGCGGCAAATCTTCTTCGTCATTTGAGAAGATTCGCAAGTAGTTCACTGAATTTCGTTGTAGTAGAACAAGCACGGAAGACGCTCCTCGCTCAGGACGTCCAATTGAGGTAACCACTCCAGAAATGATTACGAAAATCCACGATGTCGTATTAGGGGATCAACGAGTAAAGTTGAGAGAAATAGCAAACACTATAGACATCTTATATAAACAAGTTTCCAACATATTGCATGAATATTTGCACATGAAAAAGTTTTCGCCAATATGCGTGTTGATAATTGACCAAAAACGTGAACGAGTGACACTTTGCCAGGCTAATTTGCGACTGTTTGAATAAAACCTAAATGAATTTTTGCACCGTTTCATCTCTGTAGATGATATATGCATTCATTTTTACACACCAGAGAAAAAACAATCTAAGTAATGGGTGGAAGCTCGTAGCAGTGCTCCAAAGAAGGTCAATATGGTTTCATCGGCAGGATGTTTTGAAATTGGCCTTTTCATTTTTTAATTTTTGCATATTCCCTTATATTCCTCTTTTCATTTATTGTTTCTTTTCTTTGTTCCTGAAGAAGCCCTTTACGATGGTGGGCGAAACGTCGAACACTTTTAGTAGTTCTTTGACACGGTTCAATCCCGGAAAAAGTATATCTTGTAAAGAAAGTCCTATTGCACCACAATAATGCTCCTAACCATTCTTCCGCCATAGCAAAGGCCAAGCTGGTGGAGTTACGCTACGAAATGCTTCCCCATTCACCGTATTCTCTTGGCCTAGCTCTTAGTGATTTCTTCTTTTTTCTAAACATAAAAAATGGCGTAGGGAACGAAAATTTGGAACTGATTTGAAGACTATCTTCAAAGCTGAGGCGTTTTTTGAGGGCACTGGATAAAATTACAAAGAGGGGATCAAAAACTCCAGCATCGTCTAACCAAGTGTTTAGCTCTAAAAAGAGATTACGCTGAAAAATAAATGACACTAATTCGGTAAAAGAAGCTCTTTGTTTCATTTTAACCGGACTTATCAATCCACCGTCGTAAGATAAATTCAGCTAAATCACATTGGTTTTATATGAAAAATCCACTTTACTCTATGTACCATTGCTTATGTGCCGTTTACACGGGATAGTAACTTGCGATAGCACTTGAGACAGCGTTTACCCTTACGCAAATTTTTAAAAGCAAGTGCTCTCAGCAAGTCCTACCTGCACTATCCAGACACTACTATCTGCAAGTTGCTTGCATAGCCGTTTACACGGTAGAGTGGGTCGTGCAAGCTAGAGTGCGGCAAGTATAATTTTATTTCTAGGCGACATTCCAATTCAAACCTCCGCCGAGTGATTAATTGTGTCTGTGCTCCCTTAAATAGAAGTTTAAAGTGTCTAGTCCATTATTATCCCAATTAAAAGATTGCTTTTGGTGATACCTACATAGCCCAAAAAAATGTCCCGTCGTAGAAAGAGAGTTGCAGCAGTCGCTTTTCTAATTGCAAATTCACGAAAACAGCGCAAAAGTGCTAAAAAAAGAACTTCGGCTCAATAATGGACTGCTAGAATGCCTACGCTTGGAGCTGTTACTATTAGAATAATTAAGAAGTGAAGATCCAAGTAAATTAAAAAACTTTCTACGTATGTCAGAAGTGGATTCCCATTTTTTACTGCAATTAATTTCGAATCAAATAAGAAAAGTTGACACAAATATTTTTGCAAAAAGTGCGTTTTTATACTTGGTTAATATCTACCAAAATTGACAAAAAAAACATCTCAAGGAATGTCAAAGTATTTAAAAAAAATTAATTTTTTTCTTAATTCTCAACACACTGCATTTTAAAAACAAAACGGTTTCGGAGCGATGTTGATATAAACTTTGTTTCCTAAGCTTACCCAAAAATTATGTTCCTTAAGCATCTTAAAAATAACAACCACGTGCGATACTTTCATAAAAAGAAATTATTTTTTATCTGCATTTTCAATAAATAATTTTAGCTAAATTAATAAAATAAACCCTTTTACATATAAACCTATAAGTATTTGACTATACGTATGTAATTAGAAAAAAAAACTTTTCAAATGTGTAAAAAGACAAGAAAATAATTTTAAATGAATAATAGTATTTCCAAATCCTCTGTAAAGAAGTGCTTCAATAACGTATTTTTTTTATCCTTGCATAATTGTTGATAAAAATACAAACAAAATAATTTTGTTTTTGTTTTTTCAATTAAATCAAAAATTATAAATTCTTCTTTAGATTTATTTTTCATATAATTGTGCAGTAATAAAAAAGAAACTTCGCCTTCATTTTAAACATCGCAGCGCTTCAAATACGCGAATGTATTTATTGACTACACACGAGTATTTCTACCTCGAAATGTACGACTTGCACAACCCACTTGCAGACAACTTCCAGAAAATTGGAAATAAATCTGAACTTGCCTAGAGCGCTCTCCACGGATATTTACACGAGCAAGTAATTATTGCGGCAAGCACTTGGGCAAGTTTTACGACTTGCTCTGAAAGCACTCTCAGAGACTGTTTGTACTACGCAAGTTTGCTGGAAGTACTCTCAAAGACTGTTTACACTACGCAAGTTTGCTGGAAGTACTCTCAGACATCGACTTGCGATAGTTTTACTTGCTCATGTAAATGGCACATTATGGTGCACTCTGTATATTAAACATTTGGAAAAATGTTTATTTTTAATTTTTACACAATTTGATTGCAGTATCCGACTTTTTACTCAAAATTATCTAGAAACATTCGAATTAAAAAAAATCGAACTTTTCGGAAATTCTTTGTAAGCAATTGATTTAATTATGATTTTGATTTTTTAAAAGCTATATTGTAATTTTTTTAAAAGGTCTAATTTGGTTTAAATTGCGATAACAAGATAAATATTTCGAATTTGCAATGAAACTATTAAGGATAAACTCGTAATTGCAAAAAAAAAAATCAAAAGCATAGGTATGTATGTAGACGAAATACACGATTTATAGCGTTATTTCTAAGAAAGTTCTTTGTGATTATTCGTTTTTATCGCATAAATGCTTGTAATAATTTAAAGTTAAGACTGTCGTGGTCCTTTTTTAGCCATTCTTTGGTGATTCCATTTTTTGCTATTTTTCAATGCCTCTGACATAATAGTAGATGCACAGGAATTTGTACTTGGCAACTGCAAGTTCATAGCAATAATTTATAATTGGCCTCGTCATGTTTGTAACTGAAAGAAAAAATCCACTCCGATTACATTCAAAGTCATATAAATATTGAAGGAGCTTCATATCTGAATCACCTATTAGATCAATTCTTTTTCTAGCGCCCTTTGTTATATAATAATTGTATCAGGAATTATGAGTAGCTTGCTAAATATGCAGAATATTTCCCAAAGTTCTTTTCTAAGCGTGTTCCCAAGAGCATTGGCCTAAAAAAGCTTTCTGCAGAGTTTTTCCTGTAAAATCGCCCTTTTTGGCGCAAGAAAACGCGAAGTGGAAAAATCATGGGGTGTAATAATAAAACGTGTAAAAGGCCAGCCACATAAAGTATAAGTGGTCTCCCTATATTTGCTCGAGTTGGCAACTCGTGGATATTTTTCGTCCCATTTTCGCGGGAGACTTATTTATCGCTTTTCCACTCGCCTACTTGCCCCGAAGGATCCTTCCACTTGTGCAGACGCGCTCGAAGTTTTTATTGGAAATATCTGAGACTTCCCCGAATATATGAACAGAAATAAATATTATTTATTTGTGGAGGAGATGTTGCTTTTTTGTTTTCTTTTTTGAATTCCCATGGATTTTGCATAGAACGTTATGCATTTAAATGCGGTCGCAAAAACAAATCTCTCGAACGAAAAACGTATATTTTTCTTTTATATTAGGCTTTATCGCTTAAAGTTTACACTTCGAACTTCGCAAATTTCACCCCTGGGGGAAAGTGAAATTAATAGCTTTGTATCAGCAATATTGTAATATAATATGTTTGGTTTCGAGTCAGAAAATTGAATGCTTTCAAATACTTTCTTGCTGATTTTGAATTGTCTCGTATTCTGCCAAAATATATATATTTTTTCAGAAAGATTGAGCCCTTTCTCTAATTTTTGATTTTATTCAAAGAAAGACGCTTTTTATCTCGAAATTTCGGGTTGTACAAAATTGACTATTAAGTTTTGATTATAACGTATACTCAAAATTTCCCATATAATAAAATTGCAGTGTAAAGATGCAAAATTCAATTTTATAACGAAAAAAGTTTTCGTCGTAATCTTCAACATTCTTAAAAAAAAAAGCTTAAAAACATTTGAAATTAAAAATAATGTTGCAATTTATGTCCGTTCTATATTTCGTAATTATGCGAATTTTATGTAAAATCACTGCTTATATTTAAAAAATGAGCAGTCACTGAAACTTTTAATTAATTGATCCAATAAAGTTAAGGAGCATCAATGTTTTGGATTCGAGTATTGATAATAATTTCTAGTCGTGTTTTATTGCCTTTTTCTTCGCCAGTTAGTCCTTTCACAATTCTAAATTTCAGTAACCCTCTGTTAAGGATTGGCAATCTTTTATAGATTGCCCCAAGCAGCGATTGCGTTGGATCTTGGTTGGTCAATCGCTGTTTGTGACTCAACAATGAAAAACACTTGAGACTATATTAACATTTAAATGACGTAAAAACTAAATAAAAACAAGATTATTTTAAAGTTTTAACGTTTCGGGCAGAGAAATACTAATACTTCGCAAAGAAATTACAGAGAATATTGAAAATAATGTTCATGTTACATCAATATCAAAATTGATGTTTGGTCAAATGGCTAAGACAAATAGGAATGAATAAGGAGGAAGAACCCTAAAAAAGAAGAAACCAAAGGATGAATAATTTAGAAACTCTATGTACGCGACAATCTTATAAATGCCCCCCAGATCTCACTAAAAAGTAATTTTGGTGTCATCTGTTAGATGTAGAGAGCCCTAATTTCAATATTTCCGCGGTTGTTACGCGCCCGGCGCGAGTAATGACTCCGAAGGGGGCATAAATTTCGTCTATTTTTAAGGCGAAATCACTCGAGGCGGCCCCATTCAGTGGTAATTAAAGACGTTAGTCTTCCGGCGAAATTTCCGAATGAAACTCGACAAAACGGTGTTCCACATGTTTTCGGAAATTTAATTTCATTTATAATTTATCCTCAGGCCTGATGGACTGCAACTACTTTATTTTATTCAGTCGGCGCTAATTAAATGCATAAATTTAAATGTAAATATAAATTAACGGCATCAATTTGAATTCCGGGAAAGATTACCGAGGCTCGACCGTAAACAAATAATAAAATATCACCGCATAGCTGGTGGGGGTGAATTCGGTTTATAGATACAATTTTGCGCGTTTAGAATGGCAGGGGGAATTTAATTGTGGGGGAAAATGCTTCTGAGGGTATTTAAATTGTACACTCATACTTAGGGGTTCACGCCTTTAGCAAATGTAGCCCACTGGGATGTATACTTGCACAAAAAATTTGATATCTAATTGCGCGATCATTACATATACAGTGTGCCCCACCGGGAATCATAGCGATGGATATCTGACAAAGTAATAACTTAGCAAAGTCAATGAGGCCAACACAACTAAAATATTCGCAAAGTTGTTGTATTTCCGGTTACACCGAAAACTGATACCAACTTCAAATTTTAAATAAGATACCCTATATATTTTTGCATTTTTGGATTTTATTTGATATTTTAAGGCCACTTTGAAAAACAAAGATTGTTCTTAAAATTAATAGTTTTTGAGATAATTGGATTTTTATAAAAAAATAACAGATGCAAGGTCCCACAAAATTCTTTGTATCTTTTTCTAGAAACCAGATAGTAATTTCATATTTGGTACGTGAGTAGAACACATACGAAGCTATTTTGCATAACTTTCATAAGTTTAAAAACATTATATTAAGTGTTGAATTAACGTCTGAAAATTTTGATAAATTCAATCAGCGATAACTTTATTATTTTAAATGGAACACCCTATTTTTTTACGAAAAAAATTATTCTTTATAAAAACTTCCGCTTGAGCTGAAATCACTGAAAATAACATTATTTTCTTTATTTTTCTTACAGAGAGTTCAATTATTTGGAAATTCTAGAAAACGACCTGGAATAAATTACTTTTAATAATATGGTTTAGAATTACAAAAAAGCCTAAATTTGGAATTTTAGTTCATTTTCAGATAGAATAGGCCTGAACTGCAATAACACACTCCTCCAAACGTGTGCATTATTGCACTCTGAGCTTATCCTGCTTGCAGGACATTTGTTAGAGCTGCACCACAGTTTCTTCCACAGAACGCTAGGTTGCTCTATACTTAAAAGTTTGTGGTTACTTGAGAAAACTGCCACAAAGAATGATTCGAAATATTGAAATAAAATTTATTTTTAAACAGTCTTGACAAGAAAAGTGGGAACGTAAGTAGTAATTCCTTATTTGTTTTGATATGTATAATTACAAAATGATTTTTTAAAATCCTGTCAGTTAATGCAATTTTTGTTTCTCCAGGCAACTCATAAGATTCGGTATCGCCAAAAATTACATTGGGAAACATTTATAATTTTTTAGGGTCTACCTTTAGCTAGAGCATTTCTCAGGTTCGAATTGGGTATGCCAAACTTAAAAGATCTGTATAACCAGTATTTGATTCTGAAACTCTGAGTTTGATGAGTGTTTAAACCTATCGGTCTATGCATTAAAATTCAGAAAATAAAATTATAGATACGAAATGTTCAAAATTATAGAGAGTAGAAATTTGTACAAAGACGGTAATAATACCTTTGTTTTAGTTGAATCACTTACTGTTATTACCAAATACCTCTTTATTTTTGTGTGTTTAACCTTGAATTGTACAGGGCTGTGCCGTGCTATGATGCATCAGGCGGCACCGTATTGAGGTGGCATAAACATATAATAATAAATATAAATAAAAATTTAAATACCTTACAAACTGCGCTCGGTAAGCTAAAATAAAAAATTTTGGTTTATTCAAGACGAGTCGATAATGATCTGAAAGAGAATATAAATAAATAAGTAAATAAATCACCAGCTAAATCAAAATACAATTTGAGCCATTCAATATTCAAAATCTGCCTCTTCGTTGAGTTGAGTGCAGCTGCCGTTGAACTTTTTATTAATTCAGAAATTTTTACGATTGTTGATAAAGGTTTAAGCTCAAAATTAAATAGGATACTAGAGTATCTAAAAAAATTTCTAAATTATAAAATAAAATTATGATTCTTGGAAAAGTTCACAACTCTCTACGAACCAAAGTTTGAATTTAAACTCGCGATTTTTATAAAATAATTTAAAATGTGGATAAAATGGACATTAATAGATATCAAATCGAAAATGTTCAAAAAACTTCTCGAAATTAAAAAAAAAAGGTCAACGCAAAAAAAAGATGGACAAGTCCCAATTTTGCACATAGAAGAAAAAAAAAGTTTTTTGGTGAAATTTTCATTTCTTTTTCAACATTCGAGTTTACGTTCTAAAATTTTTATTATTTTCGAGATTAAACTAGAAATTTCGAAAAACAAAATCGAAATTTGAAAAATGTCTTTAAAAACTTTGAGATAAAAGATCCACAAATCGGGGTCAGATAAAATTCGAGAACATGGTCAATATTTTAAAAGTCAAAAATTCAAGTCTACAGTTAAAATTTTAGGAGAATTTTGAAAATTACAACTAAAAAAATAGAATCCGTAGAAAAAAATCAAAATTTGGACAAAAGTAATAATTTACGTAATACATAAAAAATGCCAACATTTTCAGAATAATATCAAATTGCAGAAAAAAACGCATTTATTACAAAAAACTATTTTCTAAATTTCGAGAAAAACGTCTTCATGTTCCTAAAGCCAAAATTTTAGATAAAAATGAAAAAACCAAAAGTGAGAATTCTTTATTTTTAGGAAATATTTCTAGAAAAAGTCAAAATTTCAAGTTTCAAATGAAAATTTTAGAAAAAATTGTGAAAATCGGAACTGAAAAGTCCTAGAAAAAAGTCGAAGTTTACAATAAAGGTTAATAATTTACATTATAATATACTATATAGCATGGCTTGTGGTGAAAATTCGATCAGTTACTTCTGTAAAAAACGCAATAATTTTCCACATAATTTGTATTTATTCATATGCAAATTCTTAATTCTTACCTTAACGATATCAGGAAAGAAATAGGATTAAGACTTTTATCGAGAATTTTAGCTTTTTAAAATTTTCGATTTTGTTTTTAAATCTCATTGTGGTAGTATTTCGACCTTTTTACGAACCTTCAAATTTTTTTAAACATTATTAATTTTTCTTGTTAAATTAACTTTTTTTTTGAATTTCAACTTAAAAAACCACACTTCTTTTTGATAATTTCGACTCTTTTTCATAAAAGAGAAAAGTTTTTAAATTTTGATTATTTTGAGTGTGTTGATTTCAAAAGTGGAACTTTTTCCGAAAAAACTGATTTTTTCATTAAATTTCTTAAATTGTGGATTTTTTTCGAAATTTCGACCACTTAAATATTTCAACTCTGAAAATTTGGATTTTTTTAATCTCTAGCAGAGTTGCCATACGTACGCTAATTACCGTATATGTACGGTAATTCTGACAAAAGTACGGTATACCGTCCAAATACCAATACCGTACCAAAAGATACGGTAATTTACGTTTTACTATTCAATAACAATAAGTTTGTTAAGTAATTCACCAATATTATTTTACGTACAGTTTTACAATTTACAACCAAGTAAAAAATTTGTGCCATCTCGTAATAAGTAGAAACATTGTAGTTTAATTTTGCAAGTTTTTTCTTGGATTTTAAATACTAATTTTTATGTTTTGACCATTTATTTCTAATTAGAAAGATCCGAGACATATTTATTTTTTGCCTTGTTTTTTTATTTATGTATTTTTAGTTTTTTTAGGAAGATGTAGAAAGGGCATTATTTTATAAAAATATATTTAGAAATAAGAAGTTTAAACTGGAAATTACGAGATTGAAGTTGGAAATTTCTATTGTATTCTTCAAATTTCGACTTTTTTTGAGGAAATTTCAAAGATAAAGTCAAAATTTCGGCTTTAATTTAGTAATTTCAACTTTTTTCACGAAATTTTGAGATAAGATAGGGTTCAGTAATTTCAATTTTTTATTAATCAAAATTTCGACTTTTTCTTGACATTTCAAGACTAAAGTAAAATTTTCTAGAAAAAAGTCGAGATTTCGAGTCCAAATTCGAAATTTTACAATAGGGTAGAAAGGACATTGATTAAAGAAAATTGTATTTAGAAATTTCGACATTTTACAAAAGCGCAGAAAGGACATTGATTAAAAAAAATATTTTTATAAATGTCGACTTTTTCTCAAAATTTCGATTTTTTTTCGAAATTCAACTTTTTTTCTCGAAATTTCGACTTAGTCTCGAAATTTCGGATTTAAACTAAAAATTTCGGCTTTAAAATCAAAATTTCGACTTTACACTCCAAATGTCGACTCTTTTCTCGAAGATTCCACTTTTTACTTGAAATTTATACTTTTTTCTTAAAATTCCGAGATTAAGGTCGAAATTTTGACTTTAATCTCGCAATTTCGACTCTAACCTCGGAATTTCGACTTTGATATCGAATTTCTTCTCGAAATTTCTAGAATAAGTCGAAATTTCTGTACCTTATGGTTAAATTAGGCAGATGACAGTTGCGTCTCACCACCCCCCTTTCCCTCCAATCTTGACAGTTGGCAGTAGGGTGCGTTGAATAATGGCTAAGACGAAATTTTGGTAAATAACCAAAATTTCGTCTTTCTTTCTCGATTAAAATTTAAATTTCCAGACAAAATCGAAATTTCAAGTTATAAATCTAAAGTTCGTGATTAAGATCGAAATTTCGAGCAAAAAAGTCAAAATTCGAGACAAAAGTAAAAATTTCGAGAAAAAAAGTCGAAATTTGAGAAAAAAGTTGAAATTTTGAGAAAAACTTCAAAATTTCGATATTAACGTTAACATTTCGAGCAAATAGTCAATGTTTATGAAAAAAGTCGAAAATTGAAAAAAAAACTTCGAGAAAAAGGTCGAACTTTTTAGATTAAGGTCGAAATTTCTAAAAAAAAGTCGAAATTTGGTAAAAACGTCGAAATTTCGAGAAAAAAGTTGAAATTTCAAAATATTTCGAGAAGAAAGTCGAAATTTGAGAAAAAAGTCGAAATTTCGAGAAGAAAGTCAAAATTTGAGAAAAAAGTCGAAATTTGCGAAAAATGTCGAAATTTCGAAAAAAATGTCGAAATTTCCATATTAAGGTCAAAGTTTCGAGAAAAAAGTTGAAATTTGAGACAAATGTCGAATATTGAGAAAAAAAAAACGAAATTTCGCGAAAAGAGTCGACATTTTCAGATTAAGTTCGAAATTTCGAGGAAAAAGTCAAAATTTGAGAAAAACGTCAAAATTTCGAGAAAAAAGTCGAAATTTGGAAATATTTTTAGAAGAAAGTCCAAATAAAGTCGAAATTCCTAAAAATAACATTTTTTTTCAATAGATGTCTTTTCTACGCCTTTGTAACATTTCGACTTTAATCGTTAAATTTCGATTTAAAAATTGAAATTTTAAATTTTTTCTAGAAATTTCGAGATTAAAGTCGAAATTTTGACTTTAATCTCGGGATTTAGAGGAGAAGAAGTTAACATTCCGTAATTAATTTTTAATTTTCAAATTGATGTCCTTACTACGCTCTTGTAATTTTTACTTCAAAAAAAGTAAAAAAACTTTTCTCAAGTTTTGCAGTGTATTTATTAATACGTGTGTAACGTGTTCAACCACTAAATAAAAGTTTTTGAGACGGGAAAAAGGTAATAAAATAACGTACGGTAATTTTTGTGAAAATACGGTACGAAATTTTACCTTCAAATATATGGCAACACTGATCTCTACTGTTTTTAAAAATTTCTATTTATTTTGAAAAATTTTGTATTATGAAATTTCCATTTATGTCAAACATCCCATTTTTTAAAATTTTGGCTTTTTCTCAAGATTTTTAGTGTATCTAAAAATCAAAAATTTCCATTTTCTCAGAATTTTGGCATTTATTTAAAGCTCGACTTTTGAGAACGTTTACTTTTTGAAAGTTTCTATTTTTTTTTTGAAAATTTTGACCCTTTTAAACATTTAACCTTTTAAATTTTGGCTTTAAAAAAAATGCAACCAAAATTTCGACCTCTTACCAGTTTTAAATTTTAGACTTTTTTAAAAATTGCAATTTTTCAAATTTTTTACTTCTTAAAAAAAATTTTTTAAACCTCCACGTGGTTAAAAGTTATAACTTTTTAGAAAAATCTTTTCTTTTTGGAAAATTTGTACTTATTTAAAGTTTTTGATTTTTTAACATTTTGCCTTGTTGGGCTAAAATCTTTTTTAAAAACTTAATTTTTGTCACAAAGAAAATTTTAAATTTTTTCAATATTAATTAATATGATGTTTCTCCCTCATAGGGTTTAAATTTTTAAAATCGACCAAGTGTTTAGTTATTTCTTTCATATATACTTTATACAAAGTATTGGGTTATAAAATGCGTTTTTAATTTAGTTACATCCAAACTTGGATGCCCCTTTTTCCCTTAGAAATCAAATTGTTGAAATCGGATAAAAATATGCTTAATGATTTATTTGATATCCTCTTTACACATAATCTAAGTTAGAAAGTGTTTTTGTAAGTTTTTTCTATACCAATTGTGATACCCCTTTTTACCCCTTTAGGGGTAAATTGTTAAAATAAGCCAAAAACGTTTTAATTATTTTTGTCAGAGGTAACCTGATAATATATATTTACGGTCATAAAATGCATTATTGGCTTTATTTCCTACTAATTGCAAACTCCATTTCACCCCTTTTTACCTCCTTAGGGGTTGAATTGTTAAAATCTGCCAAACAAGTGTTCAATTTTTTTTCATAAAATGGTTACACAACGTTTTGGATTACAGAATGCAGTATTAACTTTGTTCTGTGCTAATTTCGAAACAAAATTTCACTTCCTATTTACCTCCTTAGCGCACAAATTTTCAAAAATTTCTTCTTATTGCTCATCTTTACAGTGAAAGAAACCAACTTTTCAAATTTTGGTTATTTCGACTATAACTTGAAGGTTTTTCAGTCGATCAGAAGTTCTCTCTCTATAACATTAGTATACATAGATACATAAAAAAATCACATTTCGGAAGAATTTGAGGAAAAAAGTGAAATTTGAAATTGGCTAAGGAGGTTATAATTTCGACATACACTTCGATATATTGTATTATACAGTATTACAAAAATTTAATATTTTAATTTTGACATAATTGCTAGATATGTGCCGACCGTTTTGCTTTAAGCTTACAATGAACTTTTGACTTTAATGTTATATGTTTTTTTAAACATGATTAAAGGTTGTTTTGTTTCAAAAAAACACTTTTAGGGGGTGGCATTTAGAAAAGTTGCATCATACTGAGAAAATCTTCTTCATAGCCCTGGACTTGCAAACTGCTTTGCTTAATTTTTAGAAAATAACCAACACTGTTTTAAAGCATTTTTTGTAATTACAAACTATACTTCATAGTAAAAATTTTCGATACCGACAAAAATAACAACAATTTACTCTTCGTCGTTTTTTGAAATTTCCAAATAATTGAACTTCCTGTAAAAAAAATAACCAAAATGATGTCATTTTCAGTAGTTTAGGATCATGCAGACGTTTTTGTATGGAATGACTTTTTCTCGAAAACTCAAAAATAGAAAAGAAACCCCTCTTCAGTACTCTATCTTGTATTTGGTCCAAAAAAAGCCTTAGATGTAAGTGTCTACATTATAAGAAAAAAGGTGTTAAATACAAGTGGAATAAATTCAGTATTGATTTTTTTCATCCGCATTAAGGCGCGGGTGGATTAGATTCCGCAGAAAATTGAAAAGATAAATTTTAATTGTCATTGAAATTTTGTACTTGATTAATTTTTTTACTTGTGCATACTGCGCATAAAATAAAATTACTAGAAAATTGAAAACATGAATTTTGAATAGGCATGAAATAATTTCAATAATTTTAAATGTCAGTGAAATTTTGGTAAAATTTTTTATGCGTGTGAAATAAATTCAACAAAACACTGAAAAGTGAATACCAAAAGCGCATAAAATAAAATCAGTAGAAAATTAAAGAAAGAGATTTTAAATGCAAATAATGGAACAGATTTAGCAGCTCCTAAATTTTTTCATTTGCATTTTGAATAAATTCAGTACAAAGGTAAACAGAAAACGGATAAAATAATTTTAGTAAGAAACTAAAAATTGCAATTTAATATCAAATGATTTACAAATGCTTGTGAAATAAATTTATAAAAAAGAGTTTTAAATTGAAAAAGGAAACCTTAAATGCGAGCAGATTTTTTTATTCGCGTGGAGTAGCTTCACTAAAAAGTTGAAAAACGAAGTTAAAAATGTCAATAAAATACATTCTTTACTGAATGATTTCACTTGCATTAAAATACGTGTGGAACAAATTCCGAAAAAAATCAAAAAACGAGATATTGTAAATGTTCAAGAAATAATTTTAGTACAAAATTGAAAGGTATTTTTAAATATGGAGGAAGGACATTTTAAATGTGGGTGGCTTTTTATGCGCATGAAGAAAATTCAGTAAAAAAAAGTGAAGTTTTAAATCGGACTAAAATAATTTGAAATACGTGCCTTTACTGAATATTTTTCATGTGCAATTTAAATGCACGTGGAATAAATTTAGAAGCAAATGAAACAGTCTTAAATGCTCATGAAATAAATTTAGTAAGAAACCGAAAATATGTATTTTAAATGCGAGTGGAAAAACCTAATAAAAAATTGCAGAAAGGACATTTTAAATGCGAGTGGTTTTTTTTGTGCTTGTGGATAGATTCAGTATAAATTTGAAAATTAAAGGTTTAAATGCGAATTAAATAAATTCTGTTTTTTTAGTGTTTTTTTTTACGAGCATAAGATCAATTCAGTAGATAATTAAATTCTAGTGGAAACCATTGCATTGAAAATTGAAAATTCATATTTTAAATGCGAGTGAAACACATTCTGTACTTATGAATGTTGTTCACTTGCATTTAAATTTACCTGGAATCAATTCAAGAGAAAATGAATAAGAGAAATTTTAAATGCTCCCGGAATAAATTTATTAAAAAATTCAAAAGACATATTCTCAATGCAGTGTGAAAACTTAATAGCAAATTGAGAAAAATAATTTTGAATGCCGGTGGATTGTATTATGGGCATAGGTAAATTCGATAAAAAGTTAAAAGGGAAGTTTTAAAAGCGAATTTTTACGCGCATGGGAGAAATTTATTGGAAAATGAAAAATAGAAGTTTTAAATGATTGAGAATTCTTAGTTGAAAATAAAAAAAAAATACTTTTTAAATGCTAGTGGATTTTTTATGCGCATGGAGTAGATTCATTAAAAAGCTTTGAATGCGAGTAAAATACATTTTGTACTTACTGAATGTTTTTCACTTGCATTAACATGGAATAAAATCAGAAGTATTTTAGATACGAGTCGAAAAATCTAATAAAAAATTGAGAAAGCGAATTTTAAATATGAGTAATTTTTTATGTATTATATGCAATGAAAAACAATAAATTTGGAGTATGTAGATACTATTCTAAAAACAAAGATATTCCAATTAGCAAGAGAAATTTAGAAAAATGAAATTATGTCGCGGAAACGTAACAAAGCTATCATGATAATACTCTCTAAAAAAAGGAGACATAGCAAAATGTTTTGACTCGCAATCTAATAATGATCAAATCCATGGGGTTCTCCAAGTGTCATAAAAATAAGGGTGTTACGTTATATTACTGTTAATGCAAAATATATGTCAGAATAATTATTATAGGAATAAAATTGTAAACATATGTTTTAATTTATTTTCCATATCACTGAACAGAAAAAAATTAACCCAAGAGATAAGTCACCCCGTTAAATGATTTTTTTTTTGCAAAACCCCGAGACTGGTCAATTTTATTTTTAGTTTTCTTAATGAAATTGCCAAATTTAATGAAATTCAGTTGTTTAAAAGTTGATATGGCATAGCCCATATACCGGATGTTTTTTGTAGTTGGGAGGTTACCTTTATATGGAGTACCACTTATTATAAAGGCAAACTGATTTTGTCGATAGGACTAATCGGAGTTAAACTACCTTCTAAAAATATTTTTAACTTTCTCCCATTTCTGGTTATACCGTAAGTAGACATCAACCTTCTTATTTTAAATAGAAACCCCTAAATTTTACACCTTATTTGGGTTTTACGTAAAAAAATAAGATGAGTTTATTTTTACACGTTTATTGCTACCTTTGATAGTTTAAAAGATATTTCAATTTTTCGAAAAAAAAATGACAGAAAAGGGGGTTATTTTGACTCTTTGTATCTTTTTTAATATTTGCAGTAAAACATGAAAGTTGGGTTGAAGTCATGAAATATTATGGAGACTATAATAACGTAATCAGGTTTTACATTTATTACACAGGGTGATGGAAATTTTATGATCATTAATGTTTTTGTTTTATTCAAAAAAATTTTGTTTTTTTTAATGGGAACAATGTGTTTTTTAATCATTACGCCATATAAAGGTAAACTCCCATCTAAAAAAAGCACCCGGTACAAGAAAAAAATCAAACTCGCCCCTATAAAAATTAGGGGTTGCAACTCTTTGGCATAAGTAATATGTTTTTAGGAGCGCCTTTTTATGAGAAATAGTATTACGTTTTTATACTTGAGTTATTAGAGAAAAACTGTTTTTTGGGATTATCTTTAAGGGGTGGTTTCACCACTTAAATCGCCAAGTTAGCATCTAAAAATAATACGTGTCCAATTGTTTTTAAGTATAATATATCATAAAATAAAAAAAAATCAGTGGGGTACACCTTGGGTACTTTCCATGAATATTTTTTACTTGTATTTAAGTACACTTGGTATAAATTCAAAAGAAAATTAAAACGAGGAGTTTTAAATGCCCATGGAATAAATTCACTAGAAAAAGAAAGTTTTAAATGCTACTGGAAAAAAATTAATCGAAAATTGGAAAGATGTATGTCGAATGCGAGTGGGCAAATTTTTTTCCACTCGCATTTAAATGTATATGAAATGAATCCTTTTGAAAATCAAAAAGATTAGTTTTAACTGCTAGTGAAATAAACTTAGAGGAAAATTAAAAATATATTTTAAATGTTAACGAAAAACTGAATAGAAAATGAAGAAATATTCTAAATGCTAGTGACATTTATATAAAAATGTCAAGTTTACATATTGCTGATAATAATAATAATTTTTCCACATCCCTAAAGCAACGTTATGTGCGCCACTGACTCAAGTAAGCATAAATTACCCTCGGCATGAATTTTAAGTGCACACTCAAAGCTTCTTCGTACGCATAAAAAGCTGCGGCCTTTTTGCCACTTCATTGTGTCGACGCTCAGGCTAATTATAACGCAAAAGTCGGTGGACAACTCGTAAAATATGAACACGGCTCTCTACTCTGCGCCCTCGCGCCGCTAAAAACACGGGCGAGTATTCTTGATTACAATTTTAATTAAAATTAGTGCCAAGTTTTCCGCATTAACCTCATGTCCATTATTAAACCGGTCGAATGGGGGATGGGGCTGCAGCAGAGGACAGATAATTCCATAATTTAGCATCGGAGGAATTTCGAGGGGCGATCGAAGGGAATGACTCACTGCATCGACCCCTGGAACGCAACGGAGGCGCGTTTCGAGTGATGGCCGCGGTCAGGGTTTCCCCGCATAAGATGGAACGAACGTGATGCGATTTCCCGAAGTTCGTCGGTATTATCTTCCTTATATACAGATTAAATCTTGCCAAAGTTAGCTTTAACCAACTGCGGCCATAAGGTGTATGCAGCCTGCATGCAATAAAATATTATCATTAAATATATACTCCGAATTTTTTGAAGAGATTCCTTTACAAAAATGTCTGGTACGTGATGGTCCGACAATTTTAAAAATCAGTGGAGTTTAATTTTAACAAAAGCAATGACCTACCTAGGGCTTATGTTGCCTAGGGTAATTCTTAATTTGTCACCCTTTGAAGTCAATCAAAATTAATTTTTTCTGCCAAAATAGAACTAATATTTATAGTTTTTATCTAAGAATAAACAGAACAATAAGGAACAGTAAAAATAATTAATGTATGTATATTCTTACAATTTTTGAAGAGCTTCCTTAAACAATTTTGTTGAGGTTTGGAGTTTTATCTAAAAATGTCAACTTTATTTTATTAAAATTCAGTACTGAAACTTAACCTTTTTAAATATTTTTTTTCGGTTCTACACTTGTAAATAATACATATTTAATAAATTACTTCTGTCGCCCTTATCACACCTGTTATTATCAATTAATGATAGAACAAGATTACCAAACGAGAGTAGTTTTGTCATTGAACCCTGACAAACGTTCTTGAAAATAATAAATAATAAACAATTTGTCCAGGTACCTTCTTATTTTGTGACGCAAGTTAAATAATTGCACACAATGTCACCCTTATAACGATCAATCAAGCTGTACGAAAGGCCCATTCTCCAAAAAAATCTAGATTTTCTTAAAGCTATTAACGTTAGCTATACAGGAAAAGCTTAGGAATTTAAATGTTTTTTTTTTTGGGCGCTTCGTATGATGCAATAAAATATAGGAATATAGGGTGTTTTATTTAAAAAGAATGAGTTTTTGCCATTTGAAATTAACAAAAATTAAAGTTAATTTTGGACACGTGATATAATTACTTTTGAATCGTTCTAAGTGTACTTTTGCACAGAATAGCAATTTAACTAATTACTGTGCAAAAACACAGTTATATTCTTTAATGTCTGAGAAATGTTGAATTTTTGCTGAATGGCAAAAAATTATTTTCTAAAAATATCTGAGTAAATATTAGGTTTGCTCTATGATAAACTGATGAAATCCTAACTAAAATAATGAGCAGAATGCGAAACATAAAAAAATAAATCATAAAATTTATAAGTTGTAATTAACAAAAAAAAAAAGGAATTTACATCTTCCTAGGAAATACAGAGCATCTTATATAATTGAAACTTTCTTTAAGTTGTAGGATGGGGTCAATTTGGCAAAAATGCAAAAACTGTAAATGATGTCTTTATTGTTAGAGATATTGGACCTCCGGGTATTAGGGAGGCATACTGTATATATAAATATATTTCGTGGACCTAATAATTTGGATAAAATTTTGTATTTAGATAAAGTTTTGTTTTTTAAGCTTATCTGTTCAGGTGTTTTTCATGAAAAAAAGCTGATTTTAAATAAAAAAACTTTTTTTTATAATTCCATCTCATAAATTGAAATACAGAACTTGTTCCCTGAAATCAAGAAAAATTAAAAAACATAACCAAGGTTGCTCTAACGCGTTTCGACAGCCAAGCTGTCATCTTCAGAGAGAAACTAACATCCAATCTTAAAATTAACCCTTATATACTACGAGGGTTCAAATGGAAGTGAGACGAATTCAAAGTTTTTGTTTTCATCAGCTCGAAAAGTTGTAGTATTCACCAAATCACATTTGAATATTTTGTTATTAATAATTTTATAAATAATATTTGGATCGAATCCGTTAACTTCAGCTATATGTTTAATTGTCTTCAACTCCTTTTCGGATTTTTTTTAAATTCATAACTTGCAGTTAATTTTTCGAACTTTAGACTCGTAATTTATAAAATAACGCGATATTTAAAGTTTGAATTTAAAATTTTACGAAAAAATTTGAAGTGAACATTTTGAGAAAAAAGTAAACGTTTAAAGATAATTGAAATGTATACAGAAAAGTCTGACATTTCCAGTTAACCTAGAAATTGCAAGAAAAACTAGAAATTATGATTCTCTGTTCACCCAACAAATATAGTTATGCCACTTCCGCTCAAAAAAAGACAGGTTCGCACGATATCAAAAAATAAATCAATGTTACTAATGTTACGACCCACCAAACTTGTTTTGGTGGGTGTGATACAAGATTTTCAAATACAATCCAGTAGAAACGATTTTTGATGGAATGGACTGGCCCTTGGTTATCTTCAAAAATTGAAACACAGAACTTGTCCCCTGAAACCGAGAAAGATTAAAAAACACAACAAAGGTTGCTCTAACGCGTTTCGACAGCCAAGCTGTCATCTTCAGAGAGAAACTAACATCTAATCTTAAAATAAACCCTTGTATACTAAGAATATTCACTTCGTGCGTGATCGGCTGCACCCGAACGCGCATCCAATCATACACGTCGTTGTGTCACAATTTCTTATCTATCAACCTTAACTATTTTTAACAGGTGAATGGCCTAAAGGTCCAGCGTAACCATTCATAAGGTTGTTTCCAGCCTTATGGATGGCTAAGCTCTCACATGCATTTAACATATAGTTCTTATTAACTACTCTTAACAATTTAATATTATTATCTATCCTATGATTTAATTCAAAGGCATGTCGAGCCACACTTGACTTCTTAGTTCTTCCGTACCTTAAATGAGCCAAATGTTCTTTCAGTCGGATTTTAAGAGATCGTCTAGTTTGCCCGACATGTTTTTGAGGACAATCCCTACATGAAATTTGGTAAATACCAGACTTATCTGTTTGCTCTACTTTATCCTTTAAACTACCCAAAAGCGAATTTAATTTTCCATTAGAAGTATAAATAACCCGAAAGCCCTGGTTCCATAAAATTCCACCCAAACCCTGCGTGAGCAAGGGCTCAAATGGAAGTGAGACGGATTTAAAGTTTTTGTTTTCATGAGCTCGGAAAGTTGTGGTATTTACCAATTCACATTTGAATTTTTTCTTATTAATAATTTTATAAATAATATTTGGATCGAATCCATTAACTTCAGCTATATGTTTAATTGTCTTCAACTCTTTTCTGAATCTTTCCCTACTAAGAGGAAGATCCAGAAGCCGATGGACAAGGAAGGAACTTCCTTAACGAAACCAGTGCTTCCGGGTTATTTATACTTCTGACGGACAATTACATTCGCTTTTGGGTAGTTTAAAGGATAAAGTAGAGCAAACGGATAAGTCCGGTATTTACCAAATTTCATGTAGTGATTGTCCTCAAAAGTATGTTGGGCAAACTAGACGATCTCTTAAAATCCGACTGAAGGAACATTTGACTCATCTGAGGTAGGGAAGAACTGAGAAGTTAAGTGTGGCTCGACATGCCTTTGAATTAAATTATAGGATAGATAATAATATTAAATTGTTAAGAGTAGTTAATAAGAATTATATGTTAAATGCATGTGAAAGCTTAGCCATCCATAAGGCTGGAAACAACCTTATGAATGGTTACGCTGGGCCTTTAGGCCATTCATCTTTGTTAAAAATAGTTAAGGTCGATAGATAAGGAATTGTGGCACAACGATGTGTATGATTGAATGCGCATGCGCGTTCGGGTGCGGCCGATCATGCACAAGGTGAATATTTTTAGTATATAAGGATTAATTTTAAGATTAGATGTTAGTTTCTCTCTGAAGATAACAGCTTGGCTGTCGTAACGCGTTAGAGCAACCTTTGTTATGTTTTTTAATCTTTCTTGGTTTCAGGGGACAAGTTCTGTATTTCAATATTTAAAGATAACCAAGGACCAGTCCGTTCCATCAAAAATTCCATCTCATCAATTTTTAACATATTTGCATTGTTGCTATTGGATGTTATCATACTAGTACCTCAAAACTCTACAAAACGGTTGATGGCTGAAGTAATAAAATACCTCTATATCTTTCATATCTCTAAAATGGCCCTAACGATTGATATGAGAATTTATATTTAGTTGATCTTTGTTTTTTTAATTTACCTAATACGTAGGTATCTTCTCCGAAAAAACAGGATTTTACGAAAAATAAATAACGCCAAGCCAAGCTTGGTCATTCACTCTTCTAAAAATGTACAGTTCCATATTCTCAGCTTAAAAAATGTATTTGCTACTTTAAGTGGAATAAGTCTTATGATTTCAAACATTAGATACTCAGGCCCAAAATCTAATGAATCAGAAAGACTCAGTTTTAATTAAAAACCCCATAAACAACCCTGTTGGGCCCACCAGGGATAGCTTTATATCTCAATTGATACGAATTGTTCTTTGGTAAATCTGAAGTATAGGTTTTGTCCTCTAAGTTTATTGATAACTGTGGCACGTCCAGAGGTTTCGTCTCGGTAATACGACACAAAGAGAGGAGCCCAGCTTGAAACATACCCAGCTATTAATCTTATCTAGCAAAATTGTAAAGCTAATTAAGGACAGCACAACTTGGAGAGAGAATTACAAGCCGGTCGAGTCCTGTTATATTTATATCATTAATACAGTAAACGGAGCGGCAAAGTTTAACTAGAATGGACTTTTTTTTTGAGTAACTGCTTCAGATGCCATCTGGAATGTAAAGTCTAATTACTGTCTCTTTTGTGTATTCTACAAATTAGTTTGTTCTTTATATAAATAGTTTCTGCAAATGAAACATATTTAAATTCATGTTATAGAAAATTATGATTTCAGTATCTAATGATTAATTATCTCGGCTTTGTAGCATTTGCTTAGCAGCTGTATAAAATTTTTCAATCGTCTTTTATCCTCATCTGTATCTTAAGCAATTTATCTGTAATATAAATTAATATAATTAGTAATCTGTTCAATACTTACTTTACTTTTTCGAGTCCGGATCCCAACGTTTAAACATTTTCAGCACGGAATCTAGCCACGTCTATAGCCTGGGTACTAGCGAGTTACAAGTCATCAAGGGTATATTTTGAAGGGCATAGCCCACATGATCTCAGATGAGACATATTCTGGATTTCTCCGCATTCACACAGTATGTCATCTTCGGTTATGATGCCCCACTTTGACAGATTAATCTTCACATGTGCAACGCCGGTACGCATTCGGTTAAGCGTACGCCAAGTCCTTCATTCCAGCTTTATTTCTGGTGATGGTTTTTAAAGTAGAGGGTAGGTTTCTGTGGGTTTTATGTCGACGGTTCTCATAAAGCGTCTTCTGGATTTGAGCAGGCTCACTTCTTGTGGTTCTTCGATATGATATAGAGGGTGTCTATCAAAGGTTTATTTGAACTTTTCCACGTACTGCACACTGTCTCCGCAATCTTTCGGTGGTGCAAAATCCGCGGCTTGATATAACAGGGGCAGGGGGGTTGGTTTCATATAGCCTATAGTTATTCTGCATGTATCGTTCAGTGCGTTCGTGACATTTTGATCTTTTCCATACTTGGCACGCATATTCTGCTGTGGAGAAACACCTAGCTTCGGCTGTTGTCGTAAGGACTCTTAGGTTCCGTCCCTATCTGTTCCCTACAAGTTTCCCTAGGAGGTTATTTCTGGTGTTGACCTTCTGCTTGGTTTTGTGGTACGTGAGAGAGCGGTCGAGCACGACTCCTAGGTACTTTGGGGTGTCTCTGTGTTCTAACGTTTGTCCCTCTCAGGTTACCTTTAATTTTTTAGTAGCCAGATGTGTGTTTAAGTGGAAGGCAGAAACCTGGGTTTTAGTAGGGTTTGGTTTTAGCGAGTTCTGTTTGTAGTAGCTTGACATCATTTGTAGGGCTTCCTCCAACTTAGTTTTTATGATTTGAAACGATTTCCCCCTTATGGCAATGCCGAGATTGTCGGCATATATAAAATAATTCGCCTCATGGTGCACCGGTCATTAGTATGGATATTAAAAAGAGATGGTGCCAGCACACTCTTCTAAGGCAGTCCATTCCTTTGTATTCTCCACCTGCTCTTCTTTCCATCGAACAACATAGTACCGCCTATTACATAACAGAGATTCGATTATTTTTGTAAAGTTATAGTTCTTTAGTGTATTGGGGTTTTTGTCAAGAGTTTCCTGTAGTTAGCGGTATCGTAAGCAGCTGTGAGGTCAACCACCGTCTAACCCTGTTATCTCCCTTCGTTCAAATTTCTCTTCGATAAATTTGGTGATGCTCAGAATTTACCGTGTATAGGATTTTCGGGCCCTGAGGCCCGCCTGTTAAGGAATAAGTTTTAAATCCAGTTAATTTTGAAAACGGTTTAGAATAAGGCGTTCGTATAGTTTGAACTTATGGCACAATAGGGACATCGCGAGGGAACTGCTTGACAGCTCAGGGTCTTTCCCTGGTTTGGGAAGAGCAATTATTTTGGACTTGCGTCATTGTTTTGGCACTTGATAGGTAGTCTTGCAATTGTTATAGAGTCCCAATAGCCATGGTTTTGATTTTGAGCTGAAGTGCGTAATTTGTTCTGCCAACATTTTATCCACTTTATTCACATTTTTCATGTTATCTAGGTCCTTCTCGAGTTTGCCGATGGTAAGCAGAACTTTGAGTAAGTTGTTCTCTATTTCTGGGTTTCTCTTTATTTTTGTTTCTGGGGACTTTGTTCTATTTGTTTTGCCATTAACGATTAATTGGTGTACGTTGATTTGGGTTTACTGCACATGGTTGTTTCATCATCTTTATAGGGTCACCGTTAAGTTTCTTTACCATATTTCAGGCCTGCTTACTACTATGGGTCACGTCCATCTTTTCAAGAGCTTTAACCCATCTTTTTTGTCTAGCGGCGCTTACTATTTCTTGTAGTTTTTTGCCTATCTCTGCAGTAGTTTCACTAAACTGGTCCTTGTTATATTGTTCTGTATATTGTACCATTATATCCTTTGTTTGTTGGCTTAATCCTAATATTTAATGTTGTTTACATCCCCTAGGTATATGTTTCCTGGAGGTAGATTTCACCACTTCTACAAAGGCGTCGTAGTTTTCTGGGGTTGTAGCTAGGTGCTGGACTTTTATATTAAGTTTGCTTAAATAATTTACCCAGTCAGCTTTTTTAAAGTTGAATCTCCGTTTGAAAGGAATTTTAGGGGCTTTTAGGGCACTGTAGACGCATGCAGCCATGAGTCTGTGTTGCGTTCTTGGGATAGGTTTGTAGAACTTCTTGATGCATCGGTCCTCTATTGTTGGGCTGGTGAAATTGAGGTCAGGGTTATATTCTTTCTTCTATATTTTACTTTGGAAGGAATGCGGCAGTTTCGGGTCATGTACTAAGACCATATTCTCATGTTTGGCCCATTCCTCCACTGATTCTCCATTTTTTCTGTAGAATTGTAGCATCACGGAGTGTTGTGGCTATTGAAGTCCCCTAGGACAAATTGTGTCTGTTGAGACGTGAAATTTTATGGCGGAGGTAAAGATGAATTCTCTACCTGGCGGTTTGTATATAGAGAAAATACTAAATTTACCAATTTCGGCTGCTAAAATTTCTATATTATTGGGGTGGGTTTTCTCAATTATACCGTTCTTAACCAGGATAGAGCTGCCATGGTGTGCACTCGACTGTTCCACAACACGCTGCATCCCGTTAATCTTTGGTCTGTGTGACATTTGGTTGCGGTGGATTTCTTGTATGTTGCACTTATGGGCTCTACATAGGTCAGGTAACATTTCTCGTTTATTGTCTGTGATACCCTCGATGTTTATGGTTACTATTGTCAGAGTTGGCTCTAAAAAGGGCCCTTAATTGTTTTCTTTGCTCATCTTTTCTTTCGATTCTAGCTTTCTAGCTTTGGATCCGATGGTGAAAGAATTAACCGCCCAAAGGCCGTTTCCAGGGAGCGCCAGTGATATGCTTAATGTATTTATTAAGACTGTTTTAATAAGCAATATAACACAATGTGTTTATTTGTTTGTATTTTAATGCTTTCTGACATCTTACAGCATTTGCAATAATTTAAAGTACATACTGTAACAGACTATGTAATGTGAAAGAAGTTCAGTAAATCGTAACGTATATGAACCTCTTTAAATGATTCCTGAATAAACTAAACGTTTCAAGAACATTATTAGGGTAGATTTATTTACTTGCTGAATCAAATGACTTATAGTCAAGTGTACGTTCTAGCTTTTTCTAGAAATTAAGTAACCAGGAACACCTGATTTACCAGTAGAGGCTCGTTCTAAAAATAATGAGCCTACGCGTCCTTTTTCGTAAAATGAATGACTTATTGTTTCTTATTTAATGTAAAAGACTTCAACTTATCACATTTTTAAGTACAAAATAATAATGTCCAAATTTACTAGCACTTGGGAATGACTCGGAACACGTTCGTTTTATTTTATTGCAAGGAAGTTGGAATGCAGTTGTTTCGCATCAATATTGCAGTCATGCAACAGCGACAATCAATGACAATAGGCCAGTTAAAATATTCTTTGGCCGCCAAAATGTTACGTCCACATTGCCACATGGTCAGTAAAAGGCCGAGTTTGAAAAGTGTGTTTATCAGTGTTGTGTTTTAGAATATTTTTCTAACGATTTTTGTGTTTTAATATTGTTTGGAAATGAAGGATAGATTTCCCTATCTTGAATACATTCTAGCTGCTAAACTGTTTAAAGTTGTCCGATCATTACTCATGTAAGTTAAACTATAAAGTCTTTCTTATTAAAATAAAAAAATTAAAATTTAAAAATTAATTTAAATATTATTAAATATCACTTACAAACAGATTATCTTAATTATTCAATTATTAACTCGAATGAAAAAGTTATTTGACTTATAAACTATCCTATAGCACATGGAACATTTTTCTATTATTGTTGTAACTGGTTATGATTAATTCAAAACAACGACAGATTATCATCCTTTAGGAAAAGATTACCAAAATAGACTTGAAGGTTTTAAAATGTTATTAGTGTCAATAAACGTTCGCTAATAACCGCCGCAATTATCATAGTTTAGACTAGCTTAGGAAAGATGTGCAGCAATATGGATCAGTATATTATTCATTTTGTGTGAGTAATGTGATTCTGCCGGGCTGATAAATGTTTTAGTAAATTTTTGATTATTTGGAATAAAATATCCACAAAACTGCAGATAATACCCAGATTTTGGAAACCAACTCCATCAAAAGTAAACTTTGAATTTTTTTCAAAAAATCCATTTTTATGTACGATATTTACTATCAGTTATTATAAAATATTAAAAGTATAGTTTTTTATTTGGATATCGCTCTAATGATCGACCTTTCTTAACAATCAGTTTGCATCTATTACTTTTTATTTTAATAATTTTGAAGCCGTGAGTTCTACTTAGCAGTATGTATGATTAAAAAAAAAGAACCGAAAGTTATTTATTCACGACCGAATTTGGTAAATATTATTGCTGCTATAAATGCATTGTTATCTATCTCAGAAAATAATGTGACTGAAACACACACAACTACACAGAACTATAACGCTGCTTTTCGACGTTAAAAAGAATTAAAAGTTTCTTACCCATTACCATGACAATGCCCTTTTAAATATTTTAGCAACAATATCTCTTACCAAAAATATAATGTATGATACTGTAACGAAATGTAATTATGGAATTTAGCATCTAAGGAAATTTTCTAGAAAGATCTGATAAGGAAAAGCGGCCGCGATAATGAAGCAAACGGCAGATAAGTGTTTCAGAAATTTCTGCAATCAGTCAGTTAGAGTCAGTGTAGTTAGTTAGTGAGTTAGTAGTTAGAAGTCAATTATTCAGTTGTAGTGTTCCGAGTTTAATTTTGAAATAAAGTGGTTATAATTTACGCCTAATAATTATTTTGAACCCATAACGCGCATCAATATAGTATATTAAAAGAATACTTTATTTGTTTCAAAGATTGTAGAATGGAATTTATTTATAAAAATAAAGCTTGATCTTCAAAAACAATTTGTTGTAAAATAATTTATTTTTATAAGAATAGAAAGTATTTTAATTAGGAAATACATACAATACATTTGTATACCTCTACTATAATAGTGAATCAAATCTTCTAGTCAGCATTAACTAAAGCAAATTTTATTTTTTAAATCTACACTTTTTTTAAAAAAATTACCAGCTGCCACTGTGAGCTATACATAAATGTTGAGTCGTTCTTAAATTACTTAGTTATTTGTGTATGTACGAATCAGTTGCCCTCTGTTATATAAAAATGTTCATACTTTATGCTGCTTAATTATCACATGATAACTCATAGCACTAAAATAAGAAATATGATAATGAATTTCTTTTATTTCATTTATATTCCAGGTAAATAAAACTTCTCGGTTTTAAGACGTGCATTTTTTATGGTATTAATCTTGAAATTTTATTTTGCTGTTAAATTTTCTGCGAAAGTGGCGCAATAATATTGGCATATTTGCATGTTATAGCATATTTCGTATTTTATTTGCCAGTTATTTAATGATAAGAAATGTTTCGTGGGCTGTAAATTTGCTTTATTTTACTTATCTTTGCAGTAAAATAATCGTAAACATTATTTCGTAAAAGTTATAAGCTTTGAAAGCTTATCGAAAGGATCTTGAAAGCTTTTGCTGAATAATATAGTTCTCGCGTAATGTCATTATGTAAACATAACATCGTATTTTAACGAAATGTAATTGTAAAATTTAGTTGGGGAATTTTCTAGAAAATTTGATAAGGGGAAGTGGCCGCAATAATAAATCAAACGGCAGATAAGCGCTCCAGAAATTTTGGCAAACGATAAGCCTTATCTGCCAAATTCTTCTAGAACCCGGACTGGGATCTATATAAGGCGGTCACTTTTCCCTCAAAGTCAGTCAGTTAGTTAGTTGGTTGTTAGAAGTCAATAAACAGTGTTAGTGAGTTCAGTTTAGAAATAAAGTGGTTATAATTCACGGCGTATTTAATCATTTCGAACCGATAACACGCAACAGTATTTATAATGAATTAATTTTATTTATTTTTGTTGCTCGTCTCTTAGAGTGATATTAAGTTCCCTATTAAATAGTAGCCAATTTCAATAGAATCGGTAAGTCAAAGTAGAGTTTAAGTCCAGAAATGATGTTTTTAAGTTGAAACAGCTCAATTATGTAAAATTCGTCCTTACGTTCAGAGCTTAAGAGCAGTACGGTAATAAGGCATTAAATTGTCCTTAAAACTAAAACAAATATTCTTGTTTTGAAAAATATGTCCCCTTCTTCGTTCTAGATTCGCATGTCTATGATTAATTTGAATTTAGTTAGATCACAATTATGACTTTAGAGGTGGTTATTTTGTACGAAAATATTAAAATCATTTCATTTTAAATAACCGAGGTATAAAAATGGCCCAATGTCAAATGGAAACACTGTATATTCAGTTGGCATTTGCTTAGCCTTCTAAACGTTAATAACAAGAGAAATGCTTTGGACATATATTTTGGTCATAGAATTCGCTTGAAATGACATATTAGAATTCTACGTTCCTTAACAGCATATTCTCCACTCTTTTACCAAATGCAAAATTATTCAATTCATAAATTGAAATACAGAACTTGTCCCCTGAAACCAAGAAAGATTAAAAAACACAACACTTCGTGCGTGATCGGCCGCACCCGACCGCGCATGCGCATCCAATCATACACGTCGTTGTGTCACAATTGCTTATCTATCGACCTTAACTATTTTTAACAGAGATGAATGGCCTAAAGGTCCAGCGCAACCATTCATAAGGTTGTTTCCAGCCTTATGGATGGCTAAGCTCTCACATGCATTTAACATATAATTCTTATTAACTACTTTTAACAATTTAATATTATTATCTATCCTATGATCTAATTCCAAGGCATGTCGAGCCAATTCATTTTGTTCATTGAGTAGTTTTGCGGAATTCGATATATTCCTGTCCCTCAGATGCTGGCTATTGGGGAATCCCTTTGGTGGTTTGTATTATTCAGATGGTTATGTAAATAGCTACCACAAAACTTCTGCTAATGGAAGTTTAAAAATTATATTAATTGTCGTCAAAGTTCAAATTAAAATTTTTGAGTGTCCTCTTGGGTTATTTAGAAGAAATGACGGTTCAAAATTTATAATAGATTGATTTTAATACTTTATAATTAAAAAAATGTTCATTTTGCTCTCAGCTGCCACACAACCCACAACTTTTAGAAGGTTTACTTTAAATATTGTGGGAATTAAACACTAGCTAGATGGCCAAACCTAAGATAAAATAAATTTTAAAAATATCTACTTTTTCAGCTATTGTATTAGCGTTTTTCGGAAGAACTTATTCAAAGCTTGAGAAAAAATTTATGATCACAAGTCAAGAATAGTTAAAAAATCTCTTAACGATGTTCCGACAATTATAAGACTTTCATGTTTTAAAAATTTATAACGTTTCCAGCTGTTGCATTTGCATATCCCGCCACAAGTTGTGCGTTAACAGTTTCACCTTCAAATCTTTGAAAGCAATTTTGGATGATGATGCATTAACACATTAACTTCTACTTTATCGACATGTAACGTTGCTAAAGCAATCAAGTGATAATCCTTTACCTAGCAGCGAGGTTATCCTACCAAGACGTGCAGGAATATCGCGTAAGCAAAGGACGATGTAAACATCGTTCACATTGGAGAAGGACGAGTAAGGGAGTAGGTTGCTGGGTGAGGCTGGCAGTGGAGCTCGCGCATCTCTTTTCAGGTGCTGCAGCTTAAAACATGATTTCTCTCTCTCTCTTTCTCTCCTTCTTGTCTTCGATTTGTGCCGCTTGCCAGGACCAGAGCAGACCGGGTGAAGGTCACATCAGTGGCGTAATGGCGTAATAAAATTTAGCCTTTTATATCGCGCTCTACAGGACATTTCATTTGTTAGATTTCCTTCCGTGACCCAGCCAAAAATAAAGTTAAAAAAAACTAGTTAAATTAAGAAAAATAATGCAATTTGTATTAAGAGTGTAGGTAAATTTCTTTTTGCTTAAATAATTCATTGTAAAATTGTTAATTTAAACTTGACTTTACTGATCTTTTGTTTTTTTTGCGTAAACTAATTGCCAAAATTGTTTAGTCCTTCGGAATATATAAACGAAAAAAAAAACAGCTTAGTGGGAAGAAGGCACACAAAGTCCAAGTTTATTTCAATAAAAAAAATAAATCATTGGTTTGGCTATGCTTGAGTAGGGTTGCCAGGTCGCTAAACCTAATAGCCGGACAGACCAGCCAATTTGGCCGGACATTAGGGTAAAAAGACCAGGCACCTACATTATTGAGGATTTTGTGTCTCAGTATTAATAGGTACGACAAAAAAATAGTTTGTAAAATCAAGCTTTTTTGATTATTACCATAAATCTTGTTAAATTCTAATGAAATATAAATAAAATCGAATGCCAAGTTAGTCTAAGTACTTTATTATAAATCAGTCAAATAAAGTCATCAATCAAAATAAATTCTAGATAAGCATTTATCAACTTTATGATATTCTTCTTAAATTCTAATGAAAGGCAATTGCACAAATAAGTCTTATTTATCTGCTATTACTTCTCAAAACAAAACAAAATAAAAAAACAATCTAAACAAAACATAACTTCTTCTCTTTAGGTTAAATAATAAAAATAATTATTCATCATTTTGGTTGGCAGAAACCTGCTTTAAAAGATCAATTTCTTTTAGATATTCTTACAAGTCAAATGCTTTAAATTACATTTTACAACCAACATTTTAGTTACAGTGTCAACATGTAATCTGTTGCGTTCTTTTGACCATTGCTGACTTAGCAAGGCAAAAAGTCGTTCAAGGTTTGCGTTATGTCCTGGGACTGCAAAGTAATACTGACAAAAAGTTAAGAATTCTGAAAAGCAATCTTGACTACTTATCGATTTAAAATAGGCTACCCATTTCTTGTGTGCTAATAGCTTCTTGAAATCAACGTTCTCTTTGTTATTGTTCAGAAATTTTTTAAGGTTTTGCAGTTGGTCAAAACATTTGCTATCGTCAACTTTAACGTTGTTTTGTGATAAGATACTTACAGTAGAGGAAACTTGATTCCATTCAGGAACATCTTTTAAAGTCATCCATGTGAAATGGTTTGTGTCTTTGTATAGGTTTTCAGTCCAAGATGGTAAATATGGTACTGCAATAATGTACATATTTTTAATATCCTCTTTGGACGCAGTCACCTGTTCAGAATTTTCGTTGTTGTCTTTCAATTTACGCAAAATAAAAGTCACTTTCATTGGACAAAAGTCTTGTTCAATCCTTGCATTTATGCTATTGGTTATCTCAGAACAGTTTTCTAAAACCTCATTTACAGAAACATCAGCCTTCTCTGTATCTTTGATGTGATTTTGATAAATGGCCATGAAAGAATGAACAGCTTAAAAATAGCCTTCGTTAAGGTCATTTTCAAAAAATTCAAAGTTTTGGATGCATTATTCTTTTCCTTTTTCAGGAAATGTAACTTAAGAGGCTCAAACATTTTTAAAATCCTTTCTATCGCTGGGAAGACACTCAGCCAGCGCGTCTTTGAATGATAAAGTATTTGTTAGAAATTAAAATGTCTAATTCTGAGCTAATACTTTTGAGTTCCTCTGTACGTACGGTAAATGTAGCAAGATGATTGTGAATTGCATGACAATACTTTCAAGACACAATGGCAAGGAATCAAGAGCACTATAGACAGATTTATTTAAAATATGTGCAACACAGCCGACTAAAATAATATTCTGATTATTCGTTAAAGATTTTAATGTAAAGAAAACATTATTTTGCCCTCCTCTGTCTGTGCCGCCAAAATGTGCAGCAGCATTATCAGCCGAAAATGCTACTACTTTGTCTGAGAGGTTTTTGTCATGCAGTGAATCGTAGACGTAATTAAATATCGTTTGGGATGTCTCATTTTGTTGTGATTCAATATCTATTAAGGAGATCTGAATTTCGTCTTTCTAATAATCAAAATACTGAATTAACAGCGGGAATAACTTGATAGCACCATCAGTGCTTGCCTTAGTGGAAGCGCCTATGTATTTTATGTCCGACAAGTCTTCCAATATATTTTTTAAAACATATGGCGCAAGAAAATTTTTCAAAATTGCGGGAGCGAGCGACCGACAGTCGACTCACCTGCGCTCGTCCAGGCTCGACGCTCGCTCGTTTGCGAAATGTAAAAAGCCGTTTATTTTGACCGGACCCGCAATCAAAAAGCCTAACTATGTCTGGCTTTATTCGAACGCCTGGCAACGCTATTTGAGATATGAACATATACAAATCATTAATACTTTCGGATCATGCAGCTTCGATAAAATTATTGGCTGATTCGCTTTTTTGCATGAAAAATGCCCAAAAGCGATAACGAATTGTAAAAGAAACCAGACTAAAAATTTTAACTCTCTTTTTGTTTCTAATGGTCCTTTTTCCTACATCTCTTCTTTTTTTTTCTCTTTTGTATTCATATTAGATTTTACCTAATTGCATGAATCTTCCATAGTTAAAACTAAGAAATATCTGCTAACAATTGTTACCTGTAATCTTCAGCTAGACGGCAAACTGGTATACAAAAAACAGATTTTGCAATATTTTACGCAAAAGTAATTAAAAGTGGAATTTCGTCGTTCAAAAAAATTGTATGACAAAAAAAAATACATACACCCTGTTCTAAGTTGCCTGTGCACTATTGCTAACTTTTCTATTATTGAAGCTATAATGTCAGGTAAATAAGTAAAATTGTAGTATCTTTTATGGTAATTGCACTGGCGAAAACGAAAAAACAATTGAGCATCGCGTTTGAGAGTTATTAACCAAAAACATATTTTTTTAATGCCACACCCTGTATATTACATTACTTATTAAAATTGAAAATAAGGAAGATATTTAGATATATTATGATTTGGGCGAATTTTGAAAAAATACCAAAAGTCTCATTAAAAACAATTAAATTGTTAATATATTTATGCAGAATGTATACTGATCAGGAAAGTCAAACACTGTCCATAGGTAGAATGTTAATGAGAGATTTAACATTGAGAGCTAATAGTGGGGTAGATGGGCGGCGCCTTGTATTCTCCTACACCGGTGTAAACAATTCAACGCAGAGCGCAGCGATCAGTCCTGGTGGAGATTTCAGTGGTACATCATAGCTTCTAACGTGTTTTGTTACGGGATTACTACTGGCAGGTAACAATTTTATTAAAATTTGCGTACCACATGCTGTTTGTTCTTTTAGTTCATTAATTTAATCAACACCTGGGGCAAAATAAAACTGATATTCTTTGATAACCAAAATAAATAAAGGAGATTTCTTAAACAAAATAAAGAATAATTCTAATAAAGAATATAACAAAATAACTCTTTAAACATTACAATATAAGGAGTTCAAATAGGCCGCCAGACAGTGCTAAACAATATTCTAGTCTGTTGTAAAACTCTCGACGAGTTTTTTCTAACATCTAAACTGGAAGATACGAGCATGCTGCTTCAAAGTAGGGGAATACGTTCAGCGGCCGTAGAAAACTATGGAAGGGACAATTCTTAGCGTGTTACATGGACAATGAAAGTTTTTCCTTATCTGTATAATAGTTTGTCTTGCCGTTCGAGACGTAAATTAATCATTACTAAAGAAGGTCTTTCCATAAATGCTGCATTTATAACTTAAAATAGGATCTTCATCCTGCTCTTTTAAAATAAGGGAAATTTGCTCTCGAATAGGAGTTTATGGAAGGCGGCAGTTTATTTGACCAAAATATGGGAGAACCCGGAAAATAGGGAAGATGTAGCGACCTTAGCTGGGACTGAGCTTCAAAAAAGATAGGGTTAATCTTCTATATTCCCGAGATTTAAAATCATGGAAAACAAAGAAGAAACTTCGATTCAAAGATTTAATGTGAAATCGCGAATCGTGTAAAATATTTTTAAAATAGAAGAGTACTATAAAATAACTGATACTAAATAAATATTTGCCAATGACTAACAAATGTCTTGCATTTTGCGAATTGATGACAGGAGAAAGTCGATGTGAACAGTGCGAAATATTTTGAAAAAGAAAATGGGTGCAGCATTAAAAATCGCTGATACTCGGAGAGATATTTTCCGATGATCATTCCAAACATTTTAAGTTTCGTAAATATATGAGAAAAATAGGTAATGCCGACAAAAAGCTCATGCAACCAAGTGTTGTTTACCACCAAATCATTTTTTTTTTCACATATGATGTAATTCCCGAATAGTTCGAAAAATTAGAAATCTAAGTAGTCCCATTCCTGAAAGTACATTCCTGTCATAAGAAACTAAATATTTAGGTTATATTAGGAATTCCGTCGTTGGTATTTATTTTCACAAACAACAACCTAACTGCCAACAGTTATTTAATATATACCAAAATTAAATAATGCAAATACTTGAGCACTAAACATTTTTTTTCTTACATTAGTTTTTGTCAAACCGGTTAGTTATTTTCGTACATTTTGAAATCATTTTAATAGAATTTCTATTTTATCCTTCTTGGAGCGGTTGATAACAGAAAAATAATAAAATACTTACAAATATTTTCATATTAGTTTCAAGCGTACGGAAATCGTATACTGCGAAATAATGCGTAAAAATTTGTTGCCCACTAGAGATACTTGCTGCGCTAGTCCGCCTTATTGCTGCACCTGGTGGTGTGATAACATGATAAGCGTCCATTGACTTATGAAGTTTTAAATAATGTTTGTTAAGAGAGTTTGTAGCTAACCAGAAGCGCTCTGTTAGGAAAAGGTTATGGATTAATTTGCCCTTTTTTTTTGAAGGCTGAATAATTTTTTTTCCATTTTCTGCCGTCCAAATACATGGTTAATATTAATGACCAAAAAGAAACACTCCGCAAAAAATGAAATGTTTTAAAAGTTAAATGGTAAGACAACTTTTATAGAACTACAATGACGAAAAACAAAATACATATTTACTTATGTAAACGACAAATAAGTAAACATATCGTCTTTTCTTTTATGTAGATGTCACTATATAAAACAATATATTCTACTAATATAAATACAAACACGAGAAATGTTTTCAGTCCTTTTGTTAGAATGGTAACCTAGATAAATGTATTTATTTAACCAGTGGTTATTTTTGTAGCATTAGAGATAGTTATGTAGACAAAGAAAATGAGAAACATTAGAACAAAAACTAAACATGAAGCGAATTTTATTGCAAATCATATTATGCCCCCAACAAAGGCAAGGTATTTTATAGCCCAGTAACATGGAAATACGCCTTTCTTTTTACGATTATTATTGACTGCGAATGAACCGAACGTCTGAAAGGAAAGAATCCTTGTAAGGCGTTTACGTGAATTTATAAGAATTTTATTATATCAAGAACTTGCAATGTAGATCAGAGAGAAACCCCCATTCTCCCTGCCTTTATCCGAATCGGCAAAGATTCCCCTTTATACTTTATCCTTGCATTTATTCAAGAAGATATTTCACACTCCACTTATTTGGCTAATTTGGAGAAATTTTACGTCTTTAGAGGTTAACCTATTTTAAAAGTTGAATAAATCGTCCTAATTTGATTCTTACCAGGGCATTGGCGCCTTCACCAAAACGCCTAGAGCAAAAATAAACCCCATCAACAAGAATTCAACGCAAAGCAAGCGAAACTCCAAATTAATTAAACAGAATAATTTAATACCTTGCGATTATATCAGCAGAAGTCATAATGCCGTTCGGATTCCGGATGAAAAGCGAAAATCCTTTACGCTCTCAGTTCTGCTAAAACCGTTTTAATGTTCTCCTGTTCGGGGCAAAAACCCACCCAAGAAAACTACACATCTTTGCAATAAAACGAGGTCAACGCTGGATATTTTTATCAAAAGTTACCTTTTTTGCATCCGTAAAAAGGACAAATCGTGGAAATCATTTACGGTCCGGGAGTTGTAAACTCCTGAACTTTTAAAAAACTAAAAGCTTTCCAGGCGCTCTAAAATTAAAGCGTTTAAAGGTCTTGTTGGGCGATCGACTTTTTAACTGCTTGGTAAAAACGAATGAGACTGAAGAAGTCAATGACGGCTAAAAATTTAAAGACGATTAAGTTCGATTCTTCTGACTTTTAAATGTTGAAATGAATCTATTTGCACCGAGAGGATCAATGATAAACTTCGTGGAAAGATATATACAAGGTGTCTCTTATCGTTATGTTCAAATTTTGGCAGCATAAACTAGACTTAATTCCAAGACTAAGAAACATAAAAGTTGTAGGTTTGAAAGTTACAGGCATATGAAATTTAATCAAAATTAAGTAAGTAAAAAAATTATTCAAATAATAACTCAATTTATTATTTAAAAATTATAAATAAATTGAGTTTTCGAAATGTTGTCCTCCTTGCTGAATACAGATCTGTGCGAGTTATCCAATGAACAAAGTGGTACAGGATATACTTCTTCCGGTCAAAGAACTACTAAAAGTGTTGAACACTTTTAGTAGTTCTTTGACATAGTCCAATCCCGGAAGAAGTATATCCTGTACTGACTCTGGCCGTGGAAGCCTTCGTTATCATGAACAAAGTGGTACTTCTTATTTAAAGTCCATTTATCCAAATTTGTTGAGCAGATTAATTCTTCCTTCTCAATAAAGAGGAATTTCTAAAAGAGGTGGTAATTTATCACTAAGGAATTGTATATTATTAAACAAATTGCTGAAACGAGTATTTGGCGAATTTACCATTGTCGTCTGACTAACTATATTTAAATACTAGCTCCGACCCGCGACTTCGTCAGCGCAGAATTATTATTATTATGTTTTTCGAAAACAATGTTAACATTTTACTTCCTAGAAGTTAAATTTTTTAAAACAAAATTCTCGTGTTAGGCGTTGCCAATTTTCCGGTGCAGTCATAATTGAATCTACTAACCAAGTTTAGGTTTGTATTTTCAGAGATTTCGGTTATGCATTGGTCCGTCAACAGTTGGCTAGGATATGGTCCTTAATGTTATATGTAAAAGGTAATAAAACAAAACGGGCCAAAGTACTATTTAAAAAAATAGGTAACAGAAATAAAACTTTATGTAAGCAACTATCCAAAGTTACAAACAGTTTATGCAATTTTATGGCTTGTTAATTGGAAAGAGTTCGCTTTGTTTTGTTTTATATATGAATTCGATAATAGCACAAAACTTATTTTATTTCTGCTAGCGGCTCCGCCTAAGAACATTTCCATTTGAAGCTAAAAATATTCCCGAGTAGGAAAGTTGTCATAAGATAGAATGGAAGATGGCGCAGTGATATATAAAACGCAACACACTTTCCCATTTATAAAATCAGATCAAATAGGGGCAATAAAACAAGTGGGTCTAAAGTACTACGTAAAAAATCAACATAAAAACAATATAGTATAACCAGCTATCCAAAGTTATAAACAATATGCACAAAATCATAGTTTGTAATAGTGATAGAAATCCATTTTAAGTAGGGCTGTCAAGCAAGTTTCTAACAACAAAGACGGAACCAAAAGCCTTTTAAAACGAAACTTTTTTAAAACAATTAAAACTTTTCAGTGTAAAGCTAACATTTCTACTTTCTTCTCGAATTGCAAATCTTACAGCTCAAAATTTTGACTTTAAATTTCAAATTTCAAAATAAAAAAGTGAAAAGTTTCATTTTAAATTCAAAATATCAATATCAAATAACATTTTTAATAATGTTTAAACCACTATTTCAATTTCAAAATATCTATTTTTTCAAAATAGTGGTTTCAGTAAAAATTTCGAGATCAGTCTTGAAAAACGAAGGATTTTTTTTCAGAATTGCGACTTTGATTTCAAAGTTTTGGTATATAATTCGATTTTGGAAAGGAAGTTGAATTTTAAACTCGAAATTTGTACTTTTTTTCAGGGCTTCGAACCGGACCTGAACCGAAAACCGGAAACCGAAAAAAACCGTTATTTCTGTCGGAACGAAAACCGAAACTGAATCGAAAAGAAAATATCGGTTTATTTCGGTTCAGTGCAGATTCAAAAGTTCACAGTTGGCAAAACCTCCCCACTTCAATTTCAACTTTACATTGAAAGTCTCGATTATTATTATTGTATTGTCCACGAGTCTTTTTGAAACTTAGACTTTTTTTTATTAAAATTTTGAATTTTAACTTATTTTTATTTTGTCCCATAAAGGTCAGCTTTGAATTGAAAATTTTGAATTTTTCTAGAAATATTGACATTTATTTTTCAACATTTCGACATTTTTTATTTATTATATTATTTTTTAATTATGTAGAATTTCTGTAAAATAAATTTCGAATATTTTCTTCAATTTCACCTTTTTTTCTTAAAAATTCTGGGCTTACAATTTCAATTTTTGCCTATTATTTTAATCGTTCTAAAAAATTGATGGCTCGCAGTAATTTTTGATGTGACCTGAGGAGCCTATAAAGAAAAAGAGGCACTTCGTTTTATTTAGCAAATTCATGTTTTCAGACTAAAATAGAAATTTCAAAAAAAAAAGACAAAATTTCAATTTTAAAATCGGAAAAAAACTTATCTTTAATGTGAAAAATTGAAGATAAAGGTTAAAAAATTTTAAAAATTATTCGAAATATATTTATTTTAATGAATCCATTTGTCAGAGTTTAAATTAAACAGGAAATTTTGAAAAACAAACTTCAAACAGAAAAACTGGAAATGAACAAGTGGAATCTTAAAAAGTATAATTTTCAGTTTTAAATGAAAAATGTTATGCAAAACTTTGTAAAGATAAAAAACTCTTAAAACAAAAATATTCTCGAATTTTCAATTATAAAATTTAAACATAGAATTTTGAGAAAATATCCAAATTTTGAACAAACACTAAAAGTGATTCACAAGAACTGTGATTTCGAGAAAAACGTCCAAATTTTAAGTTTAAATTCGAAATTTCGAGAAAAAAAGTTCAAACCTTGAGATGCAGGTCAATATTATGATATCGAAAGGCAAAATTTCCAAAAGAAAGCCGAGATTACGAGCTTTGTAACAAAATTTTAGAGAAAAATATTAAGGTTCAAGTTTGAATTCAGAATTTTCAGAAGAAACTCTCCTAAGAAAATCTTAAAATTTCTGCCTTATTTTCGAATTTTGAGAATAAAGCAAAATGGATAAAATGACAAATTAAAATTTTTGTGAAAGGTTTTTCTTTAATAAATCGCACTTTTTTTGGAAATGTTGACCTTTTTTCTCGAAATTTCGACTTTAACCTTAAAATGTCAAACCTAACCACTACAATTTGAGAAAAAAGTTTAAATGTCTAGAGAAGCTTAAAATTGATAAAAACAAATTTCAAGTTAACAAGAAATTATGAGAAAAAATTAAACATTTTAAGAGAAACTAGAAATTTATAATTTTGTTTTACTATAAACTTTTGAGTTTGTAAATGTCAAGTTTTAACATGAAATTTCGATAAGTTTTCAAAAATTTCGAAAATAAACTCAAAATATTGAATTTTTTAAATAAATAATGGTTTTATTTTATCCAAAGAAGGTTTCACCCCTTTACCACATCGGCAATTAAATAAATAATTACGCGATACGTATTTCGCCAGCAGAACTGGCATTTTCAAGCGCACTAATCTTAAAAGATTAGCAAAAGATGCATCGACGTCATCTGCATTGAGATTCAAATCGATACTGGCGGTCTTTTGCTTTCTTTCCTATTTCTAATTGTTTAACACATCTGGTGCATGCAATTTTGACCTGCCACAAATAGCCTTCAATAAACTGGAGGCCGCCAATGGTCCCTTATCTCCGTTAAGGGTAACTGGCCTCTGATTAATATAAATTGTTTCGTATGCATCAAGTTCTCTGCTATTTGTGACCGATCTTAACAATTTTAAATTTTCAATGTTAATTTTGTGTCCTTATTTATCATATGTAGGGCGACACTTGATTTTTCTTCTCTATTGTATCTGAAATGAGCGATATGTTCTTTAAATCTGGTTTTAATGGATCTCTTGGTCTGTCCAACATATGATAAATTACAATTGTTACAGCTTATTTCGTAAATTCCGGAATTCTCAAGCTTGTCCAATTTATCTTTAGCATTACCCAAATTATTGCGGAGACTGTTGTTGGCTGTGTAAACTACTTTTACGTTGTTTTCTTTTAAAACTTTATTAATTTTATTAGTGATATTTTGGTAAAATGGTAATTTCACAACGGTTGTAGGAGTGTTATCTTTAGATTGGTCAAGCTTAGAGCAATCCTGAATGTTACTATCTTATTTTCAAACGGACAATTTTTACTCGTAGTTACTTTAATGAATTTAGGAAAAATCGGGAGGTTCAGGCATCGTTTTAGAAATTTAATGTCTGCACTTGTGCTGCGAATCTTAAAACTAAGCTTACGATACTGGTTCAGTAGTGTTGACCGGGAAGCCATATTCACTAAAGCACTGAACTAAACACTGTGGCTTGTGATTAAGTCCAAAGAAGGTTTCACCCCTTTACCACATCGGCAATTAAATAAATAATTACGCGATACGTATTTCGCCAGCAGAACTGGCATTTTCAAGCGCGAGTGCCGTTTGAAAATAAGATAGTAACAGCAGCAAAAAAGAAGTGGCTATATTTAGAAATTAAACGTCATTACACTAACAGAACAAGGCATGAAATTAACTCATACAACTTGTACAAAAAACTAACATACAAACTCAACGAAGAAGAATACGAAGAATTTAGTGCTTTTCAAAGAAGAATGTTTGAAAATATAGAGTATAAAATCAAGAAGAAAATTGAAATTCATGAAAGAAAACTGCAAAATATTTTAAAGTACAAAACACAAAGTAATAAACCTTCTCCTTCGAAAAACACTAACATAGTAGTAAATCTCTCCAAACAAGTTTTTAATGCTAAAGAATTAGAACTTTTAAATAAAGGACTTAAATTCAATACACCTTTTGTAAAAGCACCCATCGAACAAATTTGCGTCGGAATCGAATCGGGAATTTCAAAATTAAATGAACCAAGTAAGAATTTAATTAGAGAACAAAGTAAAAAGATTATTGAAACTAACAAAGAACATCGAATTAATAGTAATCAGAACCACATAATTAAAAACTTAAAAAAGAAAGATTGCTACTATCTAAAAGCAGACAAAGGCAATAAGATTGTTGTATTGGATAAACCTGATTATAACAATAGAGTAAACAATTTAATTGAAAGTGGACCATATGAGAGAATAGCAAAGAATCCATTACCAAAAATGATTAAAGAATTCAAAGATGCTTTAAAGAAATGCAACAATCTTATTACCAACCCAATAAAATACAAAATTAACTCGAGTAATCCATCGATCCCCAGATTGTATTGTTTACCAAAAATTCATAAGCCGGGAAATTCAATGAGACCAATTGTTTCAGGTGTAACCGCACCCACTTACCAATTAGCAAAATGGCTTAACAATGAATTCGTAAAACTTCAGAATAATAATACATCATTTTCAATTAAAAACACCACTGAATTTATAAATAAAATTAAAGATTTGACCTTGTCACCCACAGAAATTCTGGTATCTTTTGATGTAACTTCACTTTTTCCCAGCGTACCAATAGCCGAAACTTTAAATTATTTAGAAGAACTCTTGACATTTAATCAAATAGACAAAGAAGTAATTTCAGAATATTTAACTCTAACTTCATTATGCATGAAACAGAACGTCTTCCAGTTTGACAATAAATTTTATAAACAAACAAATGGTACCACCATGGGAAATCCATTAAGTCCATTTCTAGCAAATCTTTTCATGGACAATTTTGAACAAGAAATCAAAAATGAATTAATAAACTTTCCTCGAATTTGGATACGATACGTAGACGACATTTTTGCAGTTTTTGACACCAGTAAATATGAAGTTCAAGATTTCGTTGATAAGTTAAACTCAAAATACAATTCAATTAACTTTACATTTGAAAAAGAAACCAATGGATTACTCCCGTTTTTAGATATCTTGGTTATCAGAAATAAAAATAATTTAGAGTTCGATATATACAGAAAAGAAACCAATACAAATCGCTTTATCACAGCTGATTCTAATCATTGTCCACAACAGAAATTAGCAAGTATACGTTTTTTAATCAACAGGCTTTTAAATGTTCCTCTAAGTAAATCCAGATATACAAAAGAATTAGCTTACATTAAAGATGTTGCGATTTTTAATGGTTTCCCCGTAGAAACAGTAAACAGCATGTTAAGGAAATGTAGATTTAAGAAAATAATTCAGGATTGCTCTAAGCTTGACCAATCTAAAGATAACACTCCTACAACCGTTGTGAAATTACCATTTTACCCAAATATCACTAATAAAATTAATAAAGTTTTAAAAGAAAACAACGTAAAAGTAGTTTACACAGCCAACAACAGTCTCCGCAATAATTTGGGTAATGCTAAAGATAAATTGGACAAGCTTGAGAATTCCGGAATTTACGAAATAAGCTGTAACAATTGTAATTTATCATATGTTGGACAGACCAAGAGATCCATTAAAACCAGATTTAAAGAACATATCGCTCATTTCAGATACAATAGAGAAGAAAAATCAAGTGTCGCCCTACATATGATAAATACAGGACACAAAATTAACATTGAAAATTTAAAATTGTTAAGATCGGTCACAAATAGCAGAGAACTTGATGCATACGAAACAATTTATATTAATCAGAGGCCAGTTACCCTTAACGGAGATAAGGGACCATTGGCGGCCTCCAGTTTATTGAAGGCTATTTGTGGCAGGTCAAAATTGCATGCACCAGATGTGTTAAACAATTAGAAATAGGAAAGAAAGCAAAAGACCGCCAGTATCGATTTGAATCTCAATGCAGATGACGTCGATGCATCATTTGCTAATCTTTTAAGATTAGTGCGCTTGAAAATGCCAGTTCTGCTGGCGAAATACGTATCGCGTAATTATTTATTTAATTGCCGATGTGGTAAAGGGGTGAAACCTTCTTTGGACTTAATCACAAGCCACAGTGTGTAGTTCAGTGCTTTAGTTTTATTTTATTACAAACTTTGTAAGAAACCTGAATTTTTTCAAGGTTTTTGGTTAAAACTGATTTTTTTTATAATTTGGAAGTTTGTCCACGCTATTAGTAGCTTTAGATTTTTAAAATCAAAAATAACAAAAGTTTCTTAAAATCTCTCGTTTTTGTTGAAGCTCCGAGTTCTCTGTTAAAATGTTTAATTTGAAATTTAAATTTTTACTTTTTTCCTGAAGTTCCAACTTTAGAATCAAAATATCGACTTTATTTCGACTTTAATTTCAAACTTCGAGTTTTTTCGAAATTGTGAGTTCTAAGGTTAAAACTTTGAAAAAAAAGAAAGGAAACAAAATTTCACCTTAATTAGAAAATTTAAACTTAAATCGGTAAATTTCGACCTTCATTACTTACGAGATTTGATTTTAAAACTTTTGGTAAAAAAAACTTAAAAGTTTATAAAACATTTTTATCAATTTCCGAATTTAAAAACGTTAGCTAAAAATTTTAATAAAATTTGGAATCTTTAACATTTCCCTAAAAATTCAAAGTTTTTAAAAAAATGGAAATCTCATTAGTTATTATATTTTAATCTTTGACAAAAGTTTTCAACTTTCAATCAAAATTTGACCATTTCAAAAAACGATGATAGTTTTCTCTTTAAATTTAGGCTATTTTTATCTTAAAAAAATTAAAGATCCAAATCTGAACTTGGATTCTTCAGAACATAGTAAAATTTCGAAAATAACTTTGAAATGTTTGCTTCAAATTTCCTGAAAACTTGCAAGTGTCCAAAAAGAATTTAAAATTTTGATAAAAGATAGTAAAGAGAGATTTAACTTTGTTTTGCAATTTTTACATTTTTTGTTTAAATTTTATATTTAAGTTGCAATTTATTTTCTAAAATTTCGACTTAAACATGAAATGTAGTCTTTTTTTTAACTATGCCTTTTTTTGATATTTACCCAGTAATCTCTAAATTCAAATGTTTAAAAGACTCATAACTACCAGAAATATGTTTATTAATTTTTATTTAACATTTCTGCGACCCAATTTGGAAATATTTAAAGTTTTATTTTTTGTTGACAATTTTCCAAAATAGTTTTTGAAATATGACTACGTGATATCTAAATTTATTTAAAACGTCACCTTATGACCGTTAAGAAAATTAGGTTAGTTTATTTTACTTTATTTTATTTTATTCAAATGTTAAATAAAATTAATAAACATAATGTTTCCGACCAATAAGAGTCCACCATGAAGATTACCAGAAATAGTTGAAATCTTGAGCAATTTTTATTTATGAAAGAATTATTTTCTCTAACTTTGATCATTCATTGAATCAAATTTTTTTTTATTAGAACGGTACAATTGTTTCCCCTAAATTTGAATGATTTCCTCCAAATTGAAAATGAATTGAAACACGACATTAAAAAAAATTGTCAAGCTTTAACCACACGTTTAAGAAAGTAGTCAAAATTAAAAAAAAACTAAATTTATGTAAAAAAAATTCTAAAAGTTTCATTTTAATCATAACAATTTGACTTTCAACTCGATTGTTCGAGTATCTTCTCGAAACTTAAAATCTTTATTATAAGTCGGAATTTTGCAGCTTAATACTTTTTTTTTAAATTTTGAATTCTTTGCAAAATTTTAAAATTGTTATTTTCTTTTCCTGAAAATTTTACTTCAAATTCAGATGTATACGTTTTTTTTAGAAATATCAATTCCACTTTATATATTACTTTTCTAAACATTTTATGCTTAAACTTAAAAAGTGTTAACATTATTTCTAAATAATTTAACTCAAAATTTTGAAATATAAAATTTTTAATTTTAAATTCTATTTATTCTAAAAGTTAGAATACAAGTTTACAGTTTCTACATTTTCTAAAAAAAATTGACTTTGACTCGAAATTTCAACCTAAATCGAAATTTTAAATTTAAATTTGAATTTTTTTTCTAAATTTCATATCCCTTTTTGAAATCTGGATTTTTTGTTTCCAGATTACCCGATTTTCTTTCTTTTAAATGAAAAATTAAAAATGAGTCACTCGGAGTTGAACCAAAAACCTAAATTCGGAAAAACCCGTTATTTTTGTCGGAGCGAAAACCGGAACTGAACCTATATAATTTTTTTCCGGAACGAAAATCGAAAACCGAAACAAAAATAATAACGGTTTAAAGCCTTGCTTTTTTTAAAAGATTTTAAATGAACAGTTGAATCTCGAAAAACTTTTCCTCGGAACTTCGACTATACTTTTTCTCAAAACTTCTACTACAATTTTGAAATTTCGACCTTATCTCGAAAATTCAACTTTAATCTCAAAATGTTCATTTTAAATTAAAATTTTAAACTTTATCTCTTACTTCCAAAAATTTTAAGTTAATAATTCAAGTTTAATTTCCAAATTTTATTTTTTCTCAAAATGTGGATTCTTAGTTTTAATATTCCAATTTTAAAATTCTATTTTTTAAATCATTCTAACTTTTTCATTAGACTATTCATTTTTTCACTTTTTGAATGTATCAGCTGATTAATTTATAAAAACTAATTCAAATTTTTAGTACAAATTTAGAGGAAAAGTGGAATAATTGAAGGTCGAAATGTTTAGTAAAAAAAGCAAAATTTCGATAAGTCTGGATTTATAAAATAAACATTTTTTAAAATTTTTAACTTTTTAAGATTTTACAGAAATATGTAGAAAACATTAACACTGGGAAATTTGAAATAATAGTCAAGTTTTAATCCGATATGTTTAGAAAAATGTCAACATTTTAAGTTTAGATACTAAATTTTTTAAAGAGAAGCATTCTTATAAATACAATGAATATGTTTAGACTAATTTGAGAAATATTCATGGAAAAATTTAGCAAAAAACTTCAAAATTTTAATAATCTGTTAAAATCAAAATTACCCTAGAAAAAGTGAAATTAAAAAAAATAATAATAAATTAAAAAAAAAGAACATAAAAATTTCTCGAAATTCCAAGTTTAAAGTTAAAATTTTTAGATAAATAGCACTTTCGTGTTTAAACGCAGAATTTAGGAAGACAATTCAAGCTAAGACAGAATTAGATTTTTGAATCTTTTGTCTAGCCTAAAGAAATGTAGCTGAAGCTATGGGACAAATAATGATAAAATTTAAAAAATTTCTACTGAAAAATAGTGCTCTGAAACCTCAACGATCAAATCTTATTAATGTATTTCAAATACTAAAACTTTTTTTTGAAATTTGGAGAACCAACGGAAATATTACATAACGATATGTAACACCCTATATACAGGGTGATTTAGTCATAATGGGATTAATTTTAAGAAAAGACAGGGATAAATGAGTATGATACGAATACGTAATTTTTAAGAAAAATTTCAGATTTAATTACACCGAAAAAAATATTTTAAAATCATAATTTAAACCCCTTTTTAGGCTGCCACTGACGCCAAAGCTCCCAAGGCCCGGCTAAATGGAAATAAGAAGAATTCATGGTTGCGCAGTTGGGACTCGGACAAAATAAATAAACAAAATATTGCTAGGTTATGTCTAAAGAAAATCATTAAATGATCCTGGCGGCACCGATGGTTGTAAAAAAGCTATTAGGTGATTCGCTCTTTTGTTTGAAAATTAAGTAACAACGACTTGCAGAAGAAAGTTACGCGAAAAAAAAAAAGATTAAATCGCGAGATGGGCGCAAACGTTGATCTTAACGCTGCAAGTGATGAATAAAATTCGCTGTAAGGGATGCAAGTATTAAAGTGGTTAATACTTTCACGACGTTTTGTTTTTTGTGATCTTGCGTGATGACGATGGACATTTTTTAAACCATGTGTAGTTTACCGATGAATCATTATTTTTTTTCATAGGCCCGACAGGTCTAAAATATTTCCGAAAAGATTCACTCAAGTTTTGAAGGAAATACACTGGAACTATTATGGCCGTGGGCTAGCGTTGACATATTTTTTATAAACAACAACCTAACTGCTAACCAACATTAATATGCTTCAAAGTTAAATAAACCAGTGCGTCGTATCGTTATTTATTTTTTAGAATTAATATTTTAGTTTGAGTCTTTTGTGTTCACTGTAAAAAGTGTATAAAAATAAAAATACTTATTCGCCAAAATAACTAATAGATATTTGTTGCGATGTTTCCCCCTGACCAGTCCTTACGATTGCAGTTGGTGAGTGGATGATAACATGATAAGCGTCTGTTGCCGTAAAGTTTTTAATGTGGTCAGTAGTGCCGGAGTTTTGGTGGTCAATGGGTTGATTTGGGTCTATTTAAAAAAGTCGAATAAATTTTTTTTTCCATTTTCTGTCTTTACTAAGTCTTCCGAACACGTAGTTAAAATTAATGCCATTATGACTGAATCATCCTTTACAGACAACCATTAAAACTGAAATATCACTGATTTAAAAATAACTATGTTTTATAAGCATTGTTTTCCAAACGCTATGTCTAAACAGATAAATGCATCACCGGAGTTCAAAAAATCATGGGCGAAATTAAATTATTCGGGGGCTAAAAGTCCTCCTTTTATTTTGTCAAATTTATGGTTCTTCCGAGCGATTTTTACCTTTTTTTCTAAATTACTACTTCAAAATCGAAACTTGTTTAAGTTTTTCTCTCAACATTTTTGATATATTTTTTTTAAATTGTAACTTTCTTATATAATGAATTTATTTAAATTTTGACCAATTCATCTTATTATTTATTAAATTTTAAACTTAAAAATTTCGATTTAAAAATTTTATGTTAAGGCTTACAAATTTCCCATTTTTTCCTCTAAAATGTCCATTATCAACTTTTTATAGATTTTTGCTTTTCTTTTCCTATGTTAATTTAAAACATTAGATCATTTTTAAACTGAATATTTCAAAATTTCGATATTATTCTCAAAATTTCCGATTTTACCCTTTACTGTCTAAAATGTTCACTTCAAACTCGAAATTTCGTATTTTTTTATATCTTGGAGAAGTACCTTGAATTATTTTTTATAAATTTCATCTCTTTTGACCGAAATTTTAAACTTTTTCTTCCCAAAGGTATAATTTTTAGTTTTTAAACTTAAAATGGTGATATTTTCTGTATATTTTTATTTTTAAAATTTTGATTTGGTACCCAATTTTTTCCGACCCACTGATTTGGTAAATTTAAATTTTCCCTCGAAATATTTAATCGCCTTTTAAACTTTCGATTTTAAATTAAAAAAGTAGTGAGATTTTTTAGAAATTTTCCATTTTTTTTTACAATATTCGACTTTAATTGCTTACACTCAATTTTGTCTTTCATAATTTCAATAAAAAAATTCTGAAAAAATTTACAATATTGCAAGTACTAGTGTTTCAGCTACTGGAAAAAGGTCAATAATTCAAAGCTAAATTAAAAATTTTGATAAAAAAGTCGAAATGTTTTTATCGAAAGTTGTAACAAAATTTCACTGTAAACATCCGAAATTTTTAAATTTAGGTGATTTCGATAATTATATCAAAGCCACCATAAAGTTATAAATGTTGAGGTTATTACAGAACATTTAGAATGAAAATAAATTGATAATCTAAAATCAGAATTTTATGAGGAAAGTTAAAACTTTCAAAAAAACAGCAAATATTAATTGAAAAATTTTAAGTTCATAATTGAATTAACAAAATAGAAAAGTCTAAATTTGAAGCTACAAAAATATTTAAATTTTCAAAAAAATATTGATATCTTGATATTTTAACTAAAACTTCTGAAAAAAATTTGACAACTGAAAAGTAAACATTTCAAATTTGAAATAGAAATTTTAAGTTAATGCTTTATAGTTTCTGTAAAAGGGGAAATTTCTCAAAATTTCTAAAAAATCGCAATTTGGAAATAATGTTAAAACTTCTAGTATATCAAACTCCACTCTACTCTACCCTGAATTATATCTTTATTGCTCTAGTCTTACTCTCACAAAACGTTTACATTAACCTAACAGAGAAATAGGAGCCGCTGTATATCCATAATCTACTACTTACCATACCAATGTAAATCTTACTTTACTGGGCTGATAGTTGGTGAGTTCAAACCCCGCTGTCGACCACGCCTTTATTAATTCTATTATACGTATTACCCGTAGCTACATAATACTGTTAATATTAGAGCAGGCTGGTAACGCAAGTTAGTGTGTCAATAAACCCATAATTTTTCTCCCTATTTAAAATCGCTCAAAGCGCCTAAAAAAGTTTTCACTTTAAAAATGTCTCAAAACTTCGATAACATTTTTGACGCCAAAAAAGTAATACCTGAAGCATGGTTTTATACATTTTTATTTTATAAGACTCTAATATTAATTTTGTTTTGTTTTCTCTAGTAAATCTATTTCTTGAAATATTTTTACTAAAAATAATCAGTTGACAAGTACTTATTTATCATTTTTAATTGTTAGACTGTTTTATGTAATATTAAAATTGTTTTTAAACGCCTGAACCGATGTTGCAAATGCAGGGTCCGCCCAAATTATTTAAACTTTCCCATGAACCATAACGCATTTAAACTGCATTTAAAACGGGATCAACCTTCATCAAGCAATTTTACGGAATTCGATAAATTCCGGTTTGCTGCTCAGATGCTCGCATCGGGGAATCCCCTCGCGCTGGTCCGCATTATCCAGATACCTATGTAAATAGGTGCCATAAAGCTTCGGAGGATTACGGTTTACAAATTGCATTAATCGTCGCTCAAGTTCAAAACTGGATTAAGTGTTTTGGGGGCATTCGTAAACTGACTGGAATATCAAAGTGTCCTTATCATTGTTTAAAAAGATTTTTTCCTATTATTTGGAAATATTTCGGGCTGTTTACCGTTGACATTTTAAATGTTAGAAGCGCTTATACGATTACGATAATCTTTTGAGAAATTTCCCAACAAAAGAAGTTTTTATTAAATTTCGTTTTAACTTTATGCTTCAATCTGATAACTTTTGATTGAATACAACGAACATTCTAACAAACATGCCAAATAGCCTATGAATTTATTCAACGGAAAATACATTTCCTCGATTTCCTTAACTTTCTAAAACTTTCAACGATCCTAGGATATTGCACATTAAACGACTTTTTCCAGAGAAGCGAGTCCTGTAAACGTCTGGCATAAATCGCTACTCAAAGCAGATGAAAAGATTATTATCCGTATTATTATGCTCCTCGTCTGAGGAGTAACTTCGTCACTTCAACGGACACATACTGCCGGCGTTGGCTGAGTTCCCATCCATCTAGACAATAAACCTAACGTGGAAACTAAATTAAACATTTTCGTTACATTTGCAAAGCAGCTTGTTTCGCTCTGTATTAGGAAACTTTGAAAGTTTTCGAGCGTAAACAAAGTTTTGCTTTTAAAATCGTCTTGAGAGAGTTGCCGTCTTGTGTTTGTCAAAAGTTTTGGGAAAATTACGAGCATCAGGATGAGAGATTTCTCAAGTGCACTGAATCTTAATCCTGACCAAATGGTCACGTATGATAACTTTTATCGCTAATTATGGCGCAACTGCAAAGCAATTTCATCATATGTGATCCAGATAAATATATCAGGAGTTCGGGAACGATAGAATTTTTTAGGATTAAGTTTTTATTCTAATTTTATTATTGGGTTTTGTTCCTCCAAATTTATACTTATGCAGATGTACGCTTGCGAGCCTCTTTTCTTATCAGAAATTTATAGTTTTTTAAACAACTCATGGGCTTAACAATTGTGTGTTTAGTAAAATAGTGGGAAATATTTTGTCAAATCGCTTATTATAGTACATCAGAAGTTCCGGGAAATTTCAGCTTTCGAAACATTTTGATTTATTCTAATTATAAGGTTTTCCTCTCTATATTTAAGAGAGTAAATAACTCTTTTCTAAGCAGTTCTTCTATCTCGTCTCTCAACCATTACTAAAAACTGCTTTATCTAATATTGCCCAAAAGTCTTCAATAGGGCATGCCTGAGAAACATTTGTAGGACTATCATTTTTCGATATAGATTTTTTAAAATGGGTCTGAAAATATTAATGGAAGAGTAGACAATTTTAAAAAAGTTGAATTTTTGACAAAGTACTTGAAACATTTAGTTTATCTATTTTAAGTTATTATAATTAAAACTTAGACAGTTTTCAGCTCAGATTAGTTTGGATTGTAGGACGAGTACTTTATCATACTTATGAAGCCTATTAAAGCAAGCACAGCTAGACACTTTATTCCTTACATTTCTGTTTGACGTAAGTGTCAACTATCCTGATAGTGCATTTACACTAGGCTCTTGATTCCGTACATGTCTGTCTGACATAAAATATATTAATGTCCTATAAATCTCTTATTTTGAGATAGGAAAGGACACGTCCGCTCTACCAAGACTTTTAGGACATTAAACGTTGAAAGGATCACGGGTGTTACAGGATAACGCTATCGCTCGACGTACGGTCGAAGTACGCTGTCGACCTCGGTGCATTATTATCCTAACATAACATTCTTGGTACCTTAATAGCTATAAGTGTCAGGTATCCTGAGAGAAGCTATCTGAGACTCTCAGCTGTGTAAATAAACTTGGATAGCTTCGTCAGAATAGTTGACACTTATTTCACTTATTTCTACCGTAAACGCATCGTAAGAAGTAGAATTGGCCTAAAATTGACATAGGTTAAGGTCAAACAATTATTTATTATGTTATGTTTCCATTGAAATATATATTCTTTTAAATTCACATTTTATTTTAGTGTATACTTTTATGTTGTAGGCATTGTTCATTCCCTGATTATGCAATGTCAGTGAAATATTAACAACAATTGCCCCAGGATCAGAGAATATTCAATATGTTTTAATTTAAAATATCCCTTTTAATGAATTCGTTATGTACTATCGACATATTATTGCGCATATTTTCATTCAATAAAGTCTCAGATAAAATAATTATCACAAATTTAATTTCGTACGTAATATATCAGCACATTTCATAAATTCTGTAAAATTAATTTTGTTGTTATTTTTGCATATAACATTCCGTTTATCTAGCGATTAATTACGTTGAATATGTATTTAGTTTGTCAAAATCACGTTTTACTACACATCAAACAACTATTTTTTATTTTTTTAAATTTATTCGCAATGTGAAATATTTTCAATTACTGCATTTAAAATAAAGTTACACAACAACAAGGATTATCCTCATCTTGACGAAAAATTGTCAAACCTTTCTATTGAAAACTAATTTATTACGTTCATGAATTTTGAGAAGGCTTTTAGGGAAAAGTAGTGACACTATACTTTGTTCACCCAACAGATATAGTTACGCCACTCTTTCTCAAAAAACATGATAATAAAATGCGATAGTAAAAAATATCATAAAAAATAAAATTGAATAGAATTGTACAAAAAATTAACAAATAGTTATTTAAAATTATTCTTTATTTAATGCAACTAGTGTCACAGTAAAAATGTCATAAAAAAGTAGAAAATGTATACAAAATGACAAATCTTTGCATGAAAATATTTTAATAAATTCACTAAATTTTGGAAAATAAAAACATCTTACCAAATATGATGCTGGATAAAAAAGTAAACAAACTGAGTAAACCAATAGTTGTATGTTTGGTAAATTGATGGAAGATATTTAAAATAATCTCACTGATTTTAGACATAACCTTAAGGTGTGTTTTTGGTGAAAAGGTGAAACATCTTTTGCGTAAGAGCTCAGATTTTTGTACTTTTTTTTTTCGGGGAAACAAAATTTTCCTAGACTTATTAAAATAGACTTGAGAACTATGGTTTTGTAAAGAAAATAATGCCACCTTGCTCTGACCTGAAGCTGAAACATACACATATAGGGTTAAAAACTATTGAATGTATTCTTTTATATAAATGCACAGATATAAATCGACTTTTACTTGTGTTTTTGGTAAAGTGGTTATCTCTCCGTAACCTTCGATCACCTACAGACGAATTATCCAAACGCCGAGGTTGTCTTTCTCGGTGACATCAACGTACACAACATCCCTTGGCTAAGGTTTTCTTTTCGAACTGACGACGCGGGAAGGGTGGCACTTGTGGACTATTGCAATTAATTGAGGAACCCTCAGGAATTCCTGATGTAGATACCTATTAACCTAAACTACTCGATTTTTATCTTACAAATTCTCCAAGTCCGTATAAAATCACTGTAAAATCACTGCTTGGAAATTCCCATCACAAACTTGTAGCAGCCTCTCGCTCGTGTCATATCTCACCTTTTCAGACATAGTCCCGGATTTGGCACTTTAACTCTGCTAACTTGGAAGAATTAAGAGACTTCTTTGCGCCTTTTCCATTGAAAGAAGACTCCTTTAACTCAGATAAGCCTTCGTCAGTCGCCGAATTCATCACTGAAACTATCCTGATTCGTATAAAATGCTTAATTCCCCATTCCCAAAAGAAGTCTGCCTCCAGTAGATCTCAGGTTAGCAAAAAATGTGCTTGGCCGTGACGAAGCAAAAAGTGATTTCGATCGTAAAATACGCCGAAGCTTATTAACTCTCTGAACGGTTCCAGATTTTTTTGAAGATTTAAAAGGTCGATTAAAAAGAATTTTACATTTTCAAATGTGGCTAATTTGATAGCCTTAATGTTTGCTAAAAATTCCAACCTTGATTCTCGAAACGCAGAACCAGCCATTCTTTCTAAGGTTAGCACGTCGCTGCCTGAAGTTGTTTTTAGACAACGCACAGTCAGGAAAATTCTTCTCGAGCTCGACACCTCGAAAGCTTCTGCGTGATGGTATCCCCGCTATTGTTATTAAGAAGTGCGCTCCAGAGTTGACTCCTATGCTAAGCAAATTGCTCACACACTCTTACACTCTTACAACACAGGTGTATTCTTTAACCTCTGGAAATCTGCTAGGGTGCCTATCCCTATAAAGGGAAAGAAGAATCTGGCCAACAGCTATCGCCCTTTATCTTTGTTGCACGTTATATCTAAAGTGATGGAAAAGATTATCAACATCGAGATTCTCAAATATCTAAAGGAGAATAGAATCAGCTTGGGTAGGCAATACGGTTTCAGACACCAACGCCCAACTGGCGATCTACTGGCATACGTTACTCATATCTGTGACTGAGCTATGAAAAAACATAGTGAGGCTAGGATTGTGGCATTGGATGTCTTCTCAAAAGCCTTTGACAGAGTCTGGAAATGATCTCTTCTCGTTAAATTAACATCTTATGGTCTTTCTCCTGGACTCTGTCATTTGATAACCAGTTGTCTCGCTGACATATCTATTCAGGTCGTCGTCGATGGCATCTCATTCGAGATATTTGCGATTAATGCAGGAGTGCCTCAGGGGTCTGTCCTGTCTCCTACTTTGTTTTTGGTACACATAAACTCAGCTTCAATAATAATAGTAGCTTGGTGTCATTTTTTTCCCCGACAAACCATTATCCGTCGATGCTTCAGATCGGTTAACGGAACAATAGATACAGATGATTGATTGGAATCTCGAACTCATTATGAAATGGAATAAGAAAAATCTGGTCGACTTCAATGCTTGCAAATCTCAGGCCGCGGTTTTCTCTAATAAAACATCAAGGGATAATGCAACAAACATACAAATAAACGGTAAAATCTTTCCAATGATATCTAATCTATTTATCTTTTCTTAAAAGAATCATGTGCGCGCCGTTGCCAAGTCCGCCTCCCAGAAGGTAGGCTTTTTTTAGAGCTAAAAAGTACTTCACATTTCATCAAATACTCACACTATACAAAGCTCCAGTTAGGACAACACTAGATTACTGTTCTCATGTTTCGATTTTAGCCCCAAAGCACACTTTAACAGTTCATTCAAAAAGTCCTTAGGATGACACATAGATGGCGTTACTAGAATTTTTTCCATATAATTTTTATTTAGTACTAACCTTCAAACGATACGTGTATAAATTTGACAGCAATCTGACTATTGATTCGTGGGTTATAGCATTTTGTGTGAGGTAACTTTTGTTTTTGAAAAAAAAATGAAAAAAAGTGAATTTCGAGTTTTGATAAAGCATTGCTTTTTGATGAAAAAAAATACAATGGAAACCAAACAATGGCTTGATAAACATTATCCGAACTCTGCTCCATCAAGACAAATGGTAGAGAAGTGGATTGCTGAATTTAAACATGGTCGTACCAGCAGAGCGCAGTGGACGCCCAAATGAAAAAAAATCCACAAATTGGTTATGAACGATCCCAAATTAAAGATGCATGAGCTAGATGACATTGTAAAGGTATCAGATGGTAGTGTTTTTACCATTTGACACAAACATTTGGGTATGCGAAAGCTCTGTGCAAAGTGGGTGCCGCGTGAGCTCACAGCCGACCAAAAACAACAACGAATCGATACTTCAGAGGAGTGTTTGGCGCTGTTAAACCGCAATTAAATGAAATTTTATGTGATAGCATTCGAAGAACCGAATCCAAAGCGAGCAAAGACGCAACAGTCGGCCGGTAAGGTGATGGCTTCTGTATTTTGGGATGCGAACGGAATAATATTCATCGACTATCTCCAAAAAACAACCATCAGCAGCAGCGACTATTACTGTGCACTTTTGAATCGATTGAAGGCTGAAATCGCAAAGAAACGGCCACATTTGCAAAAGAAAAAAGCGTTGTTTCATCCTGATAATGCATCGTGTCACAAATCGATGAAAACGATGGCAAAATTGAATGAATTGGGCTTCGAATTGCTTACCCACCCACCGTATTTTCCAGATTTAGCCCCCAGCGACTTTTTTCTGTTTTCAGATCTCAAGAGAAAATGCTTGTTGGAAAGAATGTTAAATCCAATGATGAAGTAATTGCTGAAACTGAGGCCTATTTTGACGAGAAAGAGAAATTTTACTATAAAAATGGTATCGAAAAGTTTGAAAATCGCTACACTCGTTGTATCGCCCTTGAAGACAACTATGTTGAATAATAAAATTGAGTTTTGTCAAAATTTTGTTTTTTTATTACTTATCCTACGGACTTATTGAATGACCTGGTAGCTTTTTTGGATTCAGTTTAAAGAAGAGTTATTCGTCTAATTGATGACGAAAGTTTGACCGATTCTCTCGAAACACTAGAGCACAGGAAGATGTTGGTGATTTATTTCTTTTCTACAAGTACTTTCACGGGAGATGCTCTTAGGAACTAATAGAATTGATCCCCCCAAGGGCAAGATTTTTGAGGCATACAAGACAGTCGGAGGTAGCAAATTCCTGTGCGGTCCAGCTTAACACAGTGTGGACTTCTGCCTACGGAGGCTCTTTTTTCTATAGAACTTTGAAGCTATGGAACTCGTTACCGAAAGGAATTTCTCCTAAAAATTACAACCTATCCTTGTTTAAGAAGGCGGTTCATCGCCATGTATTCTTGCTTCCGCATCCTAATCTCACTGCTTTGGAAGCCCTCTGCGAGTGGATTAAACTTAAAAAATATATATAAAAGAGCCAAGGATTTTTTCGGGGTAACAAAATTAAACTCGATTATTTAAATTTCAATTGGGAGCTGCCGTTTTAAAAATAAATAATGCCACCTTGTTCCGATCTAAAGTGGGAAGTAAACACTTTGAATTAACTGTAAAATGGTTTGGCATTTTTTGGCTTTTTCGTGGTCGGTATTTTTTACCAAACCTTCAAAGTCTTAATAACTGCGGTTATTAAGAATTTGCACGCAGTAATCAAGAATTTGTATCTTTCGGTTTAAACAATGTTTTCAAGTGTCTTCAATTTTCTTACCAGTTTCTCTAATAGGATTTCGATTTACAGCATCAAATTTTTAATAGCCAAGATGTTTGATTTTGTGTAATAATTTATAAGTAAAATGTCTAATTAATGTTCAATATTTGATAAAACTCTCTTATATCTTCAAGTTCCTTGTGAATGTAATCTATTTAGTTGTTATATTGTTTTTGTGCACTCTTTGGTTGTCTTAAACTATCCTTTGTTACTTACTTACTTACCTTGTAATAAAAAGTTCTTCAGTTATTGGAAATTACTCTTGTAAACTAATAATGTATATCGTACTAGCCTACCAAAATCTTCCAATCGAAAAACAAAGAATCTGGGCAAGTAATCCGTTTTTAAAAATTTGTTTGGCAAACATCGTGCGATTTGCATGAAAATCGCTAGCACTACAACGACAAGTTATCAATTTTTATCCGCTCGTAAAGTTTTAAGTATTCTCAATTTAAATTTTGTCGATATTGTGGATTTGATAAAACGAAATATGGAAAATGTAGGTCGTTATATAAAAACAACCACTCCTAGCAGACGTAAAATGTTTTTGATTGCGATTTAATGTCTAATACTCGAATGTGTACGACCGTACAAGTGTATTCTTCCAAAATATCCAAAAATAGCGCTCTCTGAATTTAAGTGGGAGGATAAATATTGTAATATTTATCAAGATGCCGACAAGACAAAACACAAATATTAAAACATTGATCGATTACACATGATTGAGTTCGATGCTAAGATGGATAAGGATGTTAACCTAAATTAACTCAACACTGTGTTGGGTTGTTGAAAGAAAGAAAATTAATTTCTTTCAGTAATACTTTTGCACGTACGTAATTTAGTTAAAAAATACTACAAATTTTGTCCGTCTAAAGCAACATTCTAAGAACTTGTTTTTCTCTCGCGGTTTTTTATAGTTTTGGCGGGAAATAGGGCATGAAGTTATTCCCCAGTTTACTAACCGAGTTCAGTTATGTCGCAATGTATGCAAATATTTACCCGGGGCAGATAAAATCGACGAAACGTGAAATTTATCGTGGTCGAAAAATGACAATTTTCATGCCGCTTTTTCGGGGCGCAAAAGAAAAATTGAAGCTTTTAAGGAGCGAAAAAAGTGTCGCATGAAATATTTACAGAGCATAAAATACATTGTCGCTCGGGGAGATTGACCTTAAAATAACTGAAAGCTTTTGGAGACATAATAAAATTATATTGACCTTTTACAGTACGGGCTTAGAAAGGGAAGTAAGGTTGAATTTTATTTCTGCTGGAATTCGCCCTTGGTGTTTCTCTTGTACATCTCTTGAGTTTCCCTAAAATTGATTTTGAAAATTGAGCGATATTTCTTTGTTGCAATACAATTTTATCGTGGAGCTTTCGCCCAGGGATTACATAAAAGTAAGAGCTTTTCGAAATTTAACGATAGTGAGTGAGGGTTTGAGCATTTAAAATAAAATAGTTTGGTTCAGTATGATTTAACTTATAGTATTTTTATGCGCTTTTGGCTACAAAATTATTTCCTTTTGTTAACATGGTTTTAAAAATTTATTTTAAAATTTTGAATTTGAATTCTTATTTAGTGTAACGCAGCAACAACAATCCACAAACTAAAGCGTAGTAAATTACATAATTAAAAATGTTCTGGTGTATTTTGCGATCTTTTTAGATTTTTTCTGCCACACAGTTAAACGTTTTTTCTCTTAATATTCAAAATGATTTCAGCTTAAGTTTTTTGCTTTTTTACTCTCGAGTTAACTTTCAAGTTGAAAATCTTTTTGTTTAAAGTCGAATTCTTGTAAAGAAATTTGAGACTTTCCCAAGCAATTTCTTTTTAAATTTTTGAAGTTATATTCCCCAAGAAAATAGAAATTTCAATAAAAAAAATTAATTTTAAAACAATAAATAGTTATTGAACTTTTAATTCAAAATTTAGAAGTCGCCATTCAAAGTCAAACTTTCAAAACATTTTTTAAAATTTTTAATACAAATCCAAAATGTTACGTATTTTGGTCAAAATTTTAAGCTTAAATTTAAGCTTTCATAACTGAAGCAAATTGTTTAACATTAAAATTGAAGTTTTAAAGGAAATCGTTCAAAAAAGCTCTAGTATTGATTTTTTGGTTCTTTAATTAAAAAGAATTTGTCAAAATAAAAAAAAAATGAAATTAAATTCAAAATTTTGTCAATAAAGTGAAAATTTCAAAAGAAAACTTGTAAGAAATTTTTGAAATTTCATTTATTTCATATTTTTTATATAAAACTTGAAGCTATTCAAATAATTTTTAGCGACACCCTAAAAAAAAGATCCTCGCTTCATATCTTTGTGCTTCAATTATAGAAATAATTTTTGATAACCAAAAAAAGCATCTAAGTTACAAGTATGGATAATTTACAAGGTGATTCTAAATGCAGTACCATAAATTCAGATTTGTATTGTAAAGCTTAAAATCAGACGAAAACTCTATACAAACATATGTAGTAAACCCCTTCGTTTCCGAGTTACAGGGTGTGGAAGGTTAGTTCCCGATTATAGTTTTTAATTAATAATTAAGAAACGTGTACAGATAATTAAATATTTGATACAACTTCATATTCTTTCGTGTTCTTTTCAAAAATCTAAGAATTAATTAACACAACTTAACCAGTGGCGGGTATATCGAGGGTGGTGTTCCTTTAAACCTGCTTTATTTATTTTGTGTGCACTTTTGACGCAGTTTCGTAACAAAAATATAAACTACAAACATTGTTACATAAGACACGTGAATTTAGATATAGGTATGTTACATAAACCATATATGGAATTATTAGGAGAATTCGAAAATAAAAAAAATAATCGGGGTGTTCCATTTACAAAAACAAAGTTGACTATGATTCTGAAAAAACGTAACACCCTGATATCGTATATTATTTCAAATAAAAATTTAAGAGGGGTCAAGAGACTTTTGTATTCAACAGTTTTTGTATCTATAAAATTTCGAAATATAAATAGGGGGTGCATTTATAACCAAAGACCCTGTACGTATGTACATACATATTATCAGTCTTTAATATTTAAATCCATTTTATTCGAATTAACTTGAGTTCACATTGTTTTGGATAATCCTGTTTCTACTGTAAATATTTGTTAAGACTGATTAAGTAAGAACACAACTCAAATTTCATTTCAGGAGCCTTACTTAGTATTTTTTAACGATTGTTATTATTAGTAATACCCCTAAAATAACATTAATTAGTCGCTAATATAAGTAAATTTCAATTACTATGTTTTTATATTTCGATTGTTATTACTAGTAGTTAAACATTAAATAATTTAATTCGATAAATTCATCCATACTAAAAACAAAGCGCTATTCGTCGAAATCTTTATTAATCGCATTAATGTAATAGTGATTACTCTCCCAAATACGTCAGGCGTATTAAATTGTACCAATAAATAAACAAAATTAATGGTGAAGTGAATGGCATATGGATATTAGATTAAGTAAATTGTTTCATTAACATGAGCGCGAATATATGGCCAGCTTACACATTGAATAATGCATTTGTAAACCTTCGGTGCAAACAAATATTGCTGAAAAATTATAGCTGTGCCTTCCACCCAAGTGAACAATAATTTTTCTACGTGCACAACATTTAATTAGAGCCCGAATTTTATCATGCGCGAATTAGATCAACAGAAAATTTGCAACAAAAGAATTGTCAATTTGAAAAGTATTCCCGGGATCAGTATGTCGCATCGTTAAACTATCGCTAGATAATGCACAGCTGCAGCACATATTTGCATTGTAATAGTGTCTGGAAATATAAAATATCATTGGTACAAAATGCCGATATGCATAAAATATGGAGATATACGAATAAATGATATTTTGCCTCGTACTGCATTAGTCGACTTCTGTCTACGGAGGCTCTTTTTTCTCTAGATCTTCTAAGCTAAGGAATTTGTTAACGAAAGGAATTTTCCCCAAAAATTACAATCTATCCTTGTTTAAGAAGATGGTTCATCGCCATCTATTCTTGTTTCCGCATCCTACTCGCAGTGCTTTGAAGGCATAGTTGGGTTGCCCTTTGCAAGTGGATTAAACTTAAAAAAAATAAATTAACAAAAAGTCGAAACCCTCAAGAAGTTTGTTAGTGGTCTAGATCAAGAATGTACAACTTAGATCGTAGGCCGTAATATATAGATAAGGAAAAATTTTCATTGTCCATATAAAATGCTAAGAATTGTCCTTCCATAGTTTTCTACGGCCGCTGAACGTATTCCCCTACTTTGACGCAGAATGCTCGTATCTTCCAGTTTAGAAAAAACTCGTCGAGAGTTTTACAACAGATTAAAATATTGTTTAGCACAGTCTGGCGGCCTATTTAAACTCCTTATATTGTTATGTTTAAAGAGTTATTATGTTGTATTTTTCATAAGAATTATTATTAATTTTGTTTAAGAAATCTCGTTTATTTATTTTGGTTATCAATGAATATCAGTTTTATTTTACCTCAGACGTTGATTAAATCAACGGACTAAAAGAACAAACAACATGTGGTACGCAAATTTTAATAAAATTGTTGCCTGCCAGTAGTAATCCCGTAACAAAACACGTTAGAACCTATGATGTTCTACTGAAATCTCACCAGCACTGATCGCTGCGCCTGCGTTGAATTGTTTACACCGGTGTAGGAGAATACAAGATACCGCCCATCTATCCCACTATTAGCTCTCAATGTTAAATCTCTCATTAACATTCTCCCTATGGACAGTGTTCGACTTTCCTGATGTGTATAATAAACTCATATAAAATCGCGAGACGGACTGAATACTAAAAAATCTTACATTAAAAGGCGCTGATCAAATGAAATGGATCACATCAATTTAATTTAATGAGACTTGAGAATTACTACGCGGACCATGAAAACTTCATGCTATATAAAACCATGCCAAGGGCCGAATGCAGCTCGCAGGATATTGTTGCACGTGCATGGTCCTGCTAAAAGAAACACTTAATTATTCCTTTTACTGTACCTACAGTATCTACCTTGAATAGTTAGTTTGGGCTAATAAGTTAAAAATTTAAAATATTTATATTTCTGCAGTAGTTGTTCCCAATCACTAAGCTCCATATTTTCAGCGTTGAATTTTTGAGGTTGTAGTTAAAGACCTCTATTTTGTCGTTTGTTTTTAAAATGTCGCAACTGCTTACCGCCATTTTTTCCTGTGGAATGTATTTAACCATAAAATTCATTATTTTTGTCGAAACTGAACTTTCCTCTCGATCAATCACACTTTTTTAAACTGTTAGATTGACTACCGCGGTATCACCATTATACTTTATAAATTATAATCAAGGCTCGGATTCATATGCACAAGAAATGATCAAAATATGTTCATATATGTTTTCCTGAAATCCCCATTATTTACAGATAATTCACAAAAATATGCACGATTATATGTTATTGGTTTTGTCTAGTTCTTTTGCACTTATTAGATAACCTGCACCAAATTTGTTTGCATTTAAAATTCCAATAATTAAATTTGTGATACTGTTCGTAGTTTCATCCACTGAAAAATAAATATAGTTGTTCGCTATTATGTCACGGATGTCTCGCATTGTTTTTTTTTTGTAAATTTTATTATCATAATTTTTTCGTAAAGTACTTTCATCGGGTATTTGCTTATTGGTGTATTTTGCCAAAAATTGTCTGAAACTGACATTGGTTAAAAGTATATTGGCAGAAATTAGTGCATTGCATAAATCCACATTAAATTTGTCCTCTTTATTGCTTCTAGAGGATAAAGCAGTTGTCTGAAGCAGTGACATTTGCAGTTTTTTGTTTACTTTTGAATTCTGTGGTTTGTTTTAATGCAAAGAAGTTTTAATGTGTTGCTTAATTTAAAATTTCTTTTCAGCCGAAATCTTAGAGAAAATAAAAAATATACCAAACAATAGGTTTCATAATAAAATAAAGATTTACTACTTACCATTTTGCTGCAAACTTTGCAAAATATTTTTTCCTCATTAAATGTTCGGAAATTTTTTTTATCCGCAGTTGGGAAAGACTACTGTCTTTAGGTATCTTTTACGTGCTCCAATACTACAAGATCTAAAGGCTGGGAAATGTCCAAAACAGGTTCAATAATTTCAGGTCATTAAGAGCACTGCCCAAAACAGCCACTAGCAAATACAGGGAGTTTTGGGGGAAAAACTTTTAAAATGAAATATAAAAATCCTAAAATTTTACAAAAATATGCCGGCATTTGCATAAAATCCGAGCCTTGGTTATAATTGACCAGAGTGCGTCAGTTAGGCAACCTATCGCTCTTGTACGATATCTTATGGATGCTGACTGGACACTTTCGTCAATCCTATTGTAACAAAATTAGTTATACAATTTGTATTAGTTATTGTGTAAGGAATTCTCTAGAAACATTTGATAATAGGAAGCGGCCGCAAGAATAAATGATACGGTAGATAAGCGCCCTAGGCGTTTCCGCATACGCGGTCGTCTTTCCGTCAGTCAATCAGTTAATTGGTTAGTTGGTTAGTTAGCTAGCCAGATAGTCTGATAGTTAAGTGAATTATAATTGTTGGGGTTCGAAATAAGTTTGAAATAAAGTGGTTACAATTCACGAAGTTTTAATTTTCAAGCCGATAACGCGCAACACTACATTCTTTTTGTCAGTTTTAATTTTTTCTTACGAGAAAAGGTAAACGGTTGGCTGGCTAGATGAAAACTTCAATTCCAGTAGGAACTAAGTTTCGAGTTTCCTCAAAATATAGTCAAGGTAAAAAGTTTCTGCTGCAGGAAACTACATCGTATTCAATGGATTAAAACTGCGGCTGTGCCAGAATCACCTTAGTTTTAAGAGATTAAAGTTGCTGAACCTCCCGTGTAAACTCAGTTATGCTTATTTTGCTAATTGCGCGCCGATCAGTAAAGTTTATGCTTGATTTTTTTATACTTATTTGTATCCATATATTTTATTTTCTTATGTTTGCCACCTCCAAACCTTTCATTTTGGAATTTTGGTCTAGGACCGCCGTCTGTGACCTCATCCAGTCTCATCTTAACGATGATTATTTTGGATTATCCTTGACGAAGTGACAGTCCAACACTTGGTCAGATTTTGCAGGAAGTCCATCTGTCCTTTCTATTCCTCAATTTAGTGAAGCTGAAAACCTAACTAAAAACTTCATGAGGTACCATGGGCACTTAGGCTAAGATTTATTTTCTTCTTCTTAAAATTTCTTTTTTTATGTAATTTAATTATAGTATCAACATGTTGTACTAACCTAGGGTATTAGGCAAAGTGCTCTTTTTTCTGTAGTTTTGATGTATCATTTTTGTTTAAAATGGTACACCAGTGAAACCAAGTCCACTTTTTAAATATAATTTAAACTTTAAAGTTTTGTTTTTTATTTAAGTGTATCAGGGTAGGAGGTTATGGTCGGGAAGGTTATATTAGTCTATAGATTTTCCCAAAGTGGGGGTTGCGGTGGAGTTCCAGGGTGGTCATAGGTAATTTTCAAAATATAACATGAAACACATTGTTAAATCGTATACCTTTATCATACCAACGTAATGAAATTTCGATCCAAATTTTAAAATTTCTAGGAAAATTCGAATATTTGTCAATTTTTTTTTCTCAAAATGTTTGCGCTTTTCTCACAATCTTTAACTTTACCTTAAAAATGTCCCTCTACAATTTTAAATAATTGACATTTCCAACCTTTACTTTGTAGAATTCTTTGATATTCATAACTATTAGACTTTATTAACGATTAAAAAGTAACAAATATTAACAATTCCACAATGTCCGGTGTTAGTAAATATTTATCGAAATATTGTGGAATTTTTAATACCTGTTGCTTTTTAATCGTTAATAAAGTTTAATAATTATGAATACAATTTTGAATTCAAATTAAATATTTACACTTTTTGTAGAAATTATGGTTTTTTTTCTGGACGTTTGGTTTTGTAGTTTAATCTCTAGTTCCAATTTTTTCTTAAAAGGTTCAGTTAAAATTCGAACTTAAATCCCACCCACAATGTTTACATACACATCTGATTTCGAAACCTCGCGCATTGGAGTTATCCCCGTAGAGAGGCCAAGAAGAAAGAGAGGTGTTGGTTCCATGTAAAACTCGGAGCTGGCAATATAGAAGTATTAAATATGTAGCAGTTGCCCTTTTGAGCTAGTGTGACCCTACTGTGCCCCTACTTTCTTTTTCTTCTTTTACCGAAGGCTATCGACTTCATAGGAGTTTTAGTTTTTCCTCTGCGCACTTTTTGAGTCGACACTGACTTAGAAGAAGCCACACAAGATAGTGAAGTAGGTTACCACTGGGGCTCCGGAACTCAGCCTGAACTTATTATTGTCTCGTATACTCCTCCTCTTACCTGCTAGTCGGTAAACGTAGTAAACTCGTGACATTTTTTAGTGACTTAGTGCCTTATCTACACCAGAGAGCAAATAAAACGAATGCAAAGCTCTGAAGTTGTGAAACAATGTCTCCTGTGTCATCTTTGTCTGTCCTTATGGAAATTCAACAATTACGTATCTTTTCATAAGTTGAATAGATGGATCTATTAAACTTTTCAGTAGTGCAGAATTAATTTTTCAAATTTTTGTCTGCCGCTAAAACTATTAATATCATGTGTGTACAACTTTACATAATTCAGAGCGCATGTTTGCTGACGCAAATAATTTATTTTCTTTAACTAGACCCTAGTCCTCAATATCCATTTTCCAATTTCAACCTCGAAACTGTTGCTTGTAAACATATCGTAATTTTCCTGCATAATAGGAATTCGCTACATGCTTCAAAACAAAAGGACTATGTTTAATTAGATCAAGAGAAACACTAATAGTGCTACGTAAACTTTAACTATGTACCAAAACAGAATATGCATCTCGAGGCAGCAAAAACAAACTTCATTAGCAAATTTTAATCTCATCACATTCAAAGTATTAACGGTTGCTGGTTGACAACATTAAAATTGTTTCGTATCGTAACTAATAACTAAAGTGCACGATATGCTTAGAGAGCTTTGCTGAAAATAAGTTTATATTATGAAATTCACCCCGACAAAATGTAGTTGGGATATTCGAAAGCCCAGTTTCAATTTTGTAATTGCCTCTGTCCGGTATCATAGATTTAAATAGTAAAGTTACAAATGGACCTAGTACAAAATTGAATTCAGGGAAAACAGGTTTTATTAAGTCCCAAATTAAGCTGTCTACTACAAACTGACCTAATTAACATCTATTAAGGGTAATATTTCACTGAAAATTTTAATGATCCAATTTCTAAATTTAACTCATTCGTATTAAAAATATAAAAAGCAGTCAAGCTTTCCAGATTATGGTTGACATTATAGACAGTTTAAAGAAACGAGATTGACTTCAGACTCCAAGGGTGCGTTTAGATTAAATATTTAATTCTGTACATTTCCCTCTGACATAAATGTCAACTATCTTGAGAGAAGCTACTTACTCTTAGCTATGTAGATAAGTCTCGGATAGTATCAACTATTCTGAGAGAAGCTATCTCCTTCCAGCTGTGTAGATAAGTCTTGGATAGTGTCAACTATTCTGAGTGAAGCTATCTCCTCCCAACTATGTAGATAAGTCTCGGATATGTTCTCTCTAGATAGTTGACACTTAAGTCAAAGAGAAATATACAGAATAAAGTGTCTAATGTAAATGCACCAATAGTAGTTGGCTTTTTCCAAATTTTGACTTTCATCTTAAAATTGAAAAAAAACCCAGTCCGATGATATTTGACAAGTAGAATAAAATCGCTTAGAAATTTTAGCAAATGGAGGACCCTTATTGATTCATCAAATGAAAAACACAGAAATACGCCCCAAAATATATAGAAAGTTACTTTTAATATCTAGATCAAGCAATCGACATCAAAAAAATCTTAAAATTTATAGTCTGCCTTAAGAAATAAATTATTCTCCGAGTGGTCATCTCAACAAAAAAGTGAAATCTTTGCAGTTGAATCGGCTTAATTAAAAATTGCAGCCTCTTTAGGATGAAAATGTGCGCTAGTGGAGATTCGGTAAAAAGCCCCCGTTGCATTGAAAACGCAATTTATCAAAGAGAATAACGACCATAATAGCTCTCTATATTTCGGCAAAGAAGAAAATGAAAAGAGAAGAGAACGCCACCTTTTCATAAAAATGTGACTCTCGTAATGAAATATTGCATTATTTCGATTCATTCCATTTGCTGGAGCAGAAATTATATTCCGCAAATGCCGCATCTTCAATTTACTTAATGTTTCATTTCAAGCATTCCACCCCTGGCATCAGAATTTCTATTTAGCCGGTTGAAAACTTACAAATATTCCTTCCTTTCTCGCTTACTTGTTTCGGTGAAAAAAGATTTAAATTATTTTATAGTAATCACTGAAATGTGAAGGGAGCGCGATGTTGCAAGACTGAGTGTTTACCGATTATCTGTTAGTATCACTCCCAATTGGATAAAAATTCTGTATTAGAGTGTAAGCTTGGATTAACCCAATTCTTGGAATCTTCGCAGCGCGCGGTTAAAAATTGATGATTTCAACCTTATCGAATGACAGTTTATTGGCTTAAAATTCTTACTATATGTACTTAAAGAAACCATGTTTGGCTTTTTACTGTCTGTAAGTATGTTATCGAGACGTTTTATAAAAATGCAAGACCTAGGCTAAAATCCAACCAGTCATATTTTCCTTATTTCTCACTTTGTCAAGCTAAAATGCACAGGAATTTGTTGCAGGTTACTGTATTGTAGGCGTCCATGTTCCTATTTTGTTTTTTTACCATTTGTTTCCAAGAAGATTCAATGGCAAGAACTCTTGTAAAAATGAATTCTAGCGAAAATCAAGCCACAGTTCTTAGTTTCCACTATGTCAAGCTAAACTACATAGAAATTTGTTGCCTTCAACTGTAATATATTGTTGCGGGTTATCGGTTTGAAAATTAATATTTCGTAAATTGTAACCACTTTATTTTAAACTTATTTCGAACACTACAATTATAATTCTTTTAAATATCAGACTACCTGGCTAACTAACTAACCAACTGACTAGTTAACTAACTCGTGGGGGAAAGATGACCGCGTATTTGTAGGTCCGTTCAGGTTTCTAGAACGGACGTACAGGTAAGACTTCTCGCTTGCGGAAATATCTGGAGCGCTTATCTGCCATATGATTCATTCTCACGACCGCTTCCCATTATCAAATGTTTCTAGAGAATTCCTTAGACAATCACTAATACAAATGTAATAACTACATTTTGTGACAATATACTTTAGCGTTATTGTTCTCAAGAAGATTGGAGTAACTATTGCTACCTTTTTACCATTCAGTTATATGTAGACTCCGTTGCGAAAACTCTTGTCGAAATATAAGACTGGTTCTAGACCAAAATCCTATAAATCATAGTTTTCTTAGTTATGACTGTGACAAGTTAAAATACCCAGGAATTTACTTCCCCTGACTGTTATTTATGCCTTAAGAATTTTACTTTTAGAGGAATTAAAGAAATTCGCTTTTTAACCATTGTAAACAACCGTTTATTACAAAAATATCAAACTGTAACATTTGAAAAGACAAAGTAAAATCTATACATTTAACCATCAATGTTAACGTTAGCTAGCCGCGCCCATACGTCTCCCATGAATCACCCCGAATGAATGCCTCAACCCAGCCGCCGCATTTCGGTGCCTTGCAAGAATTTTTACCCTCAGCTTCCTATCGTACTCGACCCCTGAGACCGTTGACCTTGAGCAGGTACTCCGAAACTCTTGTTGCTATGGTTGATAACATTCGGCCCTTCCTGACAGCTGGAGTGTCCTCACTTCAGTGGTAGATCTGTGCAACAAAGTTTATAAGAACATGTATATTTGCTTATCTATTTATTTTTAAAGAACATTAGTACTATGGTTAGTGAGAGGCAGCTTATATTTTTAGAACTTAAACTCCTACTTAAATGCTAACTCTATGGGCTAATCCCACGCGAAAGTATGATGATTCTGAACAGTTAACCACCATTCCATCTCCCTTCGCCACACTGAAGAGCACCCTGAGTATTTGGTTATCCAGCTGTTCTTGTCTGAGTAGTAACCCTACTCCAAGAACCGAATCCCCCTACTCTACTCATCAGTGTCCTTAACTTACCCAACCATTTTGTTAAATTGAACCTGAACGGAGCGCTTCTGAATAGTTGACCACCATTCCATCTCCTTTCACCGCACTGAAGAGCTTCCTGGGTATCTGCTTATCCAGCTGTTCTTGTCTGAGTAATAACCCTACTCCAAGAACCTAACCTCTCTTACTCTATCCTTCAGTGTTCCTGTTGTTGTAACCTTAAAGACCTTTTTATTTTGGTAATAATTTGACTTGTACCTGTGCTGTAAAAGAAAGAATTTGTTTTAAGGAAAATTAATCATTTGCTTGAGCTAATCGGAAACAACGCTTTGGATCGAAATATGCATTTTTGTTTGGACTGGCAAATAGATGCATTTTCAATTATTTGTTGTAGTACCGCTGTAACATCAATACTCTGCTACATTTCAGCTAGTAATAAGGTCACCTGCCCTATTACACGAAACTCCATCAGATCCTCACTTGGAGATGCTCCTAATGTCTGATTTATGGTACCATTTAATCCTAACTGGAGTTTGTTAATGTTTTTATTCAATTTTTCATCATTTATTTCTGCTCCCATAGTAGACAATGAATCGAGGATGGTTCTATTGTAACTTTCAACTTGTCCATTTCCTCTTGGTCGCCCAGCTGCATTCAAGTAGTGAGTGATACCGTATTTTTATTTTTGCGAAATATTTCAAAATTATTAGACGTAAATGGTTTACCTTGTCACTGTTAATAGTTTGAAATGGTGCACCAAAACGCCTTATGAAGAAGTCTATCATTACAGTGAGTACATGTCTTACCTTGTATTAGGTGAAGGGTAAATTAAAACAAACCTTGTAAACGCATCCACAACGAAGAATACTTGAGTATTACCTCATATCGTTTTTATTAAAGACCCCAGATGATCGGTGAGAATTTTATAAAAGGATCTGGATATTTCCTAACAAGATCACGGTATTCGACGCTTTCTACAGATTTGAAATATACAACAATATACAAGTTTTTCATGTATTTCTCTACCAAACGTCGCATGCGCAGAAACCAATAATTATGAGCCACCTGATCATAAATTTTACCTGTTGCAAAAAGACCAAGATCTTCAAAATTTAGTTGAACAATTTGAAAACGTGCTCGTTTAAATACAAGCCAGTGAGGACCATGATTTGTGATTTTTTTTTTTTTTACCTCTCTACCCTTCAATTCATACATTATGAGTGTAGTCGCTTGTAACACTGCTAGCATCAAGATGCATATTCGCTGACAGGTCTATGTCTAATACCATACTACTGGTATTCACTCAATTCCAAAACCCACCAGCCGATTCTCTGATCCAATTCTACCTTTTTGAAAGTATTTACTGCAGCACAATCAGTGATTACTGTTAAATTTAATAACTTTGGATTTTTTTTTGCATTTACGATTTTATCAATCATCTGACGCAACGCAGAACATTACACACTTGAGGTTCTTGGGAATGTATAACTTGACCTTACACCCTCCTGTGTTCACCTCTGTTTATGGCTTGCTCAGCTTTCTCGAGAGCTCCCCTGCCATCGCCGATGTCTTCTGGATTCATGCCGAGTCCTCAGTACTTCTTTTACTTTGGAGCGCGTTCTCTGGTATATTTTTGCACATTTTTTTTACTAAAAACTCAAAAACACACCAATACTATCCCACTTCTGATGTAAACAACCGTTTATTACAAAAATATCAAATTGTAACATTTGAAAAGACAAAGTAAAATCTATACATTTAACCATCAATGTTAACGTTAACTAGCCGCGCCCATACGTCTCCCATGAATCACCCCGAATGAATGCCTCAACCCAGCCGCCGCATTTCGGTGCCTTGCAAGAATTTTTACCCTCAGCTTCCTATCGTACTCGACCCCTGAGACCGTTGACCTTGAGCAGGTACTCCGAAACTCTTGTTGCTATGGTTGATAACACCATCTATTTGTAAGTATATTAACTTTCCATAATTTTTCAAGGAATATAAAAGGTTTCTTAGACTCTTTAAAATATTGCTCTTGAAGGAACTAAGGAAACTATTGTCGCTATACTTGTAGTTATATTATTAAATTAGGAGAACTGTTGCAGAAATACATGATAGGTTCTAGACTAAAATCCAAAGTAATTTTTCTGAATTACACAGGAATTTGCTGCCTGCGACTGCATTGCCTGTCTTCAGAATGTTGCCCTTTAAGAGATCAGAGCAACTGTTATCCATTCTTTACCGCTTGATTATAAGTATATTAAATCACGAGAACTTTTGTATTTAAAAATACAAGACGGGTCCCAGGCCAAAGCCCAACCACCAATTCTTGTGAACAGTTGTGGCATTCCAATCCAATGCGACCCAGAAGGAAAAAGGATAATGCTGATATTTATAATCTGGAATTCTCTCGACCACGTTTTTATTCGTTTAGAGTTCTTTGTAAACATCGTCGTTAAATATGCGGCGTTTTTTCGGGCCGGCTCAATTCCAGATGCCGAATTGGTTGCACTGCCGCCTACGATGCGGTTATCAATGTGCAAATTTAGCTCTAGGGTTGGATGGAAACGACGGCGCATATTGCAGAAATATTGTAATCCTCACAATCGCTTTCCAGTCACGAAGAACATTACAATATCAATGCTGATGAAGCAGACCGTCCGAAAGGAATAGTTTCGATAAACACACTTGGCCGCACCTTCCAACTATCATGCAACAAATTCGCAAGGTTTTCAACTATTTGACACCCTAAGGGCGGCCTGTAATAATATTTCTCTTCGAGAGCTTATTCCTGGGGTAAATAAATACTGACTGAAAGTTTTGTTTAATTGCGTGGTTTTGTTTTATTAAAGTTGCAATATGACCCTCACGAACCCGAAATACTATATACTAATTCATAAGTATAGGGGATAATAAATTGTAACTATTGGACACACCTGGCATCATATCTGACAGTATCGAATAAAAACCAATAACGTCTGAAATTCAGAATTTGCCCGTCTATAATTTTCGTCTATTTGCAAAATAAAGAAAAACAATTTGAACATTTTTTGACCTACATTTTGACTCTTCCTTCATAGTATAAGATCCCGACTAAAGTCAACCTAACTTTATCTCTTATTTTAATAAGCCGTCTTTTTTATTAAATGATAATGAATATCTTGAATCAATAATTATTTAATGTAGAAGGTAACGAGAGTACGGCACATGCTTTGAATACGTAAATTAATTAGATTTATAATAACTAGAGACCAGATTTTAGGCACAATCAAATAAAAACCGTAAGCAAAATATTAAATTAGACAAAAATGAACAGTCACAAAAGGCATCTAAAAAGCAAAATACGTTAGTAACTAACGAAAATATGTATGCAGTAAAATAGCTTCCAAATTAATAACGAGTTTTATGAACAAGTTGAGAGCGCAGCCTTGGAAAATCCTTTGTCACCTTTCATGGCTTTCATGACTGTTCTTGACAATCGTCTTAAAAATGAATGTAGTTTGTTTCCTAGGGTATGGGTCAGATATGTAGATGCCATTTTTGCTGTTTTCGACAGAAAATTTAAATTTAAATAATTTCATTGATGTATTAAATTCACGTTTTCCAACTATTAAATTTACCATACAGTTAGAAAAAGAAGAAACATTAACATTTTTGGACACTTTAGTTATTAGGAATAAAAATAGATTAGAATTTGATGCATATAGAAAAGACACCAGCACCTTCCGCTATATAACTTACGATTCTAACCATTGTATACAATACAAAATGGCAAGCTTCAATTTTCTTACCCGTCGCCTTCATAGAGAAAGATTCGGAAAGGAGTTGAACATATAGCTGAGGTAAATGGCTTCGATCCAAATATTATTTATAAAATTATTAATAAGAAAAAATTTAAATGTCAATTGGTAAATACCACGACTTTCTGAGCTGACAAAAACAAAAACTCAAAGTTCGTCTCACTTCCATCTGAACCCTCGCTTACGCATCGTTTAGGTGGAATTTTATGAAAACTAGGCTTACGGGTTGTTTACAGTTCTAATGGCAAATTAAATTCGCTTTTGGGTAGTTTGAAGCATAAAGTAGAGCAAACGGACAAGTCCAGTATTTACCACATTTCATGTAAAGATTGTCCTCAAAAGTATGTCGGGCAGACTGGGCGATCTCTTAAAAACCGACTGAAGAAACATTTGGCTCATTTGAGGTACGGAAGAGCTGAGAAGTCAAGTGTGGCTCGACATGCTTTTGAATTAGATCATACGATAGATAATAATATTAAACTGTTAAGAGCAGTAAATAAGAATTTTATGTTAAATGGTTGTGAAAGCTTAGCTATCCATAAGGCTGGAGACAACCTTATGAATGATTGCGCTGGACCTTTAGGCCACTTATCTTTGTTAAAAATAGTTAAGGTTGATAGGTAAGGAACTGTGACACTACGACGTGTATAATTAGATGCGCATGCGCGTTCGAGTGCGGTTGATCATGCACGAAGTGAATATTCTTAGTATATAAGGGTTAATTTTAGGATTAAGTGTTAGTATCTCTCTGAAGATGATAGCTTGGCTATCGAAATGCACTAGAGCAACCTCTGTTGTGTTTTTAATCTTTCTTGGTTTCAGGGGACAAGATTTGTATTTCAATTTTTAAAGATAACCACAGACCAGTCCGTTCCACCAAAATTCGATTTGTTATATACATTTTTTTCTTTTACAATGTTATTTGACAATAATGACTTCAGAATGAAGTGGCATCGCATTCTTGACACCTAGGAGAGTTGAAAGGAGGTGCTTTAACTTACGGCGGTTGTATTGACAAGTTTTTACTTTGTGGTGTGGCTTGCATGATTTGTATTTGTATTATTTCAAATGCCAAGCAAGTATATTAGAAAAACAGATAGGGGCAAGATATTTTTCATTCAATGCTTACTTTCCTAATTTAAATTTCAAACTTATATTGATAAAGTACATGCGTTTTGAGAAAGAAGTAAAATTACCAAAAAAATGAAATTTCAAGAAAGTCAGATTTAACAAACGTGAGATGTTTGAAAAAAAGCTGAATTTGGAGAAAAATAAGAAACATTTAAGAAAAACTACAAATCTTAAATAAAACAAATCAATATTTTGAGAAACAAGTTATAACTTTCTTAAAAAATATTTTGTTTCCTGAAGAAAGTTAAATTTTGAGACAAAAGCCTAATTCTCAGAATAAGGTTGTCAAAATTTAGAAGAAAATATGGGTTTCAAGGAGCAGGTAGAGATTCCCAGAAAAAATAGTCGCATACCTTTTAAAAATATTGCGAAATAAAAAACAGATTAGTTTCCAAAAAAATAACGATCGAAAATTCCAGGAAAAAGTTGGAATTTAAAAACGATCTTAATTATCTAGGGAAACAAAAATTTGAACAAAAATGTCCAATTTTCGCAAATTGGTTGATATTAAAAATATGTAAAAATACTGCAAATGAGATCACAATTTTCATAAAGATGTGTTTCAAAAAATTGGAAATATTTAAAAAAAGATAGATTTTGAGAAGAAGAAAGATTAGAAAAAGAGATTTTTAACAAAGTTATCAAAATTGCGCTAAAAGCGTAATTTCTAAAAAAATGTTTTCAATGGAAAGTCAAATTTTGAGAAAGTAGTAGTAATTTGAAGAGAAATCCATAATTTAGAAAAAAAGACGAATTTTGAAATCAATGTTTCAAAAAGAAGATCAATTTCCGAAAAACCGAATTAGTAAAATTCCGAAATTTTTAGAAAAAATTAAATTTTTGACAAATATTTATTGTGAAATTCGGGAAAAAAGACGTATTTTTATAAAAATGTAAGCTAAAAAAGGCCTCAAAATTTGGTGAAAAAAATTTCGAATTTCGAATATAAAGTCAAAATTTGTAAAAAACAGGAATTTTAAGAAATTTTAGGAAAAATGTACGATTTTAGTAAAATATTCGAATTTTCACAGAAAAATCCAAATTTTGTAGATTGAGCTCTATTTTAAAAATAAAATGAAATACGAAAATTGAAAAAGAAAAAAAGACGGTCTCGTTTCTGACCTTTTCGCTCGACTACATCATCTAGATCTAGGGTAAATGCTCCACCCAGATCCACCGTTGCTGAAAACAAATTTTGTGATAAAAATCGAAATTTTGAGGAAAAGAAAATTTGAGTCCAAAAGATCAAATCAATCAAATAGTGTAGATTTTCAGGAAGAGCACAATTTCTAAGAAATATTACAAACATTGTCAATAAAGAACTTAATTTTGAAAACAGTCCTAGTTTTAAGAAAACTTTGAAAGTCGAACCTTATCAAATATCGTTAATTGTTCGGAAAAGCGCTATATTTGAGAATGAATTTAAAATTAAAAAAGTCAAAATTTTCAAGAAAGGACAATTTTGAAAATACAAGTTAAAATGTCGGGAAAGTCAAAATTAGAGAAAAGTTGAAATTTTAAAAGTAAACAGAATTTTTGACAAATATTACAAAATCAAAAGAAAATAGTTTGACCTCCAGGAAAAAGGTAGAAATTTTTAGATGTTTTGAAATTTACCAAAGAGTTGTAATTTCCCGAATGAAGTCAGCTGAAAAAAACCAGAATTTCGAAACAAAAGTGTAATTTGGAAAAAAGTAGGTTTTTAAAAAAACAGATTTGAAATTTTGACAAAAAGTCAAATTTTGATCTAAATTTCCGGAAAAATTGAATAAAAAATTAAAAATTTGGAATAAAAAGCAGATTTGTTAAAGAAATATTTTGAAAACAATCGAAATTTCAAAAGGAGTTTGTGAATAAAGTTGGAATTTAAAAAAAATCTTGATTTCCTGGAGCAGCTAAAATTTCAAACAAAAAAAAATTTCTTAAGGAAAAGGTTAAAATCTCGAGAAAACAGTTGAAATTTATCAAAAAGTATTCATTTTCCGTTTAATAAAAATGAAACTTTCGATAAGGACGATTTTTAGAGAAAAAGGAGAATCTTGAAATTTAAATTTTATAGACAAAAAATTATTCCAAATTACAATAGGCCTAATAATTATGGAGTCAACTTTTGCAACCATGTCTTTATATTCCTCCTGTGCTCTAGCACACAATTTAAGTATGGTTTAAAGTTGCATAAGGGAGGTGTAACATTTGGATTTAATACTATGTTTCAACGCTATGAGTGTGCTGAAATACAGTAGGAATTTATAAACTGCGACTGTAGAAGAATAATTGCTACAAAATTTCATTCCTTGGAAATTTATGCTTGAAGCTTCTTCTTGTTATTATCATGGATTAAATTTCCTTTTTATTACTTAATTTTATTAAGTACATAATTCTGCTTAAATTCCTTAGAAGTGTATTGTAAATATACTTGTGAAAACCCATAGAAAATGATAAATAGGCAGGAACATTTTTAAAAATATATTCAAATCATGTGCAAAAAGGCAAAAAACAAAAAAAGGTAGGATTATATTGTAGGATATTACCTCAAATCCGACCTCTAATAATAACAAGTGATGATAGCTCAGCGCTAGAACGTCAGCTTGCCAAGTTAGAGGTCCGGGGTTTGATCCCCAGTGATGACTACTATTTTAAAAAAAATTATTTTACATTAATTAATTGTTTGGAATTAGTCTTTTCATTAGCTATTTAAATAATATCAAACTGAAGATAATTTTATTAAAAGCAAAAGAGTAGTCCAGCCAGGACACATTTATTTAAAAACAATTAATTCAACTTTTTTGTTATTACTCCGCTGATTTGTTATTTAAAAAATTCATTCCAATAGCTAGTATAACCCCTAAGGAAAAAGAATAAATTAGGTTACCTATTGACATCATTACCAGGATGCTAGTGTAAACAAAATAGATATAAGTTTGCAATAATTAGCATTAATAATTTACCTTAATGCGTTGTAATTAAAAACACTGAAATAAAGTGAATGAAAAAAAAGGAATGATCCTAAAAAATAAAGCATTGGTGTGACTGGGGATCGAACCCCAACCCCCCATATGACGGGCATAGGTTTCTTCCGCTGTCCTACTACGCTTTGCAAATTGTTGATATACATCCTCGAATTACACACCATACTCTCGGTATCATCTAATACATTTAATCGCGATTTATTAGTTTGTATATTAGCATATTTTATTAAAAATTCATCGCATTCAAATAACAGTCGATGGTAAGTCGACCTTAGTCACGATTTTACACATTATAAATATAGTTGTTGTCAATTAACCAAATTTTGTGTCATTCCTAAAGAAGTGTCCAAAGTTAAACTTTCCTGCTCTAAACATTAACGGTTGTTGTATATTGGGTTACGTTTCGAGATCATTAGGGTCGTACTCTTATGCTAATCACCCTATATAAGGTAACCTACAGATTGACTACTTCCTTTGGCTACTGAGTACTGCTAAGCAAATTTTTAATTAATTTATTGACATATTCTTTTAATAGATTGATCTTTTTTCTCCTGTCTCGATCTTGCAATAAAAATATAAATTAAGTATCAGGTAGGGAATTTCTGAGTCCAGGGACAACTATGAGGTCCGTAATGTAATGGATATTAAAAACTAAAGCACTGAATCAATCACTATGACATCGATTTGAAGCAGCAGAATTAGAAGATTTTTTTGCTAATCAATTACAATTCGTTCGCTTGAAAATGCCAGTCCTTGTGGCGTAATATATATTGATTGGTAATTCCAATGAGATAAAGTTAATTTCTGGCTGCTAAGGAGTAAAAGTGGTTTTATTTCCAAATTTTACGCGGGCTGCTAGAGTGCCTTATATAGGTGCCCGGAAAAACTAAGTGGAGAGGTAAATAATTTGATAAGTAGAAAGAAGATAGCAATAGCGCAATCTACTGTATAATTTTACTTTTGAGAAGTAAAAAAAAATAAGCTTCACTTCACAGTTTTATTTTTGACAACCAAAAAATATGCAGCTTCACTTCTTAAAACTTTTAACAACAACAAACATCTTCGTCTTTTCCGAAATTCGCGAACCAGCTCGCCTGGCTCTGAGGCACTTTACCCTTTTGCCTCCTTCGAAGAGGGCCTCTCTATGATTAGTATTTTATTTTTAATCTCTAAGCTCCCACATTGACATTTTTGAAATACAGATATTTCACTTATTCTCAAAATTCCAAGTTGATTTATTAAAACTATGTCAAAATTTTCGATATCTAATTTTCGAGTTAAAATGGCAATTTAAAAAAAATATGTTAAATTTAAATTGGAAAGTTGAATAAACAAATAAATTTTAAGAAAAGTGTCAAGATAACCTAAATAGCTCCTAAAATAAAAAAAATGAGCCTCATTCAACATCTGCACCTTCACCTCGGGTTGCTGAAGTTGCTTTATTCAGAAAACAGCAAATTTGCCTTATATTTTGTTCATCGTAAATGTGCATTATGCTCTGAAATGCCCCCATAAGTATGAAACATATTTTGCGCTTATCAAAAGCGAAATAAAATGATTACACACTTGGAAAGGCTGAGCTCGTATTCCGCATTCTGTTTATGGCCGACAGGACACCACTTGTAAATGCAATATGCATAAATCAATTACGCAAACACGGTGGAAACAGATACATCAGAACGGCCGTTATTACAAAACATCAGGAAATGAGCGCCGGGCGTTTGCTTACATTTCATTTTGTCGGAGTATTTTCTCTTTAGGCCGAGCCTACCCAACAAAAACAAAACCCCTAAGGTTCACCTGTCGGCACTCAGACGCTAATAGAATGAGAATGATTCACACCAGAGCGCCACAAAAAAATCTCCCTTACACCTAACCATATTTCATCCTTAATCGTAAATTAGTAAGGCGGCAGATATACAAGGGGAAGTTCTCACTCGTGAAGATCTGTCTCTACAAGGAAAAGTTGACAGTAGCGTAAAGACTAGAGGACACTTTTTTTAACGAAACTTATTGTACTAAATATGCAAATTGGACTTAAAAATTTGATTCAAAGAAGATTGGGAATTTATTTGATTCAAAGTTTAGAGCCGAAGACCGGCTTCAATCTTATTTGGTCTTGTGAGTTGGGCTTAAAACTGTACCGTATTCTTTTTCAAACATTCAAACATTTACTCATTTTAATTAGGCAGCAAAAATAGAATAAAAACTTAAAATTATAGGAGTATATCAAATTATGAATTTTGTTGTTGAAATACATGACGAGTTCAAGGTCAAAGCGAGTTTATTTATTTATAAGGCCTTTACGTAAAATTGCCTTCAACGTATTGTTTGACAATGGGACGTTTTAACATTGACATGTGATAAACGTGTTTCTTAATCTTCGTTACTATTTTCGATTATTTTACCATTTACTTGTAAATATGTTAAATTACAAAAACTGTTGTAGAAAGGAAGTATAATAGAAAGTAGGAATAGGAAGTAGGAATAGGAATAGGAAGTGTTCTTTAAAAGTCATACCTTCTTTATAGCAGCTTTTAAGTAAGTTAAAGTCAGAAAGCTATTGGAAAAGTTACAAGATAGTTTCTAGTAAAAAATCTTGCCAAAAAAAAAACGAAAATTTCTCTAAAAGTAAAGACTGCCAAATATCCTGCTTGTAAATATATCAAATTGCAAGAACTCGTGTAGAAATACCAAATCGAAACTGAAATTTAGAAGAGAAATCTTGAGGTTTATTCGAAATTTTTCTTGTATTACCAAAGTCATGAGTTCTAACTTGGAATTTTTAGAATTGTACAAAAAAACGTGTAAATTTTGAAAGAAAAAAGTCATGATTTTTAAAATAGTCCTAATTTTGAATGAAGGTAAATACTTTAAACAAATTTAAATTAAAAAAATATATTTCTAGAATTTTCATTTAATAAGGAAATTTCGATTTTTCGGTTTGTTATAAATTTGAATGTGTTTTCTGGAAAATTCTACCTTTTTTGGAAATGTAAGGATACAATTTTGATTCAGTTGTAAGTCGAAATTTTAACTTCAATTTGAATACATGGAGCTTTAAACTTCAAACTTCCAAAATCGTTTATAAATGCCCCACTTGACCATATTTTTTTTAGGTATACATATACCGTATCACAAGAAATTATAGAAATACTAGATAGGTTAACAGATTCTGGTAATCATTTTTTTATATTCGCTTCTAGTATATCAAATTACGAATATTTTTGTATAATTACAAGATGAGTTTTAAACCATAGTCCAGCCAGTTATATTTACTTGTAGCTATATTAAATTACAAACAATTTGGTAGAAGTGAAAGACCGGTTATAAGCCATATTTCTATCAAAACCGTGTTTTCCTTAGATCTCTTTCAGGATCTACCAAAATAGCGATATCAACTCTTGATGCCGTGTGCGTTCTGCTAAAAGACGACACTCGACACAAAACATATTTCCAGAAAGCAGATAAAGAAAAATACCAAATATAGAAGGGGCCAACTAGTCATTTATAATAAATGTTGTAACGGTCAAATCCATTATCAATCGGTTGCGGACTGACAAAATGAATTATACAGAAAAGGATATTAGAGAGGACGCCAACGGGACGCGGTACTTAATTTCTATGAAGAAAGAACCTTTCAGGAAATTTTAATTTCCCTAAGGTTCCCGAAACAGTATAAAAGAAAGGGTGGTTTCGAACAGATTTTTTTAGTGATTCGAAAAACATATCTCGTCTGAGGATGAGATCCCCCCGTTGGTCATTCGAAAAACACATCTCTTCCGAATATCGGTATTACTCTCCCAATAAGACACTACATACAGATAAGGAACAATTTTCATTGTCCATGTAAAAGGCTAAGAATTGTCTCTTCCATGGTCGTATCTTCTAGTTTAGATGTTAGAAAAAACTCGTCGAGAGTTTTACAATAGACTGGAATATTGTTTAGCACAGTCTGGCGACCTATTTGAACTCCTTACATTGTAATGTTTAAAGAGTTATTATGTTATATTCTTCATTAGAATTATTACTTATTTAAATCTCGTTTATTTATTTTGGTTATCAAAGAATATCAGTTTTATTTTGTCTCAGACGTTGATTAAATCAAGGGACTAAAAAAACAAACAGCATGTGGTACGCAAATTTTATTAAAATTGCGGCTTGCCAGTAGTAATCCCGTAACAAAACACATTAGAAGCTATGATGTACTACTAATATCTCCACCAGCAGTGATCGCTGCGCTCTGCGTTGAATTGTTTAAACCGGTGTAGGAGAATACAAGGCGCCGCCCATCCATCCTACTATTAGCTCTCAATGTTAAATCTCTCATTAGCATTCTCCCTATGGACAGTGTTTGACTTTCCTGAGGTGTATATGGTGTCATTGTGTAGCCATTTAAATGAAGAATTCCTAAATTACTTGTTAAAAAAGTTTAAAAAGTTAATTACTTTAGTATACATTTTGAGAAGTAACAGGCTAGAATTTTTAAATCTTTCGAACTAGATGTTGATAAAAATGGGGAGCCTTCGGTTAACCGTGTTGCTTCGCGTGTTGACTTGAAAACATGACAAAAGCAAATTATTCTACTTACCTCGCATTATATTAGGCCAATAAATAAGTTTGTTGTGCATAAAGAAAAAGTATTTAAATCAATGATACAAAACATGCTTAATCAGAAATATTCACCTCATCGCATGCAGCTACCCCGAAGAAATTGAATATCTCTCTCGCATGCTAGACCACAATAGGAAATCAACCTCAATTTCAATTCCGGCATTTGCAACCTAATTTATTACCGAGCGCCATTTGCTTCCGAAAAGTAAGTCATATTTCTAAACAACGTTAGATACTGTTGACCTAAATGTATTGTAATATTCGAGGAGTAATTTATCAAATACCCTGGATGTTAAGCACGCTCCTAAATTGGAGAAAACGTTAAGGTTTATTGTAATGTTTGAATAAGTTTGTGGAAGTTTTCAAGACTACGATGAATTCATAAGCATATGTAAGTTTAAAAGCATGTCTAAATAGGAATATGTTATATAAGAGTAACAAAAAAAGTGCTCTTGTGTACTTCTAGTATACGTATATTTGCAACTTATTTCGCTAAAACGGTAGACGCTTATTTATGTCGCTTATAATAAGAAGTCTTTGAGAAAATTGGCGGGGGCATTTTTGTCGCATTTGTCCCCCTCTACGTATATTAGATGTGAGTAAATATTATTACATGTGTAGCAGAACTAAAAATGACCGATTAAAGGGACCTGGGATCCGACTCGAGACCTTTAACGTGGCAGGCTAGCTTTCTAGTATGCAAGAAGAATACAACCTAGACTGCAAATTCATGCAGCCCTCCAAGCATGTATAGTGAATCATATGTAGCTGAACTACCAACAGTTAAAACACTGCTACCTAGCGAAGCGGTTGCTCTCTAGGAAAGTTCCCAGAAGACAAGGATTCTAATGCACAGACCAATAGGTTTGAACATTTATTAGATTCGAAGTTTGGAAACCAAAGACCGGTATTTTTGATTTTGTTAGATCTCGTCAGTTTGGAAACATTTGTTAGCATTCGAGTTGGATATACCAAACTGACTGTCAGATGACCTTCTAATCCTACTTATAAAAACTGTAGTAGAAGAAAATGACTCGTCGACGCGATCAAGAATCGAATTAGCAACCTTTCATGTGGTAGGTTAACTTTCTGCCGCTGAGTTACCCCATATCGCCACTTTTAAGTTTATTTATTGAAATCTCTTATGAAAAGACTGTAAAAGTTACTCTTCTGTCCAATGCGAATGCGTCAAGAGGATTAAAAAAACCCTCTCAAGGTTACCCCCAAAAAACTTGATGCTAGAATATTCTTTGCCTATCTACTTCCTAACTATTCTTTCGGTACCTTCTATATATTCTAAATTTATTTGAAGTAAATAACCAAACCTAGATGCCTATATTCTTAACTTATACAAAATTTAGTTATAAAATTTGTATTAGTGATTGTGTAGGGTGAGGAACTCCTTGCAAACATTTGATAAAGGGAGGCGGCTGCAAGAATGGAGCATACAGCAGATAAGCACTCCGGACGTTTCCGCAAGCGATAATACTATCTATACGGAGATCCGTTCTAAAAAACCGGAACGGTATAAATATGCGGTCGTCTTTCCTTCAGTTAGTCAGTCAGTTAGTCAGATAGTCTGATAGTTAGGTGAATTATAATTGTAGTGTTCCGAAATAAGTTTGAAATAAACAGTTTACAATACACGAAGTTTTAATTTTCAAACCGATAACGCGCAACATTATCTTACGACGACTAATGCTAAACTATAGTGCAAACTGTATTTAACCAAAGAATATAAAATTTTCCTCTCATATAAATTCAGCAGGCGGGATTATTAGTGCAAGAGGATGAAAAATGGAATATAAGTGTAAAATAAACAAAAACGGGTATGACTAAAATGCACCAGCCAGCGCTCAATTTTTTTACAGTGTATATCTACAATAAGGTTTTACTAAACCAGATATGCACTCGAAAGCGAAATACACGTTTTTAATAAAGTGGAGTAGTAAATGAAAAAGAGATAAAGTGCCACATAACAGGATTACAGCTTTAAATTAAATATATTGGAAAATATTTCACATGTGACATAAAATTTCCACTTCACATTGTTGTGCCTTTACGTCTTTTTGTCGTCGTTATTCCTCGGGTTAAATGGGATGCAACGTTTTACGAGCGGACATTGCAGGCGGAAAAAGGAAAGAGGCAAAGGGTGCCGTAGTAGAGAATGCACACCATATTTTCCTTCCCCAATTATTAAATAAAAATGAAGCAGATGTCTAGTATAAGCTTTATATTTCTAGAAAATAACCACAATTTCTCATAACTTACAACAGGGTTGCCTAAATTATGTTCCAAGAGCCTTTGATATCCAAAAGGTTAAAGGAGAAGTTCAAATAAATTCTAAATTTTAGCTTCATTTTAAAAAATGTTTAATCAAAATTCATTTATAAAGTACTCTAATGCAAAGGCAAAGATATTTGAATAGATTCAATGTTAGGAGCCAAAGACTGGTTTCGATATCGTTAGATTTTTTATGTCATCAATTCATCATTACAAAATTCAAGGTTTTAATCTTTTCTTTTTTAGAAATTTTGAGTTTTTATGCTTTCTGTATTTTACTTATAAATTTTAAGAAAAAACATCGAGATTTTCTGTTTATTTGCAATGTTTCGTAATACTAGAGAAGGTGGCGTCCTTGTGGCAATTTCTGATAAATTTTAAACCTCTGAACTTAATTTTGGTCATATCACTGAAGCAATCCCTTTAATTGATATTTGTGGAGTCAAAGTTACTCTGCACTCTAATCTTGTGATCTTTGTTTTGGTTGTTTATATACCTCCAACCTATAGAGCTGCTGAGTACGAGCTATTTTTTGAATTACTTGAACACTCTAATTTTTTGTTTAACTGTGACAAATTTATGATTATTGGTGACTTCAATTTTAAAAATTGTAATACCCCAAATGACAACTACTTTATGGCAATCAATAGTTTCTTGCAAATTCAGGATCTTCGTCAATGCAATAATGTGTTAAATTCCTCTGACAGACTATTGGAGTTATTATTATCAAATTTTAATTGTCATGTCATGTAATCCACATTTCCTTTAGTTCCTTAAGATGCATATCACCCTGCCTTGACATTGATGTTACTCTATCTTGTCAACGGTTTATTAATTTTGATGTTAATCATCAAGCCCAATCCTTTGACTTTAAAAAGGCAAACTATCAACTGCTTTATGATTTATTATCTCATATTGACTGAAGTATATTCGAAATATATAATAACGTAAACATTGCATGTTCTACCTTCTACGAAATTCTGACGAATACATTTGAATCTACTATTCCGAGGTATACACCGAAACCAAATTGTCGTACATGCTTTGAGTCCCATTTAATAAAGTTAATAAAATGTAAAGGCAGCTTACACAAAATCTGAAATGTTAGAGGCACTAAAACGGTGGAAGAATAAGTTTACTTCTGGACCAGATAATATTTCCAGCTTTCTGCTGAGAGATTGTGCTTATGTGTTTTCTAAACCACTAACTATTCTATTTAATTTGTCTCTAAAAACATATGAATTTCCGTCGCTGTAAAAACAGGCATGTATTACTCCAGTGTTTAAGAAGGGTGAGACAACGCAAATATGCAACTATAGACCAATTTCGCTACTTTGTAACTTTGCAAAGATATTTGAGTCGATTTTATACAAGCACATACATGCATCAATAAAAATTTTCATATCTGAGAATCAGCATAGTTTCGTTGAGAAACGATAACCGTAATGGACAAGTTGATTAGGTATACACAGACTTTAAAAAAGACTTTGATTGATCACATTGATTATTTTATTGTCTTGCAAATATTGCAGCTTTATGGATTTTCAGACCGACTGATACGTTTTTTATATATGGTACCTAACAAATAGGGAGTAATTCGTCAAATATCTAGATTTTAAATCTAACACTTTTAGCTCAACATCGGGAGTTCTACAAGACTCGAATATCGATTCTTTGATCTTTGTCTTATTAATCAATGCTATTATTTCTGTTATAAAATCATCTCAACTACTTTTTGCAGATGACTTGTAATTCTTTGGTTCCATATCTTCTAATAAGGACTGCGTATTAATTCAGAGACATTGATGCTGTTGTTAAGTGGTACAACAATAATCGGCTTTCTTTAAATGTATCTAAATGTTGTTTCCTATTCAAGGAAAGCCAATGTAATCACGGATGAGTATGAAATTAATAATGTCATTTTAAACAGATGTGAATCCATAAGGGATCTAGGTGTTACAATAGATAGTAGTTTCAACTTTGCCTTGCACATTACTGAGGCACTTTCATCAGCATATAAAACATATGGTTTTCTATGTAGAAATTGTAACGATTTTAAAAACAAGGAAGTTTTAACATTATTATTTCAGTCGCTAGTACTTAACATTATTATTTCAGTCGCTAGTACTAACACGTTTTGAATATGCCTCCCTAATCTGGTTTCCAATATATAATACTGTTACGGGCTTATCGGTTCGAATTGATTATTAACACGTGAATTGAATAATACCCACTTTATTACCAAACTAAACTCGGAACACTACAACTGAATAATAAACTCACTTATTTACTTCTAAATACTAACTTACTAATTACACTGACTGACTCTAACTAACTCTCGAGGGAAAGGCGTCCGCCTTATATAGTTTTCGCTTCCGGGTTCTAGAAGTTTTCGGCAGATAAGGCTTATCGTTGGCCGAAATTTCTGGAAAGCTTATCTGCCGTTTGCTTCATTATCGCGGCCGATTCCCCTTATCAGATCTTTCTAGAAAATTTTCTTACGTACTTAATTCTGGTATTTACATTTCGTTACAATACTCATATCACATTGTTGGAGTCAATTCAAAGATTTCGTCAAATTCTTGTCTTTCATTTAAGATGGTGTCTACCCAGCTAGACACTGTGACCCTAACGTCCTTTTAAATCGCTTCAATTTCCACAGTCTGCAAACCAGAAGAATGATACATGGAATGAATTTCTTAAAGGACTACTCAATAATTATGTGAATTGTCCGTACTTACTTTTCAAGTTAAGTTTTTGGTGGCAAGACAGAGTTTTAGATCAAAACAAGTGTTTTATTGTGAAAATAGTCGTACTAATGCCATGGACAGGTCAGCGCTGGTGATTCTTACTAAATATGCTAATGGTATTGCGGACAGTTTTGATTTTTATTCAGATAGTCGAGCTAAGTTGAGAAAAATTATTGAAGAGACATTTATCCACATTTCCTTATAATCAGTTTACTTTCATTACTGTAATAATAACGGTTTTCTAATTTAAAATTAAAAAGGTGAAATTTTCTGGAACAGTTCAAAATTTCGAAATTAAAGTCCACTTACTAATATTTTTTTTAAATATTATTTAAAAATTTCCTAAAACTTTGAGAATAATAAGGTGAAATCGGAACAGTTCAAATTCGAAATTAAAGTCCACTTACTAATATTTTTTTTAAATATTATTTAAAAATTTCTTAAAACTTTGAGAATAATTATGTAAATATTCCGAAAACATTATAAACTTTATCAAACATGGAAATTATAACCTTTTTTAAAATTTCTACTTTAAATTCAACATTTTATTTAAAACATGTTTAAAAAATGCGATCTTATTTGCAATTATAAAAAAATTTGAAATTTCGGGTTATGCATCCAATTTTGACAGTATTTTTTTGATACTTTAGAGTTTTTTTCTAAAGTTTGACTTTTTACCTAAATTTGCGATTTAAATTTATCATCTTTATGTTATTCCTCAAAGTTTTGGCAAGCTGGAAATTTAAGATATTTTGTAGAGTTTTCTTTATTTGTTTCTAAAAATTTGTTTTCTCAAAATTATCACTAGTTTCTGGAAATCTTAAAATTGCAAGCAAAATTAAAAATAAATAAGAAAGCCAATTTTAAATTTGGCACTTTAAAAATAATAAACAAAATTCTATCAATTCTATGTTATTACCAAACCCTACAAAATACACAGCATAGTTAAATTCCATACAAAGTCTTCCATTGGCACTAAAGTTTCGGAAACTCTGGCTTGGAAAATAATCATTCAGTTAATCTTTGTTTTAAATTATTTGATTATTAATAATATTTATTTTTGTTTCAGGTGAGTTCAATTTTATTTACAGCATCTGCATGTAAGTATGACATGTTAAATCAACAAGAGGTACATGTGAGATTCTAGACCAAATCTGGTGGATACCTTGGTTATTTTTATAGTGTAACTAATAGGAGAGGCAAAATAATATACCATAATCAACTAAATTAAACCATCAGTAACTATTTTTGTCTTGTGTAAGACTGGTGGACATTAATGGGTTGATATAAACTAAAGTCATGAAAAATTGTGTAAGATTAAGTTGATTTAGGCCAAAAAAAAATTTCCAATTTGGCGGCGAAGGAAATTGCGTATGTCGAAATGAATATCAAGAGCCTGCTTAAGCGCAATTTCATGTAAATAACGTGCATACTGCGCGGTAAATCTCCCGTCAACAATAAAACCTCGAAATTACGAACTACTCTGATGGCAATTTAAGCGGGCTTCCTTGTCCGAATTGCGGAAAATCCTCCTCGCTAAGCCATTAATATGCTCATAAGTATACCACTTGCGCTTTTCCCTGCCAACTTTAAGACAAACAGAGCGGAAAACGCGTTGGAGAATTCTAAAAATGCAAATGGTAGGGTGGTCGGCCGCCGAACGTATTTCCCTTGTCAACGCCTCTTCCTAACCAGAGCGCAAATTATCGTCCAGAATAGGTTATTTGGGGTATTTGTAAAATATGTTAGATACGAAACGTGAAATTTTTTTGCATACCACAACTCTAATGAAACTCAAGGAAAAAGTGTACTCAAAAAAATTCAATGATCACATATTACAAATCTCTAGATCTGTTTGAAGATTCAACTAAATTTTGCAAATATGTAAAATAGTTCATTACAACAAGACTGCAGTTATCTTCTAAATATTATTAATTCACGTCTACTTCTTGTTTAGAAAGTATTATATCAATTCAGTAGGGCAATAGTAAAGTTTTCTAGATTTTTTCAGAGTGACCGTTTCTGCTAAAAGTGGATCAATCGTTGATAGTTCAGCTACCTCTGATTCGCCATTTCACTTTTTATACCTCTTACAAGCCAATTCCTATTCTATTTAAATAATTGGTTAATTAAAGACGTTACCTCCTAGATATTTTGACCAACATACTGCTTATTATTCATCAAAAAATGATGAACATGAGTTACTGAAATACTTGCTAAAGCAGTAAACTTTTATGAACTATTTTATTGCTCTTAAAATGTGTCAATACAAAACGTAGGCGTCACCTCAAAAGTTTCGCAGTAAGTGGAATTCTAGACGAATGCGTGGAATCCACTGTTATTCGGGGTTGGTCAAGAGTTTGATGGTCATTTTATGATCATATTTAGATGTCTATAAAATTTACAACCTTGTCGGACGCCTTTCAGATGTAATTTGTACTGAATTTATTCATGATGCCTCATTCTTTTGAGATCTCATTAATATTAATTGTTGACCTCGTTTGGCCCCTTGGAAGGGTTCTTGAATTGTCCCTTTACTTTCCTAGTGTTTTATCAGGAACTTAATGCTTATGTGGTAAAAGAATAATATCTCACTTTTTTCAAAAAACCACAGTGTTTGTTCAATGCTTTTCACGTTTGATAACTGATTATTTATTGGTGAAACATTAGTTGCGTTATTACAAAGAGCTTTTGATTAAAACCTTAAATCTTCTGATAGTTTTTCGAAGTTAGAAAATGTTTTTTTAACTTTTTCTGTAATAAATTCTGACATTTGTATGGAATTAGGAAAAATTATTTTATACTTTTTAAGTTTTAAAAATGCGTTAAATTAAATAGTTTTTTTTATTTAAATATTTCTTCTGAGCTTTTTTGTTGGGAAAATCCAACTTTTCACAGGAGTCTACTTTCAAATTGAATTAAAAATTTTTTTGCACGAAATTGGGATCTTGATCTTCCAATATTTAAATATCATTTTATTTACGTTACAAACCCCGACTTTTACTTCACTCTCCAAATATCTACTCTTGTTTTAGAATTTAAAGTTTCTTAACATTTCAACTCTTTAAAAATTTAATATTCATGTTTCTTTTCAAATTTTTATTTGACACTAAAAAAGTTTTGTGTCGAAAGGTTAAAAAGTCGGAAAATCTAAATTTGAACTTTTTCAAAATATTGAAATATAAAAATTAAATTATTTTTTTTTAACTTTTTAATTTGGCATCTAAATTATGTTCACTGATTTCATTTTAACTACATTTCAAAATTACTGGTTTTTTCTTGACTCCTTAATTTAAAAGTTCAATTTTTACCTCTTTCTTTAAACTCTGAAGTTGAAATTTAGATTTTTTAATATTTTGACTTTTAGCTCACAATTTTAACCTAATCATGAAAATCTAAGTTTTATTTTAAAAGTTATTGAGATTAAACTCAAAATTTTGTTTGTTTTTCATGTCGAGTTAAAAATTGAATAGTTTCAATAATTAGAGAGTAATTTTTTTCTAAATTTCAACCTTTCAGTCTTTTCAATCTTTGCTTCAAATTCAGTTTTTTTAGTAATCTAACTTTGACTTTTTTCGTATTATTTTCAATTTTGACTGAACTAAAAATCCAGCATTTTTACTTTTTTTAAATTTTAACGCAAATCGCAAAATTTCGAATTCCGCCTCTAAACTTTAAGAGTTTTTTGAAAATTTGATGTGTTATCAAAAGTTTGTGTTTTTTCAAACAATTTGACATGTTTCACAAACTTACTTCTCTAGTTTTTTCAAGAATTTAATTAACCACAGTACAGTACTAAAAATTTATCACTTATTTTCAAAATTTATATCTATTTTAAACTTTTAAATCAAAATTTTATCTTTGTTTCTTTTTGTTTTGCGTTTTTTTTATTTTTATTTTTTATCGAAATTTTGTTTTATAAGAGAGCTTTATAAGATATCGTTTTTGTCTAACTATTAAACATTAAGATTGAAACAGTTTGACTTTTAAGTTTTAATTTAAATCTTCAAGAATTTTTACCTCAGTATGCAAATTTTCACTTTAATCTGTAAGATTGGGCCGCAGTCTAAAATTTTCTACCTAAATCTAAAAATGTTATTTTTCTTTTTAAGCTTGAACATTTTAGGCTTTTCTCTCTAAATTGTTAATTTAGACTTAGATTTTTTTAGTTTCTCTTGAAATTTCTACTTTATTTCTGATTTATTTTTATTAACAACATTTTTAATTACATTAAAACTTTAATCTTTTTCAAAGATACAAAGAAAACCCAAAGTTAAAAAAATAGTTAGGGTGAATACACCATAATTTTTATTTGATGTATTTTGAAAATTAAAACTTTTTTTTAATGATTTAATTTTCCGTTTGCACTTTTAAAATGTTTATCCCTTTTTTGTTATTACGAGGGTCAATTAAATATGAACCGGAATTTTTTTTAAAAAAATTATTATGAAAGTTATTATCTATTTTTCTACATAATCTTTTGATTTTGTTTGCATCTTTTCCAACGGATTGAAAGTTTTTTAATGTCATCATCCTAAAAAGAAGGAAGTCGTGTTTGCAGCCAATTTCACACAAATGTCTCAACAGCAGCATCATCATCATAAAATCGCACATCTCCTAGAGCTTCTTTCAGTGGCCCAAACATGTGATAATCGCTTGGTGATAAGTCAGGACTATAAGGAGGGTGCTCTAATGTTGCCCGATGCATTTCTTCTAATTTTTGATGTGTCAGATTGGCTGAGTGGAGGCAGGCATTTTGGTGAAGCAAAATCATATTTCTGATCAAAAATTTGAGCCTCTTCCACCGATATGCACGTTTTGCTTCATCCAATAGCTGGCAGCAGTAGGCAGCATTAACTGTGTGATGTTCATGCAGAACATCGACGTGCACAACTTCTTTAAAATCCCAAAACACTGTCGCAAGGACCTTTCCAGCTGAGAGGCGAGTTTTTGCCTTGACGGGTGCATCTTCCCCCTTTCTTCTCCGCTCCATGTTTGCTTGTTTAGATTCAGGGGTGTAATCGTGGACTCAAGTCTCATCACACGTAATGCTACGTTGCAAAAGACCATCACCTGTACGTTGAAAATTTCCAAGATGGCGCTGACAAACTCCAGACGAGATACCCTCTTGCAGAAATTTTTCGAAACCCCAGCTCATCTGTAATGATGGATTGAGCACACCCAAAGCTTATCACTAACAGTTAAACGGCGATCATCTTCCAAAAAGCGTTAAACAGTGTTAATTTCGTCCGCAGTCACACTGGTCCGAGGACAACGGGCATGGGGTTCATTTTCAACTTGAGTTCGTTCTTCCAAAAATTGTTTGTGTCATTCATACACTTGAGTTTTCTTCAAACAAATATCCCCAAACTGTGCTTCTAGTCTACGAAGAATTTCGGGAGGTTTTACACCTTCAACGGCAAGAAATTAAATAAAAATGCTCTGCGCATCGTGCGGATAAACCTCTTGCTCATTCATTGTATTTACAACCCACGAACTGCAAGAACGTAAATCTTTTGAGCGCAGGAAGTCACGTGATATCCGCACCTAATATGTCTAAGAGTAGCCCACACTCCCGATGCTCTCATGACGACATCATAGAAATTTCTGTTCATATTTGATTTACCCTCGTGATTAACCCATAATTTGGAGAACTGGTCAATGTTGCAAAATGAAAAATTTGAAGAAAAAATAGAATTTTCAAGTTTTTTTTTTGACTGACATTTTTTACTTTTCTTCTGGAGTTTTAATTTAAAAATTTGTTATTTTGAGTTTTTTGTAATGATTTTTATTTCCCGAAAATCTCCTTAAACTTGTAATGTTCACCTTTTTAGCTTTAGGCTAAATATTTCGACTGTGAACGATGAATTAGTATTTTTTTTTCAAAATTTTTGTTAATTTTCTTTAAATAAAGACATTGGTCAACACCCATTTTGTTACAAATCAAAAGCTAAATAGTCGAGTTTCCGCCAAAGAAAATGTTTACAATCAAGCTTTTCTCAATGTGTGCTTTTTATTTTACATAATTTCCGAGTTTTTTTTTTAAATTAGCTCTACGATTTTTTTACTAGCTTAGCACCAATGTTTTGATATTTAACTACTTTAATTTTGCCTGCTTTAATAGTATATGTATGTTTTTGCCTAAAGCAAAGATTTATTTGATTTATGCTTAGCTTGACAACCCCTGAAAATGTTTAAAATCGGTCGAATGTATTTAAGTAACATATTCTTCATTCATCTGTCTAAAACACAACTATTTAGCTTAACATGAATAGAAGTATTATTAAATTTATCAAACTTTAGATAAAAGAACAACTAAAAATTTAGGTTAATTTATATGCATACAATTTTGGTTTGTCAACATTTTATCTACTTTTTGCTTTGTGTAGTTTTCATTTCACTACCAAGGAAATAACACAAACTTCGTTTATATTTAATTTCACTGTTGAAAAGGAAACGTTTAACAATATACTGAGCATTGTTTTCATTCTTGAAATATTTAAGACATTCCACTTTGTAAAGCATTTTTTGTTTCGACCACTTCCTTTCCTTATACAAAGGGAGATATAAAGACAATTTATTTGGTTACATTCCACCTCTGCAACTTTACAGTCTTTTTCGAATATGATTTTCTTACGACTTTTCTCTTATTTCCGATTGTGGCAAAAAGGTTTAAGCACGTCATTTATGCAAATCTGCCGAAAGCCCGTGAACAAAACAACATTTAAATTCTATTTGCATATATTTTTCATCAATTCGCTACGTAAATCAGATTCAAAGCTAATCAAAGAGCTTTAAGAATTATGCGACGAAGGAAACCAAATGAATATTGTTGGAGATATCTTCTCCTTTTTTGTGGGGGTTCCCCCCTGTTTAAAATTAGGTTATATAGCCAAAATTTCATCAATGCAATTTAAAATTTTTAATAACATGATTTGTTTGTCGCTGGAAAAACTAAACAAATGTGTAGTTTTATCAGCGACAAACTAACCATGTTATTCAACATTTTAAATTGCATTGATGAAATGTTGGCAATATAACCTAATTTTAAACATGGCGGGGAACCTCCTCAAAAAAAAGCACACGTTTGTTTAATTGTACCAACGATTTTAGTGTTGAAAAGAATATTTATATATTATAAAGTCACAATAATACTTTTATTGATATTAGTTGGGAATTTTTTCTGCACTTATTATTTTTTGCTTTCCTTTAATTTTCTTTCTATTCTAAAACACCTTTTTCACAAGATATTTGTCATCTAAAGCAGCTTTAGGGTTGGTTCTTTGACCATTTCTGGATATATCTGTTAAGAAAATGTACAACATCGTTTAAGGGCCACCTGAGCGGTATTACCCTAAACGACGTTTCGTGTTAAAGTTGAAATGTAAAAATATGCAGTTAAAATTATTCAAAGTGTTTACGCCTTTATACCGAACATATTAGTATCAATAATCAATAATTGCTAAAATTATGGCCAAACACTAACTGGCAAAAATTAGATGAGGAAAGCCGCAAACAATCACATGCACTTTGCTCTACCATGTTTCAAGTGAATTGAAGTTTGTTATTGCTCCCTTGCTGCCTCTTTATGCATCAAACTCCCCGCCTTTCAAGCTCCATGACGTTTTTCTATGTGTCGCTTTTATCAAGTAATTGAGGTGAGCGGCATTACGCGACATTCCTTTTGAATACAAATTTATATCGAAAAGCAATGGATTATACTGCTTTGGAAAGCTTATGCCCAATTAGGACTTTAACATTGCCATTAAATGTACAAATCACCCCGATGATATGATAATATTGTAACAAAATGTAGTTATAAAATTTGTATTAGTGATTGTGTAGTGTAAGGAACTCTCTGGAAACATTTGATAATGGAAACGGTCACGAGATGAATCATACGGCAGATAAGCACTCTAGACGTTTCCGCAACGATAAGTCTTCCGTTCTAGAAACCGGAATGGTACCTATAAATACGCCGTCGTCTTTCCCTTAGTCAGTTGGTTAGTCGGTTAGTTAGTCAGATAATCTGATAGTTAAGTGAATTATAATTGTAGTGTTTCAAAATAAGTTTGAAATAAAATGTTTACAATTCTCGAAGTTTTAATTTTCGAACCGATAATGCGCAGCAATATTTTTTTTTAAATTTTCAATCTACTGAAATATGTCCATCATTATTGACTGACACAATAATTGTAGTCAAGCCAATATTCGAGTTTATAAGGCATGTAAAAAACTTACAATATATTTAAATATTTCCAAACTAGGCTGAGTGAAGCTAAAATGAATTTAATATATTACGATATATCAGTAATATAATTATTTCTATTTTCGTTTCTTACTTTTACATACCAATATATGGAGCAAAAGTTGAGAAATAATATAAAAAAATGTGAATGTTTTGCCTCAACCAGGATGAGAACATCCTCAAACGTCCAACAAGAGCCACCAACGCGTTAAAACAAGGGAAACTTTCGACAAGCGCAGCCTGTTTAAACTAATTGCATTATGATGTATTATTTAAGCCAATTTGGAACTTGAGCGGCGTCTTGCACGTCGAGTAAATTTTTTAGCAGTTTGGTCTCTAATCACGTTAACAAAGTTTCATTTAGCGCCTGTATGATTTAATAAAAGGGCGTATTTAAAGTTGGCAACTTTATAAATTACAACGTCATGCGAGCGTCATTTGATCCCAAATTGGCGTGTTGTCAGCGCATCGTCGTAAAATTAAAATTTAACGACTCATCAGCAATCGCGCGTCGTGTCGGATGGACATTAAATTTTCCGACGTTTGGTAATAAAATGCAAATAAGTTGAACCTAGTAATTAGTGAATTAAACGTATTTTCTAAGGGAAGAGTTTACAAAGCTGCCAAAGCACAGGTAACAATATATGTCAAGAAAGAACCGTGTAAACATTGCAGTGGCAATACGGCTACATTAAATTGAAAGTAGAGGCGCTTCCTTGCCTCATGACTTGTGACTTATGACTTATGAATGACATACAACTTTAGATGTCGATAGTTATCTGTTCAGATACAATTGGGAGAATCCTATAAAAACAGTTAATCCTTTAGAGATGCTAATTTAATTAGCAGCGATGTCAGTTTTCTGCTGTTGAACGCTGAATATCCAACGAAACAAAAAATCTGTCACAATCATCATTGCTTTCAGGGAGACTGGTCTAGAGATCTCCTGATATCAAACAGTAGTTGGCTATCTTGTGCAAAAGCTGAGCATTAAGGAAAAATCACAGGATGAAATGATGAATTAAAACTAGCGTATGAATAGTTTAACAAGTTAATTAAAATTATCTACTGTTGAGGTTTATTATTTTATTTATGTAACGCGTGCAAATTCTGTTTAATACAAAATGGATGTTGTGTTTGTTTTATTAGCGGGCTACCTTATAAAGCTTTTCCCCTGAAAACGCTTCACCAAACAACCTGCATAAAGATTTACAAATTAATATTTAATTTTAAGCAAACATTTATGAACTTGTGTATTATACAAAAGTACTATTGAGGCCTTTATTCTCAAATGCCTCCGGCAAAATATTCATTTACAATGTAATCGTGTGTAACTTTATTGTTGCATTTTTAATGCGACACAATTTTAAAATCAAAGCGATAGTTTTTTAAGGTGTAGGTACTTTCTTTTTCTCAACTTTCTATTTTTTACGGTACTTTGCTGTTTATGTCAATTCAGAATTTTGTAATAAAATAATTCAGCAAAGAGAGAGCTGGGTCCTCACAATTAGGGTTCCGTAACAAGTACTAAAGTGAACAATCAATGGATCAAATTAAATCATTTTTACTTATTAATATATTTGACATTTTATCCAAATTGAATTGTATTATAATTGAAAAATAAAAACAAAATTGTCTGTTTTCAGATGTACACATTTTTTTCTAAAATCAATCCAAATATTTATGAAACTGATAACTGTGTTAATAATGTCTCAGATAAAATGCATTCATTAGCAATTCGCAATAAGTCGATCACTAACACAGCAAATAAATAATGTGAAAATTTGATTGAAAAGTAAAACAAATAAAAATAAAACGGGAAATGGACCAATTCGTCTTCTAACTTGGAAAAAACTAATGTTGGAAGACATGAATGGTAGCATTTATCCTGTGGTAAAAACTAATAATATTCCTTTTCATATTACTTTATTATTTTACGTGCTAGGTGCAGTTGCAGTGGATGTTCTACTACAAATGAGATTATGCCAAATAAGCACATGATTAAGCCACTATTACCACCAAGGTGTTCAATAGATGCAAGGCCAGAAGAGTCAGATAAAACAAAGTGTTACGGGCTTATCGGTTCGAATTGATTATTAACACGTGAATTGAATAATACCCACTTTATTACCAAACCAAACTCGGAACACTACAACTGGATAATGAACTCACTTATTTACTTCTAACTACTAACTCACTAATTACCTGACTGAGTCTAACTAACTGACTGGAGGGAAAGGCGACCGCCTTATATATTTTTGGCTCCCAGGTTCTAGAAAAATTTCGCAGATAAGGCTTATCGTTTGACGAAATTTCTGCAACGCTTATCTGCCGTTTGCTTAATTATCGCGGCCGCTTTCCTCTTATCAGATATTTCTAGAAACTTTTCTTACGTACTAAATTCTACAATTTACATTTCGTTACAAAAGCATTTGACGACTACTCAGCTTCAAGGCGTAGTTTAATGAGAGCAATTGAAAACAGGTCGTCTTCAACAATAATATTTTGCCGCTAAGCTCAAGAAGTTGGCAGATGAACAATCTAACCGTCTAACGGGTATTCAATTGACACTGTTGGCAACAAATCATACTGTAATCATTAATAATTAAATCATATTCCTATGTTGTAAATGATTTTTTATTTCGAGAATCTAAAATTATTAGACTAGATGAAAACTAAATATTTTTATTATTAATGAGATGGGCCAATTCTTCACGCCGTATTTTTCCTTGTTTGCGGGAAACCTCTTCACCTTCTTTTTCTAAATTAGTGGCATATTCTCTACTTACGTATCTTCATTTTCAAATCCTGCATCTCTTAGAAACTTATGTACCACAACACACGCTATTATGACTTTTAAAATATTAGTTTGCTTTACCATATTTCAGAATACGAAATCTCTGTTTTAGTTGCCCAAATGTATGCCAAATTACAATTCGCTCAAATGTAAACAGTCTAGTAAAAGATTTCTGATATTCTTCCTGGGGGTTCATATAGGGATTCATCAGACATGCCATTATTCCATGTCTACTGTCTTTCAATATAACTGTGTTTGTTGTATTTTTCATAACTTCAAACACTGCCGAATTTTTCCATATACGAAAATCATGAACTGACTCGGGCCATCTTGCATCAATACAAATTATAACACAATTTGCATCGCAGGTAACCTGGATACTCAAACCAGTAAAACCTTTTTTGTTTATGGTACATATTCTTCTCCAAATTGGGCTGGCTTTTTAATACAAACATGGATACAGTCAACAACCCCTATTGCTGTTGAGAAACACAATTTACTCAACCATTTTTCTTTGGCCACTTCAATTTCATTTTCTGTCCTTGGAAACCGAATCCAACGATAAATCTTTTCTGCAACACGCTCCAATACTTCGTGAAATATGCTGGATGCCGTAGGATGGGTGCATCCCAAATAAGAATTTTTCAGTAATCTCACTTTGAAATCCAGGATTTGCACAATAACGCAAGAATATTTTCATTTTAGGCATATTGGACAAAGCTGCTTTGCGGGTTTTTTAATTATCTCCTAGAATGTGGTCCACCAACTAAAGGGGGCAAATGCTCTTGCTACATGGGGGCCTTTAGTACCCAACTAAGGGTCAGAATATCATAATGGTCCCAGGACTCTTGGCAAGCTTGTTTATCAGATATGGCGTTATTCCATATCCACTGTCTTCTAGTGTAACTGTGTTTCTCATCCTCTTGATAACTTCACACGCTACCTAATTTCTCGATATACGAAAATCATAAACTGATCCAGGTCACCTCGTACCATTACTAGTATACAACATACTTTGGATCGCGTTGGACATTCCAACTTGAAAATCCTTTTTATTTACATATACAGATTTGGTCCGCTTTACAATATGAACATATGTACAGTCAGGATCTCCAACAGCCCTTGGAAAACAAAATCTGCCAAGCCCTTTCTCTTTGGTTACCATTTTCTATTCTTGGAAAACGAATATATTTTTTAATTTTTCTTGTTTTCAGGAGACAAAGTTTGTATATCAATTTTTGAAGATAACTAAGGAGCATTCCATTCCACAAAAAAAGAAAACGTAATTCTTGGTTTATATGATTTTCTTGCACGTAAATTCACCACGTTAGTCATTGCAAACATAAGTTACAAGCATTAAATTAGACTGACTAAAATTTACACAACTAATAAACAGACAAATAACTTGATCTATAGAAAAAAGTTAGCTTCCTAGTAGATGCACTTTTGGTGAAGCAAACACTTTGATTTTCAAAGTAAAAGCTTTTTATGAATAGGAAGAAAGTAAAACCTTATACTTTAAAGCAAAACTTTCAACGACGAAGCAAAACCTTATTCTTTATTTTTTTATGCATAATATGCGAAATATTTCTTTTATTTTTGCAAAGTAAGAGCTGGTACTGCTTTTTATAAATATGGACTATTGTAAGAACTTTGATTTAAATATTCATTAAATAAAAGTATTCAAAATGCAATCAGATGTGACAAAAAAAAATATTAAAGGCAAGCATGCCTCTTGGCGTGTTTATGGCGTTGAGCTACATGAAGCTATATCCACATAGTTACAATAAGAATAATACTACATCGTACTTGCTGTGGTACACCAAGGAATAAGGAATGTAATTTGGCAATTGTTAAGTCCGAGTGAAGGTACAGTTTAGATTAGCGGGCATGGCAATAATGGGACCCGATTTTTGGCTTATTTTTCTTTTTTCGCACCTTATTATAATGACTGAACATGCACAGATCAGTACACCAGAGTAATAAATATGCAACATAGCCAAAATTGTCATAATACGAAGAGGTGGTGGTGAGGCCGTATGTTTTATACCTCATATTGGGATATGTATTATAGATACAAGTACGCCAAGATGAAAGGGACCCCAAATATACACATAGAACTGTTGTTAAGTCAATTTTGAACATTTTGTCAGTTATGCCACTTAGTCTGATAAACGACGATATGTATATGGAAAAAGACCCTTCCCTTACAGCAATGTTGTACCAGATTGATGTCACTTACCCGCCTCCGACTTATGCAGTCAACTGAAAATACATATTCAACCAGAGAAAGATTTTATCCTGAAATTTTCATTTTTATATTTAAAAATTTGTTTTTTCTTCGAAATTTCGAGTTTTTCCAACAATTTTCCTTTTTTGAAATTTCGAATTTATACTTGGAATTATTTCTTTTCTTGAAATGTTTCCTTAAAATTTGACTCTAAGTTTGGAATTTTTATTTTAAAATTCGTCGTTTTTTTTCGAAATTTCGTTACTTCTCAAAATCCACATTTCTATGAAAATTTTAACTATTTTTAAAATACAACTTTCCTCAGATTTCTTAAAATTTAGCTTTTTTCTAAATTTGGTCGATCTTTCAATAAAAAATAAAAATATTAAAAAAAATATTTATTTGCAGGTTTTGGATCTTGGAAATTCATGCACTTTTGTAAAAAATACAACCTGCGAGAACATTTTCTTTCAAAAAATTAAACTTTATTCTCAAATTTGGTTTTCTCGAAAAATTTTCATTTTATTTTGGAATGGCAACTTTTTTTTTGAATTCGCCTTTTTTTTCAAATGTCTACTCTGCCAAAATTTTTATTTTTTTTCAGTCATGATTGTATTCGCAAAATGCGACTTTGTCAGTTTTTCTCTCGAAGGTTCGGTCTTTTTCTCGATTATTTCTTCTATGTCGGGCTTTTCTTGTAATTTTCGATTTTGTTAGAATTTAACCTTTCGGGCTATTTTCAACTGATTTCTTAACCTTTGCCTTGAAATTTCGACATTTTTCTTGAAATTTAGACTCCTTTTATAAAATTCGTTTTTCAAGATTTCTACCCCCAGTTAATATAATTAAATGAAAATCGAATAGTAAAAAGTTTACACATACTCAACCGGAAGGTTTTTTGCAAATTACTTTTTTTTCTGCTCATCAATTTTTTAAAATAAATATTAATAATCAAGGGTCGGATTCATATGCACAAGAAATGATCAAAATATGCCCATATATATGCACCTGAAATCCCCATTATATGCAGATAATTCACAAAAATATGCACGATTATATGCATGATATGTATATCTTTTTAATTTGAATAATCTGTATCGCAAACAGTTGCGTAAGGACTTTATTTACTTAAATTGGGGTAAACATTTTTAAGATGTTGACCTGCTTTCATCATGTAAGGGGCAGTATCTATTAGCATCAATATTACTTTTTCAAATCGACAAGCAGCTGGAATCTACATATTTTTGCGTTATTGGTTTTGTCAAGTCCTTTTGCACTTATTAAATAACCTGCACCAAATTTGACTGCAATTAAAATTTCAATAATTAAATTTGTGATACATCGTCCACAACTGTCCGCAGTTTCATCCACTAAAAAATAAATATAGTTGTCCGCTATTATTTCACGGATGTCTCGCATTGTTTTTTTGTAAATTTTATTATCATAATTTTTTTGTAAATTACTTTTATCGGGTATTTGCTTATTGGTGTATTTTTGCCAAAAATTGTCTGAAACTGACATTGGTAAACTTAGCCAAAGGTATATTGGCAGAAATTAGTGCATTGCATAAGTCCACATTAAATTTGTCCTCTTTATTGCTTCTAGAGGATGAATCAGTTGTCTGAAGCAATGACATTTGCAGTTTTTTGTTAAGTTTTGAATTCTCTAGTTTGTTTTGATGCAAAGAAGTTTTATTGTGTTGCTTAATCTAAAATTCCTTTTCAGCCGGAATCTTAGAGAAAATAAAAAAAAATATATCAGAAAATAGGTTTCATAATAAAATAAAAGTTACTACTAACCATTTTGCTGCAAACTTTGCAAAATATTTTTTCCTCATCCAATGTTCGGTAAATTTTTTTATCCGCAGTTGGGGAAGACTACTGTCTTTAGGTATCTTTCAGTGCGCCAATACTACACGATCTAAAGGCTGGGAAATGTCCAAAACAGCTTCAATAATTATAGGTCATTAAGAGCACTACCTAAAACAGCCACTAGCAAATGCAGGTAGCTTTGGGGGAAAAACTTTTAGAATGAAATATAAATATCTTAAAATTTCACAAAAATATGCCGGCATATGCACTTTATTCAACTAAATGCACTGAATTGATAAAATATGCAAAATATGCAAATTATATGCATTTGCATAAAATCTTACTCTTGTTAATAATCATGAAGCAAATCCTGCCTACGCCTTGATTAATGGACCAGATATTAAATACTTATTATATATTACTTATCCTATTGATAACTTCAAACACCACTTAATTTTTTTATATACGAGAATCATAATCTGATCCAGGCCAACTTGCATCATTACTAGTTATTATAACACGCTTTTGATTGCATGTAACTTGGATATTCCAAGTTGCAAAATCTTTTGTATTTACATATTCGTATTTGACTGACTTTTCAATAGGAACATGTATATAGTCAATCTCTCCAATAGCATTTGCAGAAGGAAATTTGCCAAGTCATTTTTCTTTGGTCATAATTTTCAATTCTTGAAAACCGAATCTGTTGATGAGCTTTTTCTACATACATATATTCAATACTTTGTGAAATAATCTAGATACTGTAGGTTGAAGGCATTCCAATTCTTCGGCAGTTCCGTTTTGAAATCCAGGATTTGTACAATAACACAAGAATATTTTTATTTCATTTATATAAAACAGAGATGCTTCACGAGTTTCTTGATTATCTCCCAGAATATGGTCCACTAACTTTACAAAATAGACTTCTTCAAATATAAATAATGTTTTAAAATCTGATTAACATAGTTTTTGGCTTATAATATTTTTTTGCACTTAAATTCACCACATCAGCCATTGCAAACACTTAATTACAAGCATAAATTTACACAACCATATTTACATAATTAATAATTAATAAACCTACAAATAACTTGATGTATAGAAAAAGTTAGTTTCCTAGAAGTTTTTTTGGTGAAGCAAATCCTTTGATTTTTAAAGTGAAAGCTTATTTATAATACCAAAAAAGTATAACCTTTTACTTGGAAGAAAAACTTTCAACGGTAAAGCAAAACTTTTTTACACCTTTTTATGCATAACGTCTGAAGTATTTTCTTTTCTTTTGCGAAGTAAAAGCTAGTACTTCTTTTTATAAATACGCCCTAATATTCTGGTAAGCAGAAGATCCAAATCGAAGCATCAGTGAGTGGCGCTGCAATTCTCAATAAAATTATAAAATTGCATGGATATAGGAATACGTTCTTTTGTTAAATAATAGTGTTAATAATAATCTACAATGTTTAACCACAATTACTGCGTTGCATGAACTAATACTAACTCTAAAAATATTCATCTAAATGAAATAATCTAAGAGACAAATTTGATCTGAATTCTATCCTTCAGCTAAATCAAGTTTTTTATTTGAAAAAAAAATATTATTATATGGGTCAGAAAGACTTGGAATGCAAGTAACTATTTTTCCATAAAATATTTTTTTAACTACTAATATAGTATCGAAAAAGCCTGCAGTTTTTCAATAATCCAGGCCCCAATATTCACCAATCCTATTAAAATCTAAAATTTATCTTTGGAAACCTAGGAGAAGAGCTGTATCTTTAAGACGATTAGACCGAAAATTATAAAAAAAATTAATTTAAGATCTTTGGAAGTAGCTCTTTCAAAAAATATCTCACACAACTGCATTAACCAAAACCTGCTTTTTCGTTTTTCGGAGAGACCAAATTAACCTTCCATTTTATTATGAAATATTTTCTTTTTCTTATGTTGGTGGACGGTATTTGCGTGAATCATCGAGGACTAACGCTGTGCAAAATTTAAAATTTCTACGTTATTTTCGAGAAAAACCACCTTGTGATAGATGGACGGACGGACGGACACGAAAGAGAGATTCACTTTGTTCCTTTTAAAATGCGTAACTCTAAAAAAAGTAAAGAGCCAAGCAGAAATTTAATGTATGCTTAAGATCACATGACTGAAATGAAAACTAGACGAAAAAGTGAAATTTAACATTTTTTTGAACTGAATTCCGATAATTTTTCTCATGGACTCTCAAAAATAATAACAGCACAAAGTAGAGCTAATAGAATGACGTTTAAAAGCATTCAAAAAAAAAGTTGAACCGAAACGTATCAGCTCAGTGCGTTCGAGCTGCAATCTCATGCTAACAACGGTAATGTCTCGTGTTCGATTCCAAAGCACTTATGTTTTACTCGTTATATTTTTGCACATTTATTCTTAAAATTTTCCCTTTGATGTCAACGATTGGATTTTAATCTCTAAATATTAATTTTAGCCTCAAAGCTTCGATTTTAGTCTTAAAAGTTCCAGGGCCAAAAATTTCCATAACTTGAATTCCAATCTTGGAACGGCAACTTTTTATCTACGATCTAGGTATCTGTAAGTCTGATAGCACCATCTTTAGCTATGAAGCATAACCTTCGATTTTCCTTTTATGGCTAATTAGAAATGGATTTCTAAAAATTTACCAAATTATAATTTTGCGTGAACTATTTGTAACTTTGGATAGTTGAAATATTATGAATCATATTATGAGCAATAAATAATTAGAGGCGGAAATAAAGACAACGATATTCCATAAAATCATTAAACAAGGCTTAAATTACATTGTAGTCGAACACGAGGCATATGAGATCAGTGGTTTTTTATTATTTCGTGAGGCTCGATGTAGGCTCCTAGATTCCAAATCCTTTGTAACTTCCAAAAGCTTGTTCGAGTCTCAGTCAGCATTATGATCCGGGCCTTTACGGTCAGGCTCCATATCTGAACTATGCTCATTCCTTCCAGATCTTCTGGTTTTAATGTTTTTTTGCCAGTCCGATTATATATGTATCTGACAAGGCTTGGACACGCACACACAATGTGGAAATTGGTTCCTTCTTCAGTCCCACGCAGACATCGGACGCTTTCGGCTAGGTTGAGTTTAACCAGGTGTCCTTTAAAGTTTTTGTGGCCAGTGAGCAGTCCTAGTGCTTTGCTTAATCTGCTTTTATTCATTACAATAAGTCCTTCAACCCTTGATTGCCAGGGTTCAGCCACCAGCAGTCTTACTTGCCTGCATGTGGTTATGTTTCTCCACCGGTTCAAATGAGCTCTTTCGAGGTTTGTTAATATGATGTTTTTGCCTACAACAAAAGGCATGCCTACGATCTGATCGGTGAGAACTTCCATAGAGCTTTCTCTTGCCAACTCGTCGGCGACCTCGTCCATAAGTTGTTTAAAGCCTCATGATCTCTACCAATAACGCTAAGATCTTGTATTCGATTCTCACATGGGTCAAACTCTTTTATTATGTTTTATACGTTATTCCTTATCTCTATTTTCTGCTTGATCTTTCGATCTATTTGAGAATGTAAATTGTCTAAATCTATATAATTGAAAAACGCTGAAGCATCATTTGATTCTGGTTTGCAGGTGCACTACATTTTGCTATATACAGATAAGGAAAAATGTTCATTGTCCATGTAAAACGCTATGAATTGTCCCTTCCATAGTTTTCTACGGCCGCTGAACATATTCCCCTACTTTGACGCAGCATGCTCGTTTTTTCCAGTTTAGATGTTAGAAAAAACTCGTTGAGAGTTTTACAACAGACGGGGATATTGTTTAGCACAGTTTGGCGGCCTATTTGAACTCCTTATATTGTAATGTTTAAAGAGTTATTTTGCTATATTCTTCATTAGAATTATTATTTATTTTGTTTAAGAAATCTCGTTTATTTATTTTGGTTATCAAAGAATATCACTTTTATTTTGCCTCAGACGTCGATTAAATCAACAGACTAAAAGAACAAACAGATGTGGTATGCAAATTTTAATTAAATTTTTGCCTGCCAGTAGTAATCCCGTAACAAAACACATTAGAAGCTATGATGTACTACTGAAATCTCCACCAGCACTGATCGCTGCGCTCTGCGTTGAATTGTTTACACCGGTGTAGGAGAATACAAGGCGCCGCCCATCTATCCCACTATTAGCTCTCAATGTTAAATCTCTCATTAACATTCTCCCTATGGACACTGTTTGACTTCCCTGATGTGTATAATTCGAAGTCCTCAACAAAAATAATACACTGATACCACGTTCTTACTCTAATGCACAGACCAATAAGTTTTCTTGTTTATTTGCGAATTAAATCCCGTAATGACAAAAGCAGCTTGCGTCCGCGCCCGGCGAGATTGTATCTAACTATTAGTTTGGAAACTGCAATAACAAGAAGGCGACGTTATAAAAAAAAGCCTAAGAGTTGCCAACAAGCCGTTTACGGCGACTTTTCCTACATAACAAGCTTAATGTTGTTAAAATGAGAGGTCGTTCCCCTTTTAGACGAGAAATTTAAACACGGGGGAGATAACGTGCGCCGGAATTAGTCCGGCATTAATTAGCTTAAATCCACTCTGCCATTCGCCAAGCAACCTTATCGCAACAACTTTTCGAATATAATGATCCTGTTGTTTACTATAATTTTTGTCGTCGGGATGGGGGCGTTCTATATGAGGAGAATTAGGGGATTTTTGTAGCTGAAATTGTGCAAAGTTTTGTAAAAATGTGTTATATTTTCTGGTGAATATTTGTCTTCACCCATAACTTGAAATTACGTTTTACCCCATTATCCTGATGACTCAGCTAAAGCCGGTCGCAAACCATTAGGACAAGAATGTGATATCTTAATGATCAGGGTTTGTGAGTAACTTAGAAACTAAAAGATATTAATAAAGATGTGAATGGATTAGTCTTGTAAAATGTGTAATGTTAAAATACTTAACGTGTGTGGATTTCTTCAAATAATGTTCTCGAATCTCTAAACGGGAAACTTTACTGTCGCGTCAACGAAAAAAATAACTCGTATTCTATTTTAGGTTTCTCTGCAAGTGGAATATTCTGGAACGGTGACCTATTAGATTTGGTTTATTTTTTTAAAATTTAGGAGATTTTATTTTTAACTCTAGAATTATCAATACGCTGATTAGTTTTTCATTGTATTTGAGACTTCCCAAAGTCCAGTAAGTTCCTTGATGCTTCTTCCATAGAAATCCCCTGGTTTTGATTCAAAAACCTCATACAACAAAGCTTTTGACTTACTTAACGCGAAATCCCAAAACGGGCCTTTCATTCTTTTATCACATCATTAAATGATTTTAGAGTTTTTATTGTTTTGATTAAAAACAAATGGAATAAGTGCCGAAAATAATTGATTTTATCAACTTGACATTTCATATTCTCTGTATCTTCTTTGGGAAGTATTGGTCTTTTCGTTCATGATTTATTGGTTTTTCCTTCGCCAGGTACTCCTTCCAAAATTATAGATTTTCAACGATGTTAAACTTAATAACAACAAGATTATTTGAAAGTTTTAATGTTTCGGGCTGAGTTATTCTCTGCCTGTCGTCAGAAAATCAAAAATAGTTTTAAGTGTTTTTCAGTGTTGAGGCACAAACAGCGATTGACAAAGATCCAACGCAATCGCTGCTTGGTGCAATCCATAAGCCAATGCTTGATAGAAGACTACTGAAAATCTAAAATTGTGGAAGAGTAACTGGCAAAGGAAAAGCCAATAAAACATGCACGAAAATTAACATTCCATTTTAAATGAATGAAAATTCATAAACATTAATTTTACTAAAAAAGCACAACCATAGTTTGATGGAGCAATAAATCATCTTTCGAAAGACATATGTCATTACAATGATTCTAATTTTCATGTGAATTTTTTAGTTTAAATAAAACGGACATTACTTATTACCCAACCCAAAATATTGATAGACTCCAGTCGATCCTACGACGTACGCTTCACTTTCTGGTATTAAATATAAGTATTAAAAATTCACTTTCAACTCTTTGTTGAATTAAAACTTGTGTCTTCTATACATAATTATATACAGCTATATTAGGGCAAAGACTCAAGATGTCCACTTCAAGAAGCACATAAAATAAAAGCTTTTTTAGTTTGCCTTAATGTTTAGCTTTAAAAAATCGACTCACAAGAATTTTTCTGAGTGAGCAAAAAGAGGGAAAAGGTTTTTTCTTTGACAGCAATATTGCGTCAAAGAACTCATCAGATTTTTTGGAGCTTTCAAGTCTAATCAAATCTTATTACTTCGCGCAAAATGCCAGCGAGAGAGTTTGCTAATTATCAAGGTAAGTTTATTTAGGATTTCCATTTTACATGAAACTGTCTAAATCAAAATTAGTCAGTAACATACTTACGAAGTGCTGAATGTTATTAATAAAACATCGTTTCAAGGGCTGAATCGTGCCTTCGAGGGAACGCAAATTAACTGATGTGAATGTTTGCTGTGATGGTAACTTATTAATATGGGGGGTTATATTTACGGAACACTTAAAGCAAGAAGCTTGAAAATTGAGCCGCACCAAAGAACGGGATTAAGTCTTGAAGTTGAAAGAGTTAAGTTAAGCTATCAATTTTGCAGGAAATAATTAACTCACGCAAGCGAGATAAATAATTCTGTATTTTATACGAGTCAGCTCTATTTGGTTCAATGATACATTCCAAATAAACTCTTTTGTGCCAAATTACTTGAATATACAACAATTGCGATTCAAATGCGCAGCAAGTGCAATGGATTAAAAAATATTTAGTGTTTGTAACCTATTTATGGATAATTAGTTTTTCTCTATAAAAAAATCATATAATGCTACCACATTTTTAATCAAGTTATCCACCGAGATTGACGAATGGATCTTGGAGGATAATACAAAGTAAAATATCAGGATAGACAAAATAAATAGGTAATTAGGCAAATTAAAATGTCTTAGGCAAAATAAATTTTATAAATAATCCTAATTTTAATGAGTCAAGACAGATAGTTCTCCCGAAGTGTATTCAGGATTTTTTGTTTGTTTTGAAACTTAGAAAATAATATGGCTCTTGTTAAATTTAAGCATAAATCTAAAAAGAATTTTAATTCAGCGGGCTCCTTTCTTTGTAAAAGTAAGCCAGATAATTATCTGTTTCTCAATTTCTTTGCACGGATAACACTTCGTGTATACTACAAAAAAAAGAATCTAAAAATATGATGGTGCAAAATTTACCATTATTAAAGCAACTTTTATTCCCATTTCTACACTTCCATAAAATTGGAAAAGCTATATTTAGTTTCTTTGGCAAACCTGACAATCCCTTTTTTTGTGTGGAACTTCTGACCTCTGGAATTTTTGCAGGGTTGAGTTTCTCAGATAACTAAAACTTATTTGGGTTTAAGAGAACAATTTGTTGCTATTTATGTTCACATTTACTTCCTACCTGCAGTGCCTCCAAGGTTTACTCTTTGTAAGTGAATTGTACTGTAATTCTACCAAATTTTTAGTAATTTTGTTATACTTAAAATCAGATAGTAAAATTTCGAGCACAGTCGACAAGATCCAGAAAAACACTCTCATATATCAACTTAAAGGCTAGACAATTTCCAAAAGATACTTGCGTGTCAATTTTTGGTTTCGCTCTTTAAATTAAAGATGCGTTTGACTTCGACCCCGTTGTTTACTTCTACAAAATTTCAATTATATTTGCAACATGCAATAGAAATCAGGGCATTTGTCGAGATTAGTAACGTGCCACTTTTTTACAGCAATATAACTAATTGACATTTCTAACCCTTACTTCGTGGAATTCTTTAATATTCATAAATATTAAACTTTATTAACTATAAAAACTCAACAAAATTCAAAAATTCCACACCCGACGGAATATTCCTAGGAGTCTGTGATCCATGGAGCTTCTTAGGGTCGGTATTATAATGTCCAGTTGACTGTAGGTTGAAAGTTAACCGACGGTTGAACGGTTAGTTTGGGTTTTATAAAAGTGAAGTTAAGGTTGAACTGTCGGTGGAGTGACGTTTCATTCAACTGATAGTTCAGTTTAGGGTTGAAAGTCGACCGATACTTGAATTGACGTGTCTTTGGTTGGTTAAAGTTGTTATAACATTTATATTATACAAAATGTCGTCATGTGAAGGTTTTCGAAAAGGCAAGCTTTTGTGGGAAGAAAGTGACAGTAGTAGTAGTGATAGTACTGATTCGGAAGAATATGAAATATTTAATAACGCCCATTCCTAATCCTGTAACCGAAGCAGAACAACTCTTCAATGAATCGCAAATTAGGAGTCGAAATCCAATTGAAAGGTTATTTGGGATTTTAAAACGAAGGTTCCCTGTTCTCTCTCTAGGAATAAGAGTATCTCTCGAGACAGCAAAGTCTATAGTGGCATGTGCAGTGCTGCATAATATAGCAATAAGTAGGAATGAACAAGAACCGATTCAAGATCCAAATTTAAACATTGAAATTGAGGAAGCACAAGATAATATAATTTTTAATAATAATAATAATAATAATAATAATAATAAAAATAATTTTAGGGAAGATTTCCTTATGTATTTTGTGAATTTATTGGAAAGTGATTAAAGTAAATATAAATAAAATAAAACATGTACATTTTTTCAGACTTTTATTTGTAAATATAAATTATTTTAATAAATGCGTCCCAAGGAATGCTATTTTTTATTATCCTAATTTCTATTTCTAATTTTTCATTTTGTAACTCGAAATTTTTTATTTGTAACATTTCCTTTTTCATCCTTAAATCGTGAAATTCTTGTTCCCGAAGATATTCTTTTTCGAGCAACTCCTTTTTTAAGCAGTACATTTGCGATTTTACATCTGATCTGCTGGAGTCTTGTTCATGACCTTGTGACCTTTTGCGTTTCAAATTTAAAGTTTTATGCTAAATGTTCTAATTATATCAACAAGACGATGGCAGTCCGAGTCAGAAAAAACAAATCTCTTATTATTGCTGCACATTTTAATACTACATTTAAGGTACAACCGCCTGCACAATTACAAATGAAAAGACAAGATCAGACAATAGGAAGAATAATAACAAATCAAAACAACAACACGTGGAAAGTGTGAGATAGCAACTCTCTTTTCATTGGTTAAAATTCAACCTACAGCATAGCCAACATTAATTATATGACAGCCAACCTCAGGTTGGTGAACTTTTACCCAAATCACTTTTATAAAACAGAATTTATGTGAACCGCCGGTTGAACTTCAACCGACGGTTAGGTGACCAGAGGTTGAACAATACTTTTATAATACCGACCCTTAGCATAACAACGGCTAAACAAATTGCTGGTATGACCGCCGATGAGGCAGTAATGCGAAACCTGGTCTGGTGTTAGCAAATATTTTTCAAAACCTTACAGAATTTTTAAATTTTGTTGCCTTTTTATCGCTAATAAAGTTTAATAGTTATGAGCAATATAACTTTTAAATTAAGCATGTATGAGTTTGGCATAGAGCCCGCCTTGTGATTCTATAAAATTTTGAGGATATTTGCAAAGTGCATATAAAATCTCCTAATTGTCAAGGTTAAAAGTGCTTTATTTGTACCAAATATTTTCATTAAGTGGCAGCATGAAAATAAGGAGGTTTGGATTTTAATCTGGCTTTTTAAATTAAAACAAGTATTTTAGTCCATTTCTAAGCAATCATCACAAAACAGTCCGAGAAAGTTTTTCTCGTCATAGGTCGAGAAAGCAGATAACTTTATCGTACCGGATAACAAGAAACAAATAGTGATTGTCAAGGAAACATTTTCATAGAAAATTAAATGACAATGAAAAATGTCCTGAATTTATAAAAATTCCTTAATATTGACTTCAGAAAAAAAATAGTAGGTGTAGCTCGTAGTAAAAGCACATTCCCGGACTTCCATGTTTGTTAGCATCGGCTAACACCTCGGCCACAATTTACATCGTCGTCCAGGAATGTTTTGCTTTAACTACTAGATACACAATATACTGTTGTAATTCAGATTTTTTTTTTATTTTGGTCACATATTTAGTAGATGTTAAATTTAGAATTTTGGCTTTAATTTAGAAATTGCGATGTTTGAGTAATAGAAACGCAAAGAACATTTTTTAAACATTTTTTGTTCGGACTGTCGACTTTAAACCCAAACTTTTTAGTTTTGGTGAAATTCCGCAGTTTTTTTAACTGTAAATCTATGCATTCAGATTTTAAAAATGTTAGTTTTAATGGTGACATGTCAAATTTAAATTCAAAATTTTAAAAACATTTCCTTTTTTTAATTGTATATTCTTTTAATTTACACTTTGACTTTGAATCGAGAAAAATTTCTCTCTCTACAACTCGTTTTTAAAGTCGAAATTTAAAAAACACTGAATTTCCACTTTTAATTTAAAACTGAAAACATTCCAAACTTCTAAATAATTCTTACGAATTGCTAAAAAAAACCATTGGCTAATCTTTAAGTTAAGTCAGTGTTTTCATCTTTTTCACAATTTTAAATCTAGTGTTGAATATGTGAACTTGTGTTCAAAATTTTCAAATTGTTTCTTAAAATCTTGCCTGTATAAGCACAGAATTTCAGTGTTAACGTTAAAAGAATTATTTTAAGTCTAAAGAAATTCTAAAAAAATTTAAAAATAAAAGAAGATATCTAAAAAAATTAATATGTCTCTCCTTTTTTTTCCAAAAATATTCACATTTTTTCAAGTTTAAGTTCACCTTGTCTTCATAACTATTAAACTCTACTAATAATAAATACAAGGGATACAAAATTGTGGAATTTTTAATATCCCTTGTTGTATTTATCGTTAATAGAGTTTAATGTTTATCAATATTTAAGAATTCCATACAGGAAGGGTTAAAAATGTCAAATTTGTTGTCTTTTAACATAAAACATTGAAATTTACATCTTTAAAAAAACTCGATACTTTTTTCAAAACGTTGACATTAGTTTCGAAATTTCAACTTTTGATTCAAATTTAAAAATAAATTAAAAAAATTTAACTCAACCCCGTCAAAAAGATACAAAATTAAAAAAAAAGTGACATTTGAAACTTTCTTTTTTATCAGCTTCCTTATTTATAAAAGGTTCGACACGGGTACTGCATAGAGCGTTAATAATAGAATTCCATCAGTCCAGATATATCGAGAAGGTACTGCCCATTCCCTAGATGCTTTTTGGACACCGTCTTTCAGAAGAGTTTATTGTGATCCTTCTGGCATCCGAGTTTATCATAATCAATCAATCATAAACATATTCTGAGATAAAAATAATTTAATCTACATTATTTGTCATAATATGAAGAATCAAAAGCTGTATTAAAAAATGTCAAAAATATATGAGTTGCTATTTATAAAAAATGGACATGTCCTCACAACGACAAGAGCTGTAAACATAAAAAAGTTGAGATTGCCATATTTTCCCTTATTAATAATTACAGAACGTATGATATTGCACTAAAATATTTCCAAATTTGCGCCACAGTTTGCATTAGAAAACGCCAAAACTTGCAGTATAAATATTACAAATTGCACCATAAAATATTACAATAAATTAATTAAGATTAACAAAAATTGTTTATAATAAAATCACATATATCATATTTGTGATCATTGTTAGGCATTAAAGCACGACTTGCAGTATAAATATTACAAATTGCACCATAAAATATTACAATAAATTAATTAAGATTAACAAAAATTGTTTGTAATAAAATCACATATATTATATTTGTGATCATTGTTAGGCATTAAAGCACGACTTTGAAATTGTTTAAAACTCCTCTCATGTATTTTTCTTGAATTTTCGCTTCTTATATGTGTGTTTTCTTAGTTCTTTAAAATTTTGACAATATCTATTTAACAAAAATGTTTTGTTAGCAGTTTTATAATGTTGACGTTTTTATAAAAATGTTCACTTTAAAATCGAAATGTTAAAAAATAAATTCAAAACTTTATCTCACAAGTTTTATTTAAAGTCGAAATTACAGATTTCACCTCCTTGGAATTTTGACTTTTGTCTAAACCGTTCGACCATATCCTCGATATTTCGTTAGTCAAAATTTATGAAAAATTAAAATTATTGTTTTAAATTTGAATAACAAAATTTAGAAATTTCCCAAAATGATAAAAACGTAAAATTTTGAAAAAAATCAAAATTTACAAAAAAAAAATCTCTAAAAAAGGTGAAAATTTGAAAAGATGCGAAATTAAAAAAAAAATTAAATTTAAATTTAAAACTTTTTTTAATTTTGGAAGGGGTTGAAATTTTAGGGAAAACGCATTTTATAAAAAAATATAAAAATTTGAAGGGCGAACTTTACAAAAAAAAAAATTCAAACTTGTCGAAATATTTTAAAGCAAAAATTTTGATAAGAATGGTAAGTATTGAAAAAAGTTAAAATTTAAAAAAAAAGTCGAACATGTTGAAGGCAAAATTTTCAAATAAAGTCGAAAATTTGGAAAATGTAATTTTAAAAAATATCAAAATTTGCATGGAAAGGTAAAATTTAAAAAAAAAGTAGTGAAAATTTAAAAAAACGAATATTAAAATTTTGAAGAAATCGCTAATTTCAAAATTCGCAAATTAGAAAAAATTGCCATATTTTCAAAAGTATTCGCAATTTTTTTACAAAAAATATAAACTTTGGGAAATAATCTAAAAATTTCAAAAATGGTCAAGATTCGGAAATAATTTCAAGTTTAAAGAAAAAGTATCTACGTATTCGTTACAAATTTAAAAAAAATAACTATTTTATTTTAAAATAGAAGAAAACTAGAATTTAAAAATTAAAATTTTCAAAAATTATAGATATTTTCAAGTTAAAAAAAACTGTGAAGTTTTGGACTGCTAAAATTTTAAGACACCATTTTTTTTAATTCGAACAAAACTTTTCAAAAATAAAACCTTGAACGATATTTAAAGAGTTGAAATTTTGAAAATAAGCTAGACATTTTTAAAAATTTTAAAAAATGGCGAAATTTTCAGAAAAATTCGGAGAATAGCCGAACTGTTCAAAAAAAAGTCGACATTAGACTGACGCTAAACACGTCAAAGACTGTAATTCTAATATTTACTAGGAGATATAAACCAACTCCCGTAGAATCACTGTATCTATGGGGGCAGACGATAACGTACTCTACCTCGGTAAAGTATCTCGGAGTTTACCTAGATACTAAACTGAAATGGAATCTACACCTGGAAATCCAAAGGAATAAACTACACGCCACTATGTGGGCATGTAAGAAAGCCTTGGACAAAACCTGGGGCTTAAAACCAGCCGTAGCGCTATGGCTCTACAAAACTGTATTGTGCCGTGTTTAACCTATGCTGTTGTGATATGCCAAGGATAGAAACAGCACAGGCAAAGAACCTGTTAAAGAGCCTATAGGGCACCTACTTAAGGGTTTCTACAAGAGCTGTGTGCACCACTCCAACAGACACTCTAGAGGTAGCGCTAAATGTGCCTCCTCTAGATGAATTCATTAAGACACAGGCCAAATTAACGGCCTACAGATAGACTAAGATATTTAGGGGACTAGAGGGAGACAAGAGTAGGTTACATTAAACACACCTTTTACCTTACGGCAAGATCGTACTCCCAGGGAACTCTGGTTGGGACGGAATATTAAGATTTTGATCCCAAAAAAAATTGAGAAAAACCAGAAATTGTGGTAGGCAAAGAAAATGATGTCTGACTCACAGACGGATTTGGCCTCAGTGGAAGATACGGAGCTGGGATCTATAGACCAATCAATAATTACAGGAAAAGTTTACCAATGGGAGAATACGCTTCCTTTTTTATGCCTGAAGTATGAGCCATTTGAGAATGCGCAAATGTTCAAATAAACATGACGTCTCGTTGCTCAATATACATCTGCACGGATAGTCGTGCAGCGATAAATGCCCTAGAGGGGCATATTACTAATAATTCGACCGTAATCCTTAATAGATTGGGAGAAACCAAAAAGGTCACACTTGTATGGGTGCCTGGGTATAGCAACATACTCGGAAACGAGGTCACTGACGAACTGGCAAGAGTGAGCTCTGTGGAAATTCTCACCGAACAACTTGTAGATGTGCCTTATTTTGTAGGTAAAAACATCATATTAACAAACGTTGAATTGGCTCATTCGAACCGGTGGAGGAACATAACCACCTGCAAACAAGCCGAACTGCTGATGGATAATCCCTTGCAATCAAGGGCTGAAGTGCTTATTGCAATGAATAAAGCAGACTGAGCAAAGCACTAGGCCAGCTTACTGGCCCACGAGAACTTTAGAGGACACCTGGTTAAACTCAACCTAGCAGAAAGCGACCCATGTCGACTGTATGGAACTGAAAAGGAAATAAAATTACACATTACATGTGTTTGTCCAAACCTTGTTAGATAAAGATATATTTTGGCTGGCAAAGAAACATTAAGACCAGAAGTTCTGGAAGGAATGAGTGTAGTTCAGATGGTGAGCTTGACTGTAAAGGCCGGGATATATAATGATGACTGATTGTGAGACTTAATCAAACTTTTGGAAGTTACAAAGGGTTTTAAATATAGGTGACAGGGCCTACAATCAGCCCCCACAAAATATAAAAAGAAGATAATGTCTTAATTGTCTAATTCTCTTGTTTATGCTTTTTACAAAAAATATCGTAGTATTTAGTTCATTACTTGGATGATTTAGGTCATTATATTTCTTTTCAAAACAGCACATTATATCAAACAAGGGAATTGAACAAAAATATGTAAAAAAAGGGCTCTAGAGATGAGAGTTAATATCTTTGGAGAATTACGTTGCATTTCAAGGAAAGATAAACTGAAATATGCATCAGGCTTTGAGCTGAGAATTGAGGACCTTATTTGGTTTCATCATTGGCGTACACAACTTGAATACTACAAGCATCAAAGTGTTGCTACTTGTTTCCATAACATCACATGTGAAACATAAATAATAAATGGAAACACAAATCTTCCTAGGACCCCACTGAAATTAAAACTTATGACATTTCGTAACTTTTCCATGAATATGTATAAAGCATCAGGTGTTCCTGACTAATTGCACATCTACAAACCAGATGAAATTGCAAGCTGTTTGATTGAACGGATTACGTGATTTATTGCACCAAGAACTTCGTTTTGTACACTTTCCTTGATTTATAGATGTACATCATAATTTAAGCCTTAAAACCATCCTCTATTTGCAGAAAACGCGGCTTAACATTTCTAAGAAACGCCAGCGTTACAATCTAATCGTAATGAGAGGCAAATCCCCGGCTTTAAGTAATTTATGGCTTGCTGAAGAAGGCCTAGGATGCCAGAATTATAAACTCATTAATGTAAGTGTAAGCCCCAAAGCAGCTGTAAACTAACTTGTGGCGCGTATTTGTTTAGCTTGTCAAGTGTCACCACTTTAAGCTATTTAGGAAAGCGACAATAGAGAAGAGGTCATATTCGCTTAGTTGTCTATTTGCTTTTCCACGTGGAATGAGCCCCAATACATCACAACTTGCAAGATGAAAGCTCGACTTACTTGCATATCAAATACGTCATGTATTGTGCCCTAAACAAACACAATAAGCGTTTTGTTCCATGAAATGTGCCGCTTAATGGCTTCACTGAAAAATAATGCATTGTGTACCATCTTGAATAACCTAAATTCATCACTAAATCTGATAAATCATTAGATTTTCAATCACTACTGGCTTCATTAAATAATTTGTTTTATTTGCGAACAGAGGTCCACAGAAATTATTGATTTCTTTTTTCATATGCCATATAATGATTCTGATTGGTTCTTTAATAAAAACATTTTGACAATTAATTCTCTTTTTCTTTTGTTATTAAGCTTTAACTCGGGTAAAATTTTATCTGCATTTAACTTGGAAGTACAAATTCTCTATATTAATTTGTCGTTTGTTACTTACTATCAATAAGTGCATTGTAATCTTCCTAAAATGTTCTTTTATCTAGAAGTCAAAAGATATACATACTATTTTTTTAACAACAACAAAAAATTGGATGTTTGTTTTTTTTCATCCCTTTGCAGAGGGGAAATACAAAGATCACTTTAAAATATGGCAAACCTGAAACAAAAGTCTACCATTTTCAGGAATTTTGCCAAAACAATGTTGTACTTTCAGTTAAAGTTTGTATAAAAAATATATCTGATGCATAACCAAAAGTAACATATGTAAAATGTGTAATAATTTACAGTCATGTCTCGTTTTTTCAGGACGAGAATATTTTATTAAAAGGGCCCAGATACAAAAACTGCATTCTACCAATCCAAAAAGGATTCCCGAATGGCGCCACTAAAAAGCGCCCTTTTCCTTTCTCTGGTCGTTTGTAGGTGGCAAAAATGCGTCTTTCGTCGTCATAAATTATGTCAAAGTTTTCTTTTTAAAGTAATCGGCAGCTTTAGCGACTTAAGGAATTGTATTGAATTGAATTTCATTGGCAAAACAGACACGAACCGAACCGCTGCAATATTCGATTATAGGGAGACAAGCCAAAAGGCATTTTTTACCTTCGAGCGAAATCTCAAATGTGCTAACTCGGCGCTAAACTAAGTAAACATTCTCACCAATCACTTTAAAAAGTTTTCGCGCTGGGGATGGATTTATGTTTTCTGTTGGCTTATATTAGACTTGAATAAAGGGAACAGGAATATCAGCGAGCATTACCGAAATGAATTATGTCTAATTATTTATTTATTAGCTTTTTCGTAAAGTATAGCATTAGTTAAAAACATTTAATGGGATTTTTGTGATGGTTACTCGATCATATGCGTCGCGGAATATCGAACCGGTGGTGAATCAATTTGCATTGCAGTTTTAATCTGAATTAATTAAAAACACGCGCAGCAGAGTTTTAGCTTAATGGAAAACTAAAACGCCATAAAGTTGGAACAGTATTTGCATGGATTGGTTGCGGATTTCAAGAAACGTTGGCATATTTCGACACGATGTGGAACATTTGGTTTACTAATGAGTCGTTTAATTTTAATTTTATGACCTCAGCACCCTAAAGCTACATTGTAATTGATAGAGGTAAGATATAATCTTTGTTAGGTTGCTATGAAGTTGATGCAAACATGTGGCGGGTAAAAGGAGTTCATCAAAGTTATTTACCAAATTTCTTCTTCGTTTTTATTATTTGATGAATAGTAGTCTTTACAATTTATCAGAAAAACCGCCCAAAATTAAAGAGAGTGTTTAAATTGATAGATAGGTTGTTTTGTTTTAATGTTTTAATTTTTATCTGGTTTTAATTAAAAACCAGAAATAGTAGATTGCTGTAAAAGCAATAGAAGATACTAACCATCAAACATACTTTTTTATTTATAAAATTGGTTTGGATTAACGTAAAATAACTTCACGAGTTATGCACAGCTTTAAAGAGTTAGTGCAGATTACAGAATAATGCTTTGTTCTGATTTGTTTATTCGAATATGTCTTCAGCTATTGGCATTCGCCATTGGCATTCGCATTGGGCAGAAAAGTTGTGCCCCATCGTTTTAGATGTCAGTGTCAGATCATTTATCTACGTAGAAAATTGAAAAAGGGTATTCACTTTTTCTGTACATCATATTAATTTAGGGGTACCCCTAATAATTTTTCAAAATAAAATGTATCCTACTAACAATCCTATCTTTTAAGGTATGAAGCGTTCAAAGCGAACAAACAGGCAGACAAACGCACTTTTGCGTTTATATAGTGTGGAACAGCCAAATGGTATAAATTCCGTATCTCAGTCATTCTACAAATTTATGAAAAATCTAGAGAAATATCAGTTTTAGATTATAAAATGACATCCTCCATCTTAAAAATTTTATCCGTAGATGCAACCCTCTTTAAGTGACAGTCGCACCCTCCAAATTTTTAAACCAAAAGTTCAAGCTTGTTATACCTCACTTGAAAGATCTTTTTATTCTCTATTCCAAAATGACATAATTGTTATATTTATTTCAAAAAAATCCAATAAAAAATGTAATTTCAATTTTCAACAACAAAATATAAATCTAATATTTTCATTTAATAAAATAAAAAACAAACCATACCTAATGTTCGACATCTTGGCAGCATCCTAATTGTGAATAAATATGTCTCCTAACATTATTCAATATCACCGACGTATTCGCAAGCGTTATTCTTGCTCGCAAGTCAACTTTATCGCGAGGTTTAGTTTTATACACTGTACTTTTCACATATCCCCATTAAAAAGTCCAGAGGCATCAGGTCTGACAATCGTCGTGGTCATTCTACCGTAACTCGTGGCCTTATCTACCAATTTGGAAATGTAAAATCGAGATATTGCCGGACATTGACTAGGTAGTGTAGTGGTGCTTCATCTTGCTGGAACCATATTACATTAGCTGATGATTAGCTGGAACGTTTGGATTTTCTTCAGCTGAATATAAGTTTACCAAAGCTGGTACATTGTTGTTTTGGAGAAATGCTAAATAATTATCCTCATTTAAGTTTCCATCAATGAAAAATGGAGACATGATCTCCAATAATCCCTGCCCAAACATTAACTTTTTCAGGGTTCTGTGTATGCAATTCTCTCATCTAGACAGTTTTGCTGATTTACGTGACCGTGAAGAATAAAAGTGGACCCATCAAAACAAAATATGTTTCCTATCTGGATGACATTATTATCTTATCTTTGCATCACTTGGTCACAAAAATGAGTTCTATCAAAATCGTCATCACTGGGCTCTTGACATAATCTTAGTTCATATGGATGCATTTTATTTTTTTTTCAGTACACCAATAATCGAGGAATGACTAACGTTCAGTGCTGCACCTACTTGTCGACTTGAAGAATGTGGATTTTCTTGAAACTCATTCATTATTTTAAATTTGGTATCATTAGTTAATGCATTGGAGGGTTCTTTTTTGAGCTTTCGTACATGTTCATGTTCGTGAAAATGCTTCTTAATTTTACTAATTCTATCTTGGGATATAGGCGGTAAAACAGAATTTTTTGTTGAAATAGACGAACGATTTCAGGCTGTAATCCAGCTCTATCTTCATAACCGATCATTTGTAAAATTATTATTTTATGCATTTCTGTTAAATGACCCATATGAAATGACCATCAAGGTAACTGAAGTACGAACTGACCTCTGTTTAATTCTTTTACAGTTTTAGAAAGCTACTGAGATGTTTTCGACAAAAAGTACAATTGACTATGATAAGACTGATAAGTTTTTACGTTTCCTTTTTTACAAAATCAAAAAAGGATATCGAAATTGTTTTTGGTCCCTTTATAATTATAGAGAACGAACCGGACGAACCGCTGTTAGTTATTATTGTAGAAAATTTCATCTAGTTAATAAATTATTATTTTTTTATTTATTTTTTAAATAAATGTAACAGCCATAACAATTTTAAATAGAAAATAAAAAAAGCTTTCAAATGAGGTACACCAAGCCGCTACTTCCAATTAAAAATTTAGGGGTTGAAACGGTAACTTGAAGAAAGTTGCATCTAGTGAGGAAATTTTTGCTGTGCAGGATGTCATCTTATAATCTAGAGTTGACCTGTCGCGGGATTTTTTATAAATATGTACAATAACTGAGATATTGAATTTATTCCATTTGGCTATTCGAATTCTATATGTATTTGTAAGGATCTTTACTCAGCTGGGTTTAAAGATAATAAGAACCTACTCTAAGTAAGATAAATTTTGAATTGTTCTTAGTACAAGTTCAGGGTCCAAGCTGCATGATTGTATCGTTTTTTGCCTTATTATAATTTCCTAAAAATTAATATTTTCATTAATTTGTGTTTGTTAACAGTAAAATTTTAACTCCTTTTTTTGGTTTGTTATACGTCACCCAATCCCAAATTAATAAGAATTAAGGAAAAGTATATTATTAAATTCTGGGATAATTATTTAAACCATATAAGAACAAGCTTCTTTTAAAAAAAGTAATCATCCAATAATTTTAAATTTTCTTGCCTATTCAAACGCTGGTAAGTTCCGGTAAACTGCGAAACAAGCACTTTCTTTTAAATATTTTATCAGTGTCAATCAGCATTAACCTAAATTTTCTTGAATTAAACTATGATATACAAACTAAATTTATGTATCTCCGGAACTCAACTTGGTCGTAAAAGAAATCTCTGACTAGTTTAAAACTCCTTTTATGTAAGTCTAGTTTTAAGAAATATAATTTTCATAATTTCTCTTCAGAATGCGAGCTTTTAAGGTTTCGTTCAATAGCCCTTATTCGTGAATTATGAGGTTCCTTATAGAACTGTTGTCCTGCGCCTGAAGGCTGAAATATCCTCTGCATTGTCGTTTGATTACATGAGGATGTTAAATTTCGTTTTTCTTTAAATTTAGATTTAACCGTCCACCATCATCATATACTTTTTAGATTAGATTAGAACCTCTGAATTTAAGATCCGGTTCGACCACCCTTATTTACTTGTGAACCTTATTTCGATTTTTAAACTCATAATTATTTAAATTTGGAATATTAGTTGTCATCATTTAAGTAAATGAAATTTCATTCCCCTTTAAAATGTCTGGTTTTAAGATTTTGTTCAACCACCATTATTTACTCGTGAATTATGGAATTTCTTACAAGGTATTGTGATGAACGACCAACCGGTTGTGACCATAACCAGTGAGTGTATATAGTTTTTCAAAATTGTCGAATTATGCTCATCTTTTAAAAAAATTTCGAAGAATAATTTACTTTCTATTTTCGGACCCAATTTGTCTACGTTGTGTTTAAAATTATTTTATTCCAATAAATTGTAACCCCAGTTCGTAGAGTCGACAGGGAAGTGTTATCAAATTCAAACAACAATTGACCTCAACATTTTATTACAATAGGTCAACAAATAAATCAATAAAATTTCAAGTTTGTGATTTTCAAGTGTTCTTAAACATAATACAACAAAATAAAGTGAACCTGTTTGTTTCAACGTGTTTAAATTTGCTGGACACAGATCCGAAAGAAATATTTCTTTAAAAAATGAAGAGAATTCATTAAGCACAAATAATCTGACATTCTTTGTCTAACTCTTTCGCTCGTATTTGGTGCGTCGGTTATTAATTTCCCAAAGTTTATTTTAACCCTAATAATCGCAATGCTTTCCCCAGCTGAGCCATTTAGTTTGTACTCAAAGGTTTTCAAACCAAATGCAGCTAACTTTGTACCTGATTATCGGTGGGTGTTCGCTGGTTAGTTTGTACACAGAGGTTCTCAAATTATTTTCAGGTGTTTGTTTTATTCCCCAATTCTTTTGTGTTTTTGTCGCTTCTTAATTTAAGTATACTTCACATAGCATACAGTTTCCTGTTAAAGCTTTGAGCTAACAATATCCAAAGAATAATGCTACGAGAAAATGGAGCTCAAGCTTGGAAATGAAGTTGTGATTTATCGTAATAAATCAAATTTATAAATGTTGATTCAATCTTACAGATCTCCCGTTCTCTCACTCTTTCTTTCCTTCCTTTGTTAACTTGTTCTTTTGTTTGTTTTCTGTTTTTCTCATACCAAACTCAATCATTCGAACTCAAACCAGTGTCATAAAATAGACTAGAAATATTGTTCAGATTTCGTAGAAACTTTCTGAGCAGAATTTGCCCTTCCAACACTACATCTACTTCTACGGCTACTGTTCTAATAGAAGGGGCGTTTTCTGGCCCATAAAGTGGCTAAGCTTGACTTAGCACAAAAAAAAACATTTAAATTAAAGTTAGAAACTGGCAAGAAGTTCTCATTTCTTTCGTCAAATATCTCCCTAGCTGATGCTGATACTGCTCGTTCACCTACGTTAGTACTCCCCATTTGTCAACAGATCTATAAGGCCCTCTTTGGGCCAGGTTGTCTTGTCCTATATTTTTGGGATTCAAGCAACCTACGAAGGAGAATCTGCGAATGAGGTAGCACTAGGTGAATACACCAAAACAAGAACTAGGTAAGAGCTCATTGTGGCTTATGCTTCTAGGATGTTAAGGTGTACAATGCCCACGTTTCTAGAACTTGCAGAACATCATCAGTAAAACCTAAATATATGTGTCTGCTGCCAGTTACCGGACCTTTGTGGTGATGGGTATAAATTATTTTGGAATTCCTGGAAACTCGGCTTCCAACAGCAGAACACTAACATCGACCTTAAGGAAATGAAAATGTTTGTATGAAGCGAATGCGCTTTATTTCCTTTTCGTTTTCTTGTCTTTGTATTTTTTTATTTTGTATTATTTTTGTTTCCCTTTTTGAAACTGAGACGGGTAGTTGCACCAGTCAACGGTAGGGTTCTTGGTCCTATAATTATCTTCTAACAACGACTTTCTCATTCATTCGGTTTGTTGTGGAATTTTTAAATTTCTTTTTTTTTGTGTACGCCCCCCAACCCCATATTGATCAAAATTAGGAACAAGTATTTCTCAAATTTTTGGAAAAGTTAATTAAATCATATAAGAGCGAAAAACCATCAAATAAAATCATCGGACAATTTAAAATTTACTTGCCTATTTATCCCGTAGCAAACCTCACACAAATGGCACAAGAACTTCACGTTGAACAGAAACAGAAATTGTTTTTTTTTGTGTTCATTCACGTTAATTAGCACAAACAGAAGCAGTTTTTTTTAAACTCCCGTATTTCGTACTCGTTTTTATAAGTCCGGAAGTTGAACATAATTTCTAAACTAATTTTATCGAAGTTTAGTACTTGACTTCTGACTTAACTTCTGGGGACCGAAAGACATCCTCTGCATCTCGCTAGAGGGCATGAGGATGCAGAATTTCTACTAATTTAAATATTTCTAATCCAAATTAGCCCTTAAATAAATTTTGAAAAGGATTCTTAAAGTGCAAATCAAACTGCAAACCCCTTTTGAATAATGTCGTCCCTTTATCTTGCAAGTTTTACTTCGATAATTGAAATTTAAATAACTTACAATTGTACGTGTTTATAAGGGCGTTTTTTGAACGTCAAATTCCTCCAGTCTACCACCACATGGTCTTGCCGAGATATTTGCTACGGTCTCCGTTATTGACATGTTACTCTTATTTATTACTCTACTTTTCAGCGGTCCTTCAAAACTAACATGTTATTTTACTCAGTTTAGGTATTTGTGCTTGAAACAAACCAGGCCTAACAAATAACCCTTATCTAATTTGTGAACGCTAAAAAAATCTGTTTCTCACGCAAAACGTTATGTTACAAAGAATTTTTGTAATACATTATTTGGAGATGTAATATTTTCAAGAAAATTTGAATAAAATTCAATTAAATAAAACAAACGAGGAAATAGAACGGTTTAGTAGAACTCGACTCACCACAGTATCTTGTTCATTTCTTTTGAGTATGAAATAATTTTGGCACCAAAGTTAAATGACACGAAGATGATAAATTTTAACTGATTTAAATAAATATTCCAAGTCTCTTAAGTTTTAAATAAATGTTGAAATTACAAATCAAACTGTAACCCTTTGGAAGATTATCCCTAAATGTTGTATCGCTTATCATACGTAATTAATTCATTTAGTTCTTAGCTAATTCTAATTAAAATTTGCTCCTATAAAATAAATATGACTTTACCGTTTTACTTTTAGGTACTTGTAGGTAACATTACAATTGCCATTGGTGTAGCTAAGGGGAAAAGATGACACTGTTGACCCTACAAGCCTTACTGTTCAACGTAAAAAATTTAACAGTATCATTTCTTATTTTTATTCCTCATTAAAGTTATTTGTGTACCTAGGCTGTAAAGTAACTCTTTTTGACTCCTTCCTAAAGTTAAATGCCCAAGAGAGCTGACAGGACTGATATTTGTCGTATAGATTACATGTTGATAAATGCTTTTAACCTTAATGTTAGTTACCTGCCTGAAAATAAAAAACCAAATTTTATTACAAAGTTAATTTTCTCACAACATAAGACTAAGTTTACTCCTAGTATCGGTTTTTGTAAAATCTTAAAGAATGCTAAACCTGCTTCACCACCTGATGGATTTCAATTTCTTAAACAAGGCAATAAATTGGCATCCGCGCAAAGTGCCGGTGTTTTTTTTTTCGTTTTTGTCGCCGTACATTCCACCCCGATGCCGCGTAATTGGAATCGGTCGTTTAGCCTGTTTTCCTGCAAGGCTTTTTATCCAGTACAGGAAGCTAAATGACATCCGGGCATGATTCAGTTAAGACGCTATATTTCAGAGCGTCTGTCTAATTACGGAAGAACTTGCCCGGAAAATTGTGCAGCGAATATGTTAACTCGAGGGCTTATTCAAAAGGTGATTGCATCGTCGCGTGACATTTTGAGAAGGGTTGTTGTTATAGCGTGACGCGGCTGAGAATATTCAATTTTACAGTATATAAATAATATAGTGACATACAGTGGCTCTTGTGGAAATTTCGGTTTGTAAAATAAATAATGAAAACCAAGGTTCCCTTTGATGTATTTGGGTAATTTCCAAGTATTTACTAAGGAGAGATGATTTGTAACAATTATAAGATAAATGTTGTTTTAATGTGTTAGCATTTTGACACAGGAGACAGGATTTACAAGTAATATGCGGGAAAACAAGACTTCGAAGGTTAAATTTTCATATTAATGATTTCATTTGAAAATCAAACCGAGGACAAACAAACATAAAAGGGTTGGTGATTTTCCATCTTAATAACATTTTCTTGCATTTTCCTCAAATTTGGGTGATAAATTTAAATAACGTTAAATTAAGTCTGGTGCTGGGCTTAAGGAATATTTAAATTTTGTTCTAAATTTAGGTGCCCTGCATCTTTATTAATGAATAATAGGTTTGTTAAATGTGTAGAAGAGAGAGTCATTTGCAAATAAAACATTATTTATGAATTTAATTACGAGGATCTAAATCTTTCCTTGCTATAGGGAAGACTCGGAGGAAGTTGGAAAAGCGAATAACAAATGCACTGAATACATCATTAATTAGTGATAAATTTTATGATTTAATTTTAACACCCAAATACTTCAAAAGTAATTGCCACTTTAAGGTTTAGGTGGTTTAGACAACTTTATGCTTACAGTTTAAAACAAAGTAATAGAAGTTACTATTCTTGTTTTGTTATATTTTTTACCGCCCTAACATTTTCTGTGTTTCCGTTTCATTTTGGAAAATAAATTTTTGGAATGATAGAAAACAACAAATTTGGTTAAAAAAAGTAAATTTTGAGGCACGGTCATTATAACATTTAAAAAATTTAAATGTTCTTCTAAAGCAAGAAATAAAAAAAATTTCGGGAAAAATTACATTAAAAAGTAGATCAAAATTATCAAAAGGATCAACATTCCGAGTTTCAAATTTCAGGAAACAGCCTTTCGAAAAAAGGTAAATTTTTTAAGTTTAATCGTATGTTATTCTCCATAATTTTTCTCCAAAAACGATACTGTTTAGAATATAAATAAGGCAGTGCAACTGCAACTTTTTAATAAGCGCCTTATTTAGCAAACCTTTATCTAAAAAATAAAACATTGATACTTTTTGGTCCTATATAATTATGCCAAAGGCGTAATTATTTAGTAGACGAGTCGTTTGCAAGTAATAGTCAGCAAGCAAAAACATCAGTATATTTTGTTAAAAATTAAACAAAAATATTGGTTCTTTCTGTTTTTCACACTTTTACCAAAAGCGCATTATTAATCAGACGTTTGTAGACAAGCAGACTTATTTATTCCTTTTAATTCTTCCTATCTTTACCACAAGCACAACTATTGAGAACGCGTTTAGAAATAAGGAGTAACATATTAGTGTTCTCTTATTCTTAATAACTTTACTAGAAAGACAATTTATTATTAAGCACACATTTAAAAGTAAGCAGAGATATTGGTGTCGCTTTATTGTCCATAAATCTGCAAAAAGCGTTATTATTTAGTAGAAGTCTGAAAGTGAGTAGAAATATCATTGTTTTTAATTCGCCATAAGATTACTAAAAGCGCAATTATTTGCCGACAGTTTACAAGTGAAGTAAAATATTAATTAAGCCTTTTAGTTAAACCAAAATAATAATTATTAGGCAGTGGTTTCGTAGAGAATAGACTATTTCATTTTTAATAATTTCACTAAAAACGGAATTTTTAAGGTCAGTTTAAAAGTTATAAGAAGCACATATTCTTCACAAATTTACCAAAGCTATAATTATATTACTTAACGTGGTTTTTGTCCTTGAAATAGAGTTTTTTGTCTTAACAATTAAGGTGCACTGAGTTTTAAAAAAAATATTAAGAAAATCCAACACGTCACGTTTCCAAAATATTCATTATTTTTGATTTCCAATAAATATGCTTAAAAAAGTACTTAAAAAATTAAAAATGAATTGCCTTAGCCTTTTTTTATTTATTTGTGTCTCTGTCTCTTATAATAGACCAACTATAATCATCTAACATAGCCCGGCCTCAGTAATTTTAATAATTTTGCTCAAAATATTTTAAATCCTGATGAAAACGATCTCCATGTTCGTCACTGACTTGTTTAAGGTTTTCAGGGAAGTAGTCGAGGTGCAAGTGATGAAAATGAATTTTCAGAGTCATGTTGACACCCATTCATTGAAAATTATGTAGTAGGTCAGCAATTTGCGGTCGATAATTTTTATTTTTTTTTGTTGCCTTAGAGCTCTGTGATAACAAGTAGTAGTGAATCCCAAGGAGATCTTTTAGTATCCAATAGACTATTTTCTTTCTCATCTTTTAATATTTTTTGATTTTCGGTTCGATAAATATACTGTGGTAAGTCGAGTTCTACTAAACTGTTCTATTTCCTCGTTTGTTTATTTAATTGAATTTTTATTTAATTTTTCATGAAAATATTAAATCTACAAATACTGTATTATAAAAATTTGTTGTAACATAACGTTTTGCGTAAGAAACAGATTTCTTAGCAGTTTACAAATTAGATAAGGGTTATTTGTTAGACCTGGTTTGTTTCAAAAAAATGATTTAAGCACACAAATACGGATAACTTAGTAAAAGGACATGTTAGTTTTGAAGGACCGCTGAAAGTAGAGTAATAAATTAACGGCACTAAAAGAGCTATTAGTGTCAATAACGGAAACCGTAGTAAATCTTTCGGCAAGACCATGTGGTGGTATACTGGAGGAATTTGACGTTCAAAAAACACCCTTAGAAACACGTACAATTGTAAGTTATTTAAAACTCAATTATCGAAGTAAAACTTGCAAGATAAAGGGACGGCATCATTCAAAATGGGTTTGCAGTTTGATTTTCACTTTAAGAATCCTTTTCAGAATTTATTTAAGAATTAATTTGGATTAGAAATATTTAAATTAGTAGAAATTCTGCATCCTCGTGCCCTCTAGCGAGATGCAGAGGATGTCTTTCGGTCCCCAGAAATTAAGGGTAGGGGAATAAAAAGATAAAACACGGTAAAGAAATTTACAGTGTAGTCAAATATTTAACTTCGATAAAATTAGTTGAGAAATTATGGTCAACTTCCGGACTTATAAAAACGAGTACGAAATACGGGAGTTTAAAAAAAAAACTGCTTCTGTTTGTGCTAATTAACGAGAATGAACACAAAAAAAACAACAATTTCTGTTCAACGTGAAGTTCTAGTGCCATTTATGTGATGTTTGCTACGGGATAAATAGGCAAGTAAATTTAAATTGTCTAATGATTTTGTTTGATGGTTTTTCGCTCTTATATGATTTAATTAACTTTTCCTAAAATTTGAGAAATACTTGTTCCTAACTTTGATCAATATAGGGTGGGGGGGCGTACAAAAAAGAAGAGAAAGAAATTTAAAATTCCGCAACAATAGAATGAATGAGAAAGTCGTTGTTAGAAAATTATTATAGGGCCAAGAACCCTACCGCTGACTGGTGCAACTACCGGTCTCAGTTTGAAAAAAAGGAAACAAAAATAAAACAAAATAAAAATACAAAGACAAGAAAACAAAAAGGAAATAAAGCGCATTCGCTTCATACAAACATTTTCATTTCCTTAAGGTCGATGTTAGTGTTCTGCTGTTGGAAGCTGAGTTTCCGGGGGTTCCAAAATAATTTATACACATCACCACAAAGGTCCGGCAACTGGCAGCAGACACATATATTTGGGTTTTACTGATGATGTTCTGCAAGTTCTAGAAACGTGGGTATTGTATACCTTAACATCCTAGAAGCATAAGCCACAATGAGCTCTTACCTAGTTCTTGTTTTGATGTATTCACCTAGTGCTACCTCATTCGCAGATTCTCCTTCGTAGGTTGCTTGAATCCCAAAAATATAGGACAAGACAACCTGGTCCAAAGAGAGCCTTATAGATCTGTTGACAAATGGGGAGTACTAACGCAGGTGAACGAGCAGTATCAGCATCAGCTCTCGTTAGGGAGATGTTTTGACGAAAGAAATGAGAACTTCTTGCTAGTTTCTAACTTTAATTTAAATGTTTTTTTGTGTGTGCTAAGTCAAGCTTAGCCACTTTCTGGGCCAGAAAACGCCCCTTTTATTAGACTAGTAGCCGTAGAAGTAGATGTAGTGTTAAAAGGGAAAATTCTGCTCAGAAAGTTTCTATGAAATCTGAACAATATTTCTAGTCTATTTTATGACACTGGTTTGAGTTTGAGTGATTGAGTTTGGTATGAAAAAAAAAACAAACAAAGGAACAAGTTAACAAAGGAAAGAAAGAAAGAAAGAGTGAGAGAACGAGAGATCTGTAAGATTGAATCAACATTTATAAATTTGATTTATTACGATAAATCACAACTTCATTTCCAAGCTTGAGCTCCATTTTCTCGTAGCATTATTCCTTTGATATTGTTAGCTCAAAGCTTTAACAGAAAACTGTATGCTATGTGAAGTATGCTTGAATTAAGAAGCGACAAAACACAAAAGAATTGGGGAATAAAAACAGACACCTGAAAATAATTTGAGAACCTCTGTGTACAAACTAATCAGCGAACACCCACCGATAATCAGGTACAAAGTTAGCTGCATTTGGTTTGAAAACCTCTGAGTACAAACTAAGTGGCTCAGCTGAGGAAAACATTGGGATTATTAGGGTTAAAATAAACTTTCGGAAATTAATAACCCACGCATCATATACAAACGAAAGAGTTAAACAAAGAATGTCAGATTACTTGTGCTTAATGAATTCTCTTAAGTTTCTAAAGAAATATTTCTCTCAGATCTGTGTCCAGCAAATTTAAACAAGTTTAAACAAACAGGTTCACTTTATTTTGTTGTATTATGTTTAAGAACACTTGAAAATCACAAACTTGAAATTTTGTTGATTTACGTGTTAACCTATTGTAATAAAACGTTGAGGTCAATTGTTGTTTGAATTTGATAACACTTCGCTGTCGACTCTATGAACTGGGGTTACAATTTAGTAGAATAAAATAATTTTAAACACAACGTAGACAAATTGGGTCCGAAAATCGAAGGTAAATTATTCTTCGAAAATTTTTAAAAATGAGCGAAATTCAACAATTTTGAAAAACTATATATAAACTCACTGGTCACGCTGGTCGCTCATTACAATACCTTCTTTTAGTTTCGCCTCAAACAGATTAGGAAAAATGGAGCACAGATGCTGCGCTAGTTTTATCTAAAGCCTTGACAAAGTTTTTCACCAATCCTGATTTTATGTAAAGCGGCGGTAGTACAATTTTTTGTGGTAGTATATTCTATCTGGCCAGTCTATTTTATTATAATGATCATTTTTGGCTCGCGGACCCCACAAACAGAAAAAGCAATAACATTTTGTATAGCCGCCTTGTAAGCGTAAAAGTAAGCCCACTACTTTTGGATTCCTACAGACAATCTAATTGTGATCTTTGTGTTTAATAATTTTAATTAGTGTTAACATCGTTTCATATGTTTCTTTAGTATCTACTGCAAGACCTATCAGAATAGGCGGCTTCTTGTTGCCATTATGTAGAACGACTGCTTTTAAACTAGTCTTCGATGAATCAACAAATAGCCGCCATTCCTCTGGCTTATAAGGTTGTTGCATTTCTTTGAAAAGCCCAACTATATCGTAACAGCAATAAAGTTTGTTTTCTTACTTAAAGAATGTTGAACAACATTCACTTCGTGTATGATACATGCTGTTGTGCTGCGAGCAAGTAACCTTCATTGTTGCAGTCGTGAACCTAGCAATTCAGCTTAGGATTAAGATAGGTTTAAATCTCTTAGTAAATTATTTAGTAAGTAAGTGAGTAATAATATGTAGTTCTTCAGGGATTTTAACCAATTCAACTAAACTTGTGTCACTTTGGATTTGATCTTGATTCTGTGTTAGACATCAATGTTATGCTAGAACCGGAAGGTTCTGAAACTTGCTGCTTGTTTGAACCGAAAATGACTTTAGTAACCAAAGAAACATCTGCATATAAAATTTTAGGTTTGTTCTTCTGATTAAAACCAAATGTCTTAGTGAGACAGAGGTAACAATCATTTTCGTAGTTAGATGGTTCCCTTTATATCATTGGCATTTTAAAATTTAAAAATCAATCTGCTTTATTCTGCAGCTAAGGAGTCTATAGTTTTTCCACACGTCTAACAAATACTTAAGAAGTCCACTTTTGTCCTGGTGTGGACCGAACTTTGGAAATAACAAAAATATGATTTTTTGAGTGATTCCGTTACGAGACATCCTTTCTTAGATATAATAAATTTGTCACAAATAAAACAAAAATGGTCAAGATGTACTTAGCACAACCTTTTTGATGTTTTAAAAACAAATATTTATTGACGTGAACATTAACTGCGCTAACATTTTAGAATGAATTCAGAACCAACATTTGGGTAGTCTGAAACAAAATTATAATGATAACTCAATTCTTTGACGTAATAAAAATAAAACAAATATATATTTGCAATAAGCTTTTGCCACTAAATAAAACGATATGATATTCACTGAAATCAACATGAACGTTTTTTATTTTGTAAACTAGTGTTATTATTTGGTAGACATTGCAGGTAAGCACATGCAATCTTGTCGTTTTATTTTCTATAATTTCACCATAAAAAACTATTATTGAGTAGACTCCTAAAATCAAACAAAAACCTTGTTGCTCTTTTATTCTTCGTAATTCTTCCAAAATGGATATTATTCGGTGTAGTAATGTTATCGTTAAAGTCGTAACAAATTAAATTGTTTCTTGGTATATTAATTTGTGGAAATTAAAATGACGTTATTGAATAAAGCAGGGGAAACTAATTGGGTTATTTAAAAATTTTCATCCCCAAAACGCCTTCCTGTCCCAATTCTCCTTAGGACAAGTTGTTTACGCTCGCAAACTATGCCCTATATTGAGAGGAAGCACTTGCGCCGCTCCATATTTTATCAAAACCAGCTAACGTTTGGTGTATTAACCAAATAAATTTAGCGAGGGTTGCAGATAATTCCGACTGTGTTTGGGGTTATTAGTAAATTAGGCTAGAACTGTTGATTATACCAACCAAACTGACCGAGTCCCTCCATAAGTAACTAGAATGGCAACTTTACCAAACATGGATTACGCAACTAATTTAAAATTATTGATTAAGCTGTATGGTTCGTTGATTATGTTTGAAATAGAAACAAATGTAAATTATAAAGCTATACTGGCTCTACCAGTCACATCATACATCTTCATTAATTAAGCTTAATTCAAACTTTTCCTAGAACCTTCTGTTTGGATGAGGTTTTATTTCATGTAATCCATTTAGAATAAACAGCTGGTTTGAGTTTTTCGTAAATCTCATTAGGTAGAGGTACTAATTTAATTAAATCAAAATAAAACTTTTCTTTCGACGATACATTACACGAATAATTAAAATTTTAGTGGTACATATTTATGTTATGTGACAAGTAAATGGTTTTAACTAATTTAATGACCGTAACATTTTAAAATAAATTTGACCTAAAAGCGTTTTAGTTAAGGCCCTCATCTCTTATTCTAACTTTTATTTATGTTGTATTTACAAGGTGTTTTGTTTAAAGCCGACAATACCACTTAGCTTTACGAAGATAATAATTAATAAATTAATGGAAGGGAAATTATTTGATATTCTTCACATTTATAGGTACTTCTCGAAATTATGAAATATTTTTTATTAATCTAAGGCTACTTCAAACATATTTAAAAAAACCCAGCAGTAATCAATGAGACGTTTCCCAAATCAATCAATTTCGAAGATAAATCAAGTTACTTTAGGACAAAATACCCCAAAGCCACCACACTCTTCAAGCTTGCATCACTCCTTTTATTCGACAGATATTGTTAATTTGATGAAACCTTTATTTAATAAAGCTTCGGAAGGCAACTAAACAAAATCCGGAATTATCCGATGACATTTAACGATTATCTAGTGAATTGGAAGGAAAATCGCTTTAAGACCTAATGAACGACCCGGAAGCACCAACCTTGGGGAAGTTCAGCGGGTCAGTCTTTTCGTTTTTACGCAGATCTGTATTGATTGGTCTTAGAATGTCTTCGCCTCGTTTTTATACTTTCTTTTTACGATTACACGGCAATAGGACGTTAAAAGGTCTGCTTACAGAGGAAAGAATCTGTTTGATGTTAAAGTCATTTTATTAAACAGATAAAAATAGCATATTTGTGCCCTTACGATTTGGTTTATTATATAGGCTGTTTTTGGTTAAAATATTGTTAAATTTAATAACCTATTTTTAGAGAATAAGGGAAAATTTTTTCATTGAAATTGGAATACTAAACAATCACTTTATCTAATTGCAAAAACAAATCATTAAGTTTCAATTTTAAAATTAATTTCAGTAAATCGTCATACAAATGTTAATTATAATATCTAAGTCAGTGTTTCAAAAACCCAGGTTCATCTTTGTGTTAAGAAAACATCAATTACTAATCCATCCTAATGGAAGATATAATCCGCTTTTGAGATTTGATCTGCCTGCACTGCAATGATTTGCAAGCACCACTTGATTTTGTTATTTACCTGCCACTGCCAAATTAATCCACCAAAGGCTGGACTCTTCTGTTTCAAGCTAAGAAATACTTCACATCCCAACAACCAATTTCTTTATATAAAGCCCAAGTTGGGCCAGTGCTGAGGTACATTTTTTTTATGTTTAAAGATCAGCTCCAAACCATATTTTTTGGCTTCATTAAAAAAAGAGCAGTCCAATTGACTGAATACCTCCAAACATTGAAGCACAGGCGAAGGGTTGGTAACGTGTTTTTACCATAAATACTTTCATAGATGTTTTTAAAAATTGGTAGTTGTGAACTCCTTCAAGAAGCATTTCTTAATGGATTGTTCATGACTAACATAAAACAATTTCAAATTTAATTTCTCTTTAGTCGTGGTAAATCCTAATCAAATGCATTTCTCTCTTGTTCTTTTTTTATTTGCAGTATATTGCAAACAAAATATTTATAAAGAACTCCCAAATTCTAACCAGTTTGTATATGTAAAAAACCTTATTTCAAGTTGTAAACCAGTTTTTATGGAAGTTTGAAAGAGACTGTTCACTATCATTATATATTGCAGGAATAAGAATCTTATGCCTCTTTGAAAAGGATGGTTTTAAATTTTAGTTCGACCACCTTTATTTGCTTGTGAACGTGAACTTTTTTTAATGTTTAATCCACTCGCAAAATATAATTTAATTGTGAAACATATGTTTATGTACCTGTAACAACAGTGCTAGAAATTAAAAATATCTACAACCACAACCATAGACCGGTCGACGTTCCTTGACCGAACCATGGGATGGTTATTGTAAACAATTGCAACTTATTTGCCATTGGTCAGCTTTGACTGCAGGTGCCCTCTGCGTAACCTGCAGAACATTCCCTTAACATTATTATTTAAGTTATTTAAGTTTTTTAAACATATGAGACGCAGAGAAAGCTTGCGTTTAACGTGGTTCGATGCAAACCCATAATACAAGAATGGAAGCTACCTCACTAGAGTGGCCTTTGTAACCTTGCTTACATCCTACTTTTAGTTGTAATTCCTAGCAATGATAGCTTCAATTACCATATATCAAAAATATTTCTTGTAAGATACAGTCAAAAGTCAGTTACACTAACTGACTAGCTGACTACTCATTTATTCATTGCCATTAACTCGCAGGCGAGTATCGACAGGTCACGCATTTATTGACAGTTGTGGGTTTGTCTGTGGCTGAAGAGCATAATTCTGAATGTAATTATTCTACCGCAGTCTGGACATTGGAAATCGCCCTGAGGGGATATGTATCTAGGTATTCTTCTTGGTCCGCTGTAGTTAGATATAGTTCTTTTCTTTTTCTTGGTGGAACGGACTGGTCGTTGGTTATCTTCAAAAATTGAAATACAGAACTTGTCCCCTGAAATCAAGAAAGATTAAAAAACACAACAAACGTTGCTATAACGCGTTTGTTGTGTTTTTCAATCTTTCTTGGTTTCAGGAGACAAGTTCCGTATTTTAATAGTTCTTCTCCATTCGAGGCGGTTACTTGCCATGTTTTGTTAATTGGCAGCAATGTTTAGACTTTTTAAAGATTGCTGTAAACAAAGTAGTAATAGTACTGACACTACTATAAGGCTGTGGAACCTAGTCACCATATGCTCGGCATATTAAAGCAATAGAACGAACGTTACAGAAGAAAATCCTAAATATCAGATAGTATCATCGCAAACTTCACGGTCCTAGATAAAGCAAATTATCCTTCAATCAAAATACTGGTGTCTCGCTTCAAATTAAGATGGCTAGGACATGTATATCGCATGGGAGATAACCGCGTGGTTAAAAACATCTTCTATGGTGTGTTACTGGAAGGACAACGAAAACAAGCGGTCAGCGGCTCAGAGATAGCTTACTACTAGGTATAAGTTGGAAGGGTTTACAATGAGCATACCATTCTGATGAAGCCAAGGAATGCCAAAATAGGTATTTGTAAATATTTTCTGCTTTTAGTTCGTTGACAGTTTGATTAGAAAAAAAATTAATTGACATCTATTAAGTTAAACATTTCTCAACTCATGTCAGGCAAAATGCGCTTGTATTCAATGGAGTTTGGGCGACGTAAATCCATAATATAAAAATAAAAGTTGCAGTGGCCTTTGTGAGCTTGCAAACATCGTATATCTTAATCGTTTTTATGTAAGTTTGAAATTGACTGTCCACCATCACGATATATTTGGAAAATTTAAATTGCATTTCTCTTCAGATCATCCTTATTTACTTGTGAACGTAATTTCTTATAGGACTCTTCGCCTTTTCACTTGCCTTAAACTCAAAGTAACTGTGGCGCCATATTAAAAATATTCTAATACTAATTAATTAAGTTTATTAATTTTATTTAACATTAATTAATTCTGAAATTGATGTTAAAAATACCTCTTAAAACGCTAACCAATTTAAAACCAGTTTGAAGTTTATTTAGTGATCCTAAATTTTGTGTTGCTTATCTTAAATAACATATATTTGATAAGTTCATTTAATTTTTAGATAATTCTTATAAAATATTTGTACTATTAAATAATGAAACTATTATGACTTTGACTTAAATTTATGTCATCGCAGTATTCTATCTGTTACTTTGAAAATTGATAACTAGAAAACTTTAAAAGAAAGGATAATATTAGGAGTTTTTAAGGTAAACTTTCCTGTGTATTGTAACTTTGTATTGCAATAGGGGCTCGCAGATCAAATTCCTGACGTCTGGAATCTTGTTAATACTACTTAACAACCCTTGTGACCGTAACTAAATGTTATGTCTCCAATATTCGCTTGCAACCCACATTTTTGCTTGTTTTGAAGCTTTGAAAATTTAACTTTGAAACCAGGCCTTATCCAATTTATAGAAACTGTGAGCTAATTTCTTAGGTCAACACTTTAAGTTTGAAAATTATATGATATAATATTTGGAAATTTTAAAACTTTCACGCCAAATGAATAAATATATCAATTTAAGTAAATTGTATCAAATTTAACAAGCTTAATGTTATTAGTACTATTTAAAAATTTCTAATTGAATTGTTTTCATAATCTAGAAAGACTAAAATAGTGCAACAAAATGTAGTTATAAAATTTGTATTAGTGATTGTGTAGGGAACTCTTAAGAAAAATATGATAATAAAAAGCGGCCACGATAATGAATCATACGCAGACAAGCGCTCTAGATGTTTTCGCAAGCAATAAGCCTTATCTGTACAAAGTTCTGTTCTAAAAACCGGAATGGTACCTATAAATACGCGGTCATCTTTTTCTGAATTAGTCAGTTGATTAGTCAAGTTAGTTAATTAGCCAGATAGTGTGATAGTTAATTAAATTATAATTGTAGTGTTTTGGAATAAGTTTGAAATAAAGTGGTTACAATTCACGAAGTATAAATTTTCGAACCGATAACTCGCAACAATAGTTTTTCCACTGAACAAGAGCTTAAACTGCTTACGTTCTTTTATCGATAACAAGTTTAAAACCATGTTGGGTTTGTCAAAGTGAGTGACTTTACCAAGGTATTTCGCTAAGAATGTAGAGGGGCCATATTCATCCGGATACTCATTCGTTCTTTGGGTTGTGTTGAATCGGTCTTAAATCCCAAACTGTTTTTAAAAAGGGACGCTAACAGGAATTGAACTTGGGCTTCTAAGTGAGCGAGCCTAATGCTGTACCAATCTACTGTGTTCATTTGTTCATTTTTTGCTTAATACTGAATCTATCTCCTAAGCGAAACTAAATTACTGTTTAAAATCAAATTAAATACTCATTTCAATTACACAGAGCGGAATAAAGTCGTATTAACTGCTGGTTTACTTTGGTTTACATTTTTAATTTAAAGTTTTTACAGGCTGCGTTGGCAATCAGAGAGAGAAAAACTTTATTTGCCAGCTTATAAAAGACAACTTTTTAATGCGTTCTAATGAAGGAATTCCACTAAATCTCGTGAACGGGTTTTTCTAATTAAATTTGTTTGTGGTTTGAGCTAAGATGCCGATATGTCTGTTAGAGTAAAGAAAATTGATTTTCCTCTGGTAAAAAGTTGAGAGAAGTAATGCCAAGAATCCGGCTTGTCCCGAACGTAATATCAGTTGATTTCCTCTGATTAAGTAGTAAGCTATAAATTTAATGCGGCGGCGGCGAGGAGGAAGTTTAAATAGAGCATAAGTCACTTCGTAACATCAGAATCCAATCCTAATTTTTTTTTACAGAATTCTCTCTAAGGAGTCAATTTCTTGCAAGCTATTAATATTTTACAAAAATATTTTATTATTGTATGTCATGTTCTTACTTTATCATTTTTCTGAGATTCACCTTAAACATATTTTAACTTCTTTGAATTTACTACTTTTAACGTGAAATTTTTTATTTTTGACAGACAACGTTTCCGAAACAAATTTTTAGATCTAAACTGTTGTCAAAAAATCTAAAATTTTTAATGCTTTTCTTAAAATTTTAAACTTAATCTCTCACATTTAAGTTTAAAGCCAAGCTTTGGACATAAACCACAGTCTTGAAAATTTTAAAAAATCTTTATTTCGATCTTGGATTTTTAATTTTTACGTCACGATTCAAAATTTAATTTCAAATTTTAAATTTTTTCTCAAAATTTTGAGTTTATAAACGAAATATTGTATTTTAAACCTTTTTCTCGAAATTGGGACTCATTGACATAGATTTTAAATCTGACTTTTTAAACCAAACGTCGAAACTGAAAGTGACTAGATTAAAGTTATAGTTTTGAAAATAAAACGACATTTGCAAAAATCTCGATTTTAGTTTTGATTTAATTTTGAACCAAAATTTTAACTTTTTCCTTGGTATTTTCAGTTTATAGTCAAAATATTAAAATTTCAGCGTTTTTTCATAATTGCGATACTTTAAGTATAGAATGGAATTCATGAAATCTTGAAATTGATATTTTATTTATTTTATGAAAATTTGAAAATTTATTTTTGGTCAAAATATTGAAATTTTTTACTTTTTGACGTTTTAAGTTGAAATCTAAATTTTCAAAAAAATCATCAAACTTTTTAGCTTAGAATCAAAATTTGTCTGTTTTTTTTCCTCCATTAATAAACACCTTCAAAGCTCCTTTTATAGAAGCGGAGCTTTTATGATAGAAAGTTGCCACAAAGACGACCTAATTTTCAGAAGCCGTGAAAAATCTGACAATGTACATCAAGAATTAATTTTAGTCCACCTTAAATTTTATATGCACATAGTGATTCAGTTTAACTGAACTATCATGCCTAAAATTGAACAATTACTTAAAATATCCCCCTTTCATCAAACTAATTTAGCGCTCGCCAAATAAAAATAACAGTCAATGAAGAGGGAACATATCGGCCCACGAATTAAATGAAAGATTGCTGCTTATCCAATGCCGCCCCTCACCAAACTCCTGCCCACTCCTAAGACAAATACCGTTATTATTTTTTTATCAAAGCCGTCGAAACGACAAAAGCTCTTCCCGATAATAACTTTTTACCTTGCCCGGCCTACAAACCAATTGATGAAGTGGATCTCATCCGAGCCATTGGCTTTTGCACAAATACCGTATATTCCTTTTATCTGGAGTTATGGGATGCGTTTATCTGACCCAAATCTTGATTCACATCTTCTGAAAAAAAGTCGCCCCAAAGTCCGCGTGCGTCCTTCCAGCCGGCAATAAAAACAAGTTAAGTGTTATTTTGCGTTTTATTGTTCAGAGACGGGGTATAATTTGTCCCGTGTTCTTTTGGTATGTTTTATGGTTGTTCTCGTCCTTTGGCTATTTATGAATGGGACCATCTTACAGACGAAAAGACTGGCGTGTTTGTTAGGTTTGAAATTTAGTTGCTACCTTCCTCTCTTTACTATACTGATGCTTGTTACCGATTCGATAATTAAAACTCGGTGAATTCAAACTTATTTCAGAACACAACAGTTATGATTCACGTAATTATCTGACTATTTGACTACCTGACTGACTTGAGGGAAAGACGACCGCGTATTTATACCGTTCTGGCTTCTAGAACGGATCTCCGTACAGATCGGGCTCGAAGCCCGTACAGATAAGACTTATCGCTTGCGGAAAAGTCTAGAACGCTTATCTGCCGTATGATTCATTCTCGCAGCCGCTTCCCATTAACAAATATTTCCAGAGAGTTTCTTACACTACACAATCACTAATACAAATAATACAACTACTATATCAGTCATACTGACAATGATATGTTGCAGAAAAACAACTAAAGACTTCAACGATGAATGAACTAAATAAAATTTCTTGAAATATGAACATTCTAAAATTTCTTTGAATCTTTTTTAAACTCTGCGTTATAATCCCTTTGAGAAATATAAAAAAAAATTGTTTACCTCCGAGAAATTCAAGATTCTCGAAATATTCTAGAGTTTTCAAAGATTTATTTATTATGTTTAGCCTAGAGCAGGGGTTCTTAAAGTGCGGCCCGCGATATCGATACGATATATTATATTTTTATTTAAAAATAAATAAGTAAATAGTAAAATAAACAATAAATATTACAAGTGAAATATAATAAAATATTTTAATATTTTTAAAAAATTCTTACAGAACTTTAACCATAAGCGTTTGTATTAATAAAATATTGTTTAGTTTATATAAAAAAAAAATAATTTTACATTTGTTTTTGTTAATAAATAATAGATTATTAGTTTGTAATACTTGTTGCTATAGTTAGAGTTCTGTATTTACAATAAGAGTGATTTTACTTTCGTGTTAATAAATTGTGTGATTTTATAATAATTCTTGTTACAGTTGAATAGATTCCAGTTATTTTTTTGTTTTACTAAATATATAATTAAACATTTATATTTATATTAAATTTAGTATACTAATAAAAAAAATAAGAAATAGTTAAATATATTTAAAACAAAAAAAAATCGTTGTTATTATTTTGATTTTATTCCGTTTTTTCCCGCCAAAAATTTCGGTAATATTAGAAAAACTTTGGGAACCCCTGGCCTAGAGGATAGTTGGGTGGGTTCTAAACTAGTGTATGTTGCTTAAGGAGAACTAGAAACTTCGTGGTGTATGAAGTAAATAAAGATTCTTAAGTTTTTAAAAATCCTTTAATTCCTTTTGAGTTATAATCTTTTCGTAAAATATAAACGTTATTTAGCAAACATCAAATTTTTAAAAAATGTTATTTTACCAATATTTTTGTTTTTTTTTTGTTGTCATTAAAATTTTGACCCCTAAATTTTTAAGCTAAACTGAAAATATTATACCTTTTTAACTTTCAAATCAAGATTTCCGATTGTTTATCAAAATCATAACTTTTTTTTAAAAACCTTAAAGAAAAATTTTATTGCACACCACGACCGTTAAACGTGGTTTGCTCTATTATTGAGAAATGACAAAAAATACGACTTTTCGCCATAAAAATGATTATACCGCGGGTAATTTTGCACCAAATCGGTTGTGACTTTTTGAATATATGAGAACTTTGTCTAGACGATGATACTATTTGTTACATTTTTAAATTGCGATTAACTTGAAAATTCGTCTTTGAAAAGCGACTGTCAGTTTGTATAAATGCCTGTTATCACTCTATAAGTTGCAGTTCTTAACCAGTTTCTGGCATTTTTGTTTCTATCGATTTAGAATTTTGCAGAATAGAACCCTATTGATTTTGGCAATGATTGGTCAGCTAGTTTAAATTGTATTAAAGAAAAACATAGTTTATCAAAGAAAAATTAAGCTTAGAAATATCTGTTTCTTTAAATTGTATAGATATTGTAGATCAAGTTCCTGTCTTAAGTACAGTATAAAAGGATAAGACGTAATTCGCCTTCATTTTTAATGAAAATTAATTTAACGAAAAGATTTTTTCTTTTTATTTCATAGAGATTGTTTTGTGCTTTTTGTTCAAATGACTACTTTATTATGACAAACGTGTCAAAAATGACACATCAAGTTTTTATTTCGGCGGGGTGCAGTTGTCTTCCGTTTACCTGAGTGCAAAAAGGGTCAGGGTGCAGTTGTTTCCCATAGCCGCAATCCCCATCAAGTTGGTAATTATTAACCCAAACCTCGTAGTGTGAGTGAATTACCTGACGACAAACAGGTATGATGTAAGAAAAAGTTTGGTTGAAACAAACAGAATAACAGGAGTTGAATAAAATTATACAGGGTGTTACAAAAGTCCGGGCCGCTACTTCAGGAGCATATTCTACACATTAAAATATGAAAAATGTTGAAATACATTTTTTTCTTTAAATTGCCTCCTAACGGAGATATGACCATTTAAAGATGGCGCCCCTAAAGTGGTTTTTTTACTACAAAAAGTTAACGGTTAGTAGCAAAGTCATGAAATTGGGCAAGCAGTTAAAGAATTGGATTAGGCATATTCTCATGTAACATATTTTTTAAATAAGCAGTAGCGTGGTGTGTAGGGGGTTGCCCGCGATTATTTTTTGCCGTAACTTTTTGTATTGCAATATTTCGACACAAAAGTGCCATAATCGTAAAAAGCAATATTTTTCATACAAAAAAGGTACTCTTTCTCAAAGTCGCTAAAAGTAACCGTTTCCGAGAAAAAAGCGTTTAAACAAAATTGTTGCATTTATTAGAATTCGTTTTGCAAATTTCTAATTTATCCACTACTAACTGCATTGATATAAAAATAGTACAAAATTAAGAAAAAAAAATCAAAGCAAGTGTTCGAAATTACTGCCCCCTGCAGCAATACATTGCTCGGCTCGTCTTCTAAGGGAACTCCTTACTCTTTCGCAAATGCCTTGTGTATTGTGAATCTGGTTGAACCCATTTTCAATTCGTTCACGAAGATCATTGATATTGTCAACTGGTGTGGAGTAGACGATCTGCTTTAGATGTCCCCATAAGTAGAAATCGAGTGGGTTGAGGTCAGGAGACCTAGCTGGCCATGGTATCGGACCTCCTCGACCTATCCATCGTTGATGATAGTTGTTATTCAAAAATTCCCTAGCAACTGCACTAAAATGGGCAGGTGCCCCATCGTGCATTATCCACATTCGCTGTCTTGTTATGAGTGGAACATTTTCAAGTAACACGGGTAACTCTGTTTGCAAAAAATGTCTATATGATGCTCCTGTTAACCTATGAGGTAAAAAAAAACGGTCCAATTATAGAGTCCCCTATTATTCCTCCCCAAATGTTAAGTGAAAAATGTTGCTGATGTCTCGACTGAATAACTGCATTGGGATTTTCAACTTGCCACTGATGCATGTTGTGAAAGTTAAGTATCCCGTTTCTGGTAAAACCCGCTTCGTCCGTAAATAATATGAGCGATGGAAAATTCTCATTTTCAGCGATCTTATGCAATAGCCAGTTGCAAAATTCTATTCTTGGAGGATAATCTGTAGCAAGTAACCCTTGCACTCTTTAAAAATGATAGGGGTAAAATTGGTAAAATTTCAAAATTCGCCAGATAGTTACGTGATTTACTCCTTCGGCTAAAGCAAGTTGTCTAGTGCTGACACATGGATCTTCTTCAACTCGCTGAAGCACACGCTCCTCTAAATTAGCAACTTCTGCGTTTGGCCTTCCAACACGTTCGCCTTTGAAAACAAAATTTCCTGTTTCACATAAACGAGCATGAATTTTCTGGAACAATTTTTCTCCTGGTAGGTGTCTATTAGGAAAACGTTCAGCATAAAGCCGTCTTGCTTCAGCACGATTACAATTTGCAAGCCCGTACATTAAATGCATATCGGCCATTTCTTGATTTGAATAGTCCATTTTATCAAAATAATGAAAAGTTAAAAAACTACTACACTTACTATTGACAACAAAAACTGCTAAAGTTTACAGCTTACGACCAAATTTTATCAGTGACACAACGTCAATCTCTGGCAGATATTGTCAAGTACAATAGTTTTTTTACGATCAGTTTGCATGACCAACTTATTTTTTCTTATACAAATTAGTTAGAATTTCGAAGACGGGATAGGATTATTTAAACGCCTTTTTCCCGGAAACGGTTACTTTTAGCGACTTTGAGAAAGAGTACCTTTTTTGTATAAAAAATGTTGCTTTTTACGATTATGGCACTTTGTGTCGAAATATTACAATACAAAAAAGTTACTGCAAAAAAATAATCGCGGGCAACCCCCCACACACCACGCTACTGCTTATTTAAAAAATATGTTACATGAGAATATGCCTGATCCAATTCTTTAACTGCTTGCCCAATTTCATGACTTTGCTACTAACCGTTAACTTTTTGTAGTAAAAAAACCACTTTAGGGGCGCCATCTTTAAATGGTCATATCTCCGTTAGAAGGCAATTTAAAGAAAAAAATGTATTTCAACATTTTTCATATTTTAATGTGTAGAATATGCTCCTGAAGTAGCGGCCCGGACTTTTGTAACACCCTGTATATAGTTTCAGCTATACTTCTATTTATAGGTACCTGAAAGTCTGTCGTTATACTGATTGGCATAAAGATCGGCTGAAATTTGAAGCATTCTTCTTTTCAGTATTGATATGCTATTTTATAATTAAATTGTTGTTTATTTGGCAACAACAAAATCAGGGGTATAATGGCCATTATCCATCTCATGGATAGTGAAAAGCTGTAGAAAGTGTTTTGGGCAATATGAAAATGTGTCATTGACGTAGAAATCTTTCAATGTTGAGGCAAACTTTAAGTTTTCCTGACATGAAAACATCACAATATTGTTGGCGCCATCATTTTTAACAAGAAACATTTTCCCTTGTTGGTTATTAATTGTAATTCTTTCAAAATCGTATCAAATTCTGATATACTTTTTGGAACTTTTGAGCGTTTAAATGCTCTCACCTTGTAAATGTGTTTTATTATCCTCAGCACATTATGAGCTGTTATAGTACCAACGTTGCTTTTTTGAGTTTTCTTCTAATTAGCTTTAAAAATCGTTTATCGTTTCTTTTTCCCATTATTTTTTCTTGCAATATGATAAGAAATTGTGACACAACGACGTGTACGATTGGATGCGCGTTCGGGTGCGGCCGATCACGCACGAAGTGAATATTCTTAGTATATAAGGCTTAATTTTAAGATTAGATGTTAGTTTCTCTCTGAGGATGACAGCTTGGCTGTCGAAACGCGTTAGAGCAACCTTTGTTGTGTTTTTTAATCTTTCTTGTTTTCAGGGGACAAGGTTTGTGTTTTAATTTTTGAAGAAAACCAAAGACCAGTCCGTTCCATCAAAAAAATTTTGGTGTTGGTTATATGTTCTGTCCAAGATACCTTCAGCAATCTCCTGTACAGCCACATTTCATACGATTCGATCCTTTTTATTGTGGCTTCCGTTAGCGTCCATGATTTCACTCCATACAGCAGTACTGAGAATACTTAGCATCTCAACATCCTGATTTTGGTAGTCATCTTTAGGCCTCGGCTTTTAAAGATTGATGACATTTTAATGAACACACTTCTGCCTTTCTCAATTCTGTACTTAATTTCTTGCGAGTGGTCCCATTAATCGTTGATGGTGAAGCCCAGGTATGTGTATTTGTTTACTCTTTGTATCGTTCCACATTCCAGTCTCAACTGTGTTATATCGTTGATGTTTTTGCTTATGATAATGTATTTGGTTTTATCGGTGTTAATGTCAAGTCCATATCTTTCGCTGCAGGATACTATTCTGTTCATTATTTGCTGTAGATCTGCATATTGTCAGTGAATATTACTGTATCATCGACATATCTAATATTATTCAGCTTTTGTCCAAATTTCAAAATTTTTAGAAAATGTTGATTTGATCTTTCTGAAATAAGTACATTTTTTTCTGCCTTGCAGTTTTTATAGTTTATTATTATTATTTTTTGTTAAAAATTTTGACTTCAAACTTTTTTTTTCCAAAATTGTTCTTTTTTCTCTAAATTTAAACAGTATTTCTAAATGTCAACTTATTTCTATAATTTGGAATTTAAAATACTGAAAATTTCGGATTCAAACAACGAACTGTGTTTGGAATTAACATATTCCACTTTTTGCTCAGAAGTTCAAATTTCTTAAAAAGTGTGCGTATTGAAAAGAATAAATAGGCACTAAACTTTTTGAAAATAGGTCCAAATCATGTATAAAAAGGCAAAAAACAAGCGAAATTAAAATTTAGGCAATAAAGCACGAAAAACATGGTGAAAGGGTAGGATCATAGGATTTTACCTAAATTTCGGTCTCTAGTTATTATTAATTTACATTTCTTGAAAGCTTGAAGGTTCTTCTTGTTAGTATGATGGACTAAATTTCAATTTTATTGCTTTGTTTTATTAAATGCATAATTGTGCCTAAATCCTACAGAAGTGTATCATAAATATTCTTGAGAAAACCCATAGAAAAGGATAAATCGGCACGAAAATTTTGTAAAAAATTTTAAATTAAATTTAAATAAATTAAAATGCAAAAAAGAAGCGAAATTCAAATTTAGGCAGTAAGGCTTGAAAAACGTCGAAAAAGGTGAAAAGGTAGGTTCATAGAATTTTACCTAAAATTCGGCCCTTACCAATAATATCTAAGATAAAGACAAACAAATTTGATTACTTTTTTACCATTTGTCTGTAATTGTAATTTTAAAGACGTAAATATCTAAAATGGTTAGATTAACATCTTCAAAACTACTTGAATTGTAAGTATTTTTAAAAGATCAAAATTTCTTTTGTAAAGACAATGCGAGAAATGTATAAAATTTACCTTGAAGGTATCTTTAAATATGATAGATTCGGTTCCAAAATGCCTTCGGTTAAACCTTACTAATTTGTATATAATTGTAAAACTAGACGTAGTAACAAAGGTCCAAAATTATGAGAGTAACACCTTTAAAATATGGCTTCAATTATATACTTTAAAGCTGAAGATTTGACAAAGAAGTAATTTTTAAATATTATTTGACAAATCTTTAAAACATCGTTCGAACTTCTCTTCTTCTTCACGTGTCATGCCCTCCGAGAGCGTTGACGATCAGTTGCATAACTTTAACTTTGTCTGTAGCTTTGCTAAATAGAGATGTTGTGGACAAACCATATCACTGATGTAGATTCTTAAACCATGATGTTTTGCGGCGGCTCGGACTACGTCTGCCATTTTGGTAACATTTCTTAGCATTCGAGTTGACAAGATCTAGCAAGATCAAAACCGGTCTTTAATTTCCAAACTTCGAATCTAATAAATGTTCAAACCTATTGGTCTGTGCATTAGAATTCTTGTCTTCTGGGTACTTTCCTAGAGAGCAACCGCTTCGCTAGGAGACAGTGTTTCACTTGTTGGTAGTTCAGCTACCTATGATTTACTATACTCGCCTGGAGGGTTGCATGAATTTGCAGTCAAGGTTGTATTGTTCTTGCATACGACATTGCTGGCGATGGCCATAGTTTTCTCCATAGACCAATAGGTGGCGGTAGTCTGATAGTCACACGTTTGACGTTCGTTGATTCTTTAGTACTTATTTGTCAGAACATTTGTTAGTATTCGAGTTGGATATACCAAATTGATGAGATCTAACAAGATCGAAATCGATCTATGGTTTCCAAACTTCGAATTTAATAAATGTTCAAACTTACTGGTCTGTGCATTAAAATGTATTTTCACTATAAAATAGATTTTTTAAACAAGAGCAAATGATTAAGTTTGGGATCCCATAAGCCCATATATGTATCTAGACAGGCTAGTAGTAAATCAACTGGGAGGGTTCTAAAACAGCGATATTACACTTACGCATAAGACAATAAAACATCTATGGGGTTCTGGAACATGTCAGTGTGACATAAATGATCTCTAAGTGTAGGAAAAATAAGTTACTCTCTTTAAAATGTGTGCACACAAAGTTTCACAGATTCGTTTTTTCACTTACTTTGGGTAATGATACCTAATTAAAATGTAAACCAAAACTTTTTTGCGCGGAATACATTCCACCAAATAATTCTATTGATTATCGCTTCATTTAAAGAATTTTTTTCTGTTCTCTTTGCTTTTTTAGCGTTTAAATTACCCATCTGTTTTTTTAAATGTGCAGGAAATCAGTACCAAGTTTCTTGATTTCTGGTATAGTTTTTGGGGGATGATGATTTTTTTGTTTAAATATATCCCTAATACTATTCATGTTTTGGAGAATTTTCACATGTATGTATCTAATGTTGTAAATGCGTAACAAAAACTTTATTAGGCATACTTAACGTAGTGCAAATATGTCACCTGAATTATTTTCCTGGAACCGTTATTTGCTTCGAATCTCTGGAATTTAAATTTCTCGCGATTGTCCCGTCGACATATTTTGCTCCATTCCAGGAAAATTCGGTTTGATTTGTTTATTTTCCATGCAAACTTCATCCACCCCTCGGCTCTAACGATTGCGTTTTTGTTACAGTTCCGCCGTCTGGTGTCCAAGTGAGTGATGACCTGGGTGTGGTGAAAAATGGTCTGACGACAGCCTACGCCGAGGGGGCCAGTTTGACGCTCACATGCTCGGCTACCGGGGGCAAGCCCCTAGCAAGGGTAAGTTAACGCTAAGCACGATCGTTTACACGGCGGCACATCTTGATTGATTTAACGTGGCTCTGCATCGTCGTCTCACCTAGTCACCCACTGTCGTATCTGGGTCGTTCTGGAACGCTTCCTAGAAATACTTTTCGCGCTTCGGCGAACCTCCAACTTCAGTCGACACTGTCGGTGGATCTCAGATTTAGACCGAGTTAATGGTTGCTTTCGTGAGAATTATTAGCTCTGACGCAAGTGAACTAAAGCACAGAATCTCTTTTCTGAAAAATGTAGTATAAAATGGTTGCTGCCTTGTGATTGATACAAACTTTGTCATAAAAGTTATGCAGCAAAAAAGCAGACACAATCCAGAAAAATTCTATGTTATTCATTGAATCGTGCTATTTCGTTCAGTTCACATCTCCACAAATTGCCTTATACCCACATGAAGACAATTTATTTTATTAAAATCTTTCTCCTCAATGGTAAAAAGAATGAAACATACTTCGAATTTAAAGAAATTTTTTAGAATTTCCAGTTGAGAGCATTTAAGTAGGGGAGACTGGGGTATTTTGGACAACGGGGAATTGCTGACCATCTTTACATTTTTTTCTCTAATAGTAGTTGATAGCTACAAATAACTGTCGTCAGCTCGCCTCATATTAAGCTCAATTTTCCTTCAGTACTGGACTTGTGTACACGAACCATTACCTCGCTTCGATACCAAATAGAAATGGGATACTTCAAAATTTTTTTTTACTTTAGAGTTTCCTCTAATTTGACTACACTTTTCGAGAACCAACTTGGGTACATATCTTCATAATATTTGCGGAACCTTAAGTCTTCGACAGGAACATTAAGTTTTGCATGAAGTTTGTATTGTGTTACTTATATGCTGCCATATTGTAAAAAGTGACCTTCGGGGAATTACGGACCACTTTTGTCGTGGAATTAGGAATCACTCAATTCTTTACATTTCACAAGCTGATTTCGTGTTTTTGATGCATATAAGTGATTATTCATGCAAATTTTCAGCAAAGCATTATTTTTCGGCAATTTCAAATAGTTTTTTAATACAATAATAATTTCGTTTCGAACCGATTTCCATTGCCATTTGTCACTCCACTTCATTTTGTTTCTCTTTCATAATAAATCTTCTGCCATTCTCAATCAAAAACAAAAAGGTTTTTCTACTACACTTTTCGATTTTTATTCGATTTACAAAGTGGTCCGTAATTCCCCGACATTTTTCAAAATCGCAAAAATGCAATTTTTGCGCCAACTATTAAAAGTTGTATAATTTAATACAATTTGACCAAACTGCTACGACTCAAAGAGAGATTATTAAATGTACTACAAATTCAAGCTTTGAAATTTTCAGAAAAAAATATTTTTTGCCAGTTTTAAGCCAACATAAAAACGCGGTCCACAATACCCCAGTCTCCCCTAATATTTATTTCACTTGTTGTCTGATCAGTTCTTTTACGTCTGCAGACCTTATAAAATAAACTTCGTTTTCTTTCTCCCGTGTAAAGCATTTCTGTTTCAGTAATTCATTGCCACAATTTACTATAACACTAGCTCTCCGGATGCTGGCATTGCATTTTAAAAGTAGATATTTACGGCGACATCGAAATAATTTTCCTTGCGGAAAATGACTCTAATAATGTACAATGCACTTATTCTGTGTCGTTTTGTTCAGCAGCAGCGATGGCTCAGCGGTTGCAACATTTTCCTATGAAAGTGCGTTCATGCAACAATTTGTCATTGCTCAACTCGGAAGAGCATTAGAGAGTTTTGCGTCATTTTTCACGATTAAGAAATAATGTAACGGCCACGACCGTCGCACGAGAGATTACATTTTTTAATTTAGAGATGCTTCAGTCGAAAAAGCATGCTCAGATTTGAGGAAAAGGGCAAATTTATGCCACCCTCGATGGCAAACAAATTTAAAACTTTGCACGGAAATCTGTTTTGTACGTTATCCGAATTAGCATTCGTTCGATGATATAACGAAATAAATTAGACGAAACAGATTGTTTAGATTACAAGAAATGTAGCTGGATAAAGAATACGTCTTTTTTTTTTAAATTATTCGCTATTATGTGCTGTACCGATATAATTTTGATAGTGCTGTTTGGTTGCTGAACATTAGCGTAATATTTTAATTTCAGGTATCCTGGTGGCGTGATGGTGATCTAGTGACCGATGAAACTCAGTATTTTCCCGAACGAAGAAAATCGGCGTGCGTGTTAAAAATCGAAAAGTTGACTCGCGCCCATCTGCTGGCGATTTACAGTTGCGAAGTAAGCAACAGCAGACTCCAACCTCCTTTAGTGGTGCGCGTAGCCATCGATATGTACCTGAGACCGGTAGAGGTCACGCTCGTGGGCAATAACCAGGAGTTTAGTGCAGGAAGAAAATACAACATTAGTTGCAAAGTCAAAGGGTCGCGACCTCCGCCAGTAATCACATGGTGGAAGGTAGGTGCTTTCTTTCTTTTATCTCCCAACTTATGATGTTTTCGAGGATTATTTACGTTTAGTTGTAAAAGCGCTATTGCATTGAATTAAGCATGCCGTTTAGTCAAGTCCAAAAAAAAGTTTTGCTATCTTTTCTGAAAGAACCGTAACCAAGTGTAATACAGTATTGCAAAAATAAGACTTGGTTACCTAGTACAAAAATGGTTTTACGTTAAAAAGTTGCTAATACGTGTAAGTCAAAGATCTAGGTACCACAGTCTCAGTTTTAAGACTAAAAACATTATTATGTACTGATAATCTATTGAATAGGTTAATAAACAATTTTTGGCAAACTTATTGGGAATGAAAATAAGATATGAGATTTGTACATAATAAAAAATAATACATTTTTATTTCTGACGCAAACATGCAAAGAATCTACCATTAACTTTTTCTTCTTATTTTTCTTTTATTTAGGTCTAAACCTATTTTCTTCACGAATTTCATAATGTTTTTGTTGAGGTAGATACCCAACTTTCTATTCAACTTTTTTTGGCCTTCCCGGATTTTTTTTCTACTGGTTTTCCGTCACGTGCTATTCTTATTAATCTATTTTCATCTGCTCTTTGAAGGTGTTCATTGCAATCTTTTCGTCTTTTTCTCACAAATTTCAAAATGTCTATTATGTTACATTGATCCCCTATTGCTGCATTTCTAATACAGTCTCTTCAGGCCCATAACCAGGATTTATTTCGGGGTGGCGGGTGGGGGGCTGCGATCTTTCTGCTAAAACTACCTAGTCTTTGTTTCCGTTTAGGTTAGACCTAAGAAGGCAGGGTCCAATACTACTTTACTATTAATATTATTATTGTATAGAAGTATACTAAAATATAAAAAAACTCTTCTAACCTTCTGACAAAGTAATTTAACAACAATCTTAACTTCATTTCTAAATAAAAACAGATTTGTGGGTAAGATGATAAAATCGCTTGAAAGATATGTCTTTTCTAAAATTTATCTTTAAACTGTTTTCTATAGCCTTACTTGTGTATGAAAAATACCTCTAGAAAGTGCTCTATTTAAAAACATAGTTTGTCGTCAGCTGGGAAGAACTCTTTTTTTTAAATTTTTTTTAAATTTTGAATACATTCAATATTTTAACTTTTATCTCAAATTTAAAGTTTGCACCCGAATTTGGATATTCTTTCTAAATTCTGAAAGATTAGATGTTTTTTTTTAATTCAAGTTTCCTCTTAGCGTCCAACTCTTTTTCTAACTGGCAACAACTTCAATTCCTACGTTTTTTATTTTGGGCAATTTTGGAAATTATTGTTGCTATCTGAATTTGCAATGTCGAAATGCATTTGATTCTTCCGAATTTTAAAAAAAGTTTTTGCTATAAAGTTATTTACCGTTTTTTTTAAGTTTTACCTTTAATTTCAAATTTTCAATTTAAATTAGATTTTTTGTTAAATGGAAAGTATGTTAATACTATTGCTTTTTTTCTTAAAATTCAAAGTTTAAAATCTTGGTATTTACTTCAAACGCACAAATATTTTTTTAAACTTCGATTCTTTCTAGAAACCTGGAAATTTTGCCAAAGTTTTCGTGAAAAATATCAGATATTAAAATTCTGAACTTAATCTTGAGTTTTCTGAATTTGGAATTTTAATTTGAAATGTTTAGAAAAGTCTACATTTAGAGTGACAAACTCGTTTTAGAAAAAGTTTAATTACGACCGTGTTTATACTTAAAAATAACCAGAATTCATTATTAAACATTTCTAAAAGTATTAATTTTTTTAGAAATTTTGAATTTCCTAACAAAAAGTAGGATATGTTAATTCTTAGTAACTTAGAACTTAAAGTTTTTAGTTTTTTAAATTCGAGATTTTAAAAATAAGTTGACATTTAAAATTACTCTCTAAATTAGAAGAAAAAAGAAGCTATAATTTTCGAAAAAAAAAGGTTTGAAGTCAAAATTTTCTAAAAAATTCTCTAATTTCCAAAAGATGAAATCTATTAACAAAAACTAATAACACTCAACATTTTGTCTTGAAACAAAACTAAAAAAAAAGATATTTCCTGAAACTTTAGTGTTTTCTCAAAACGGCCAGGGGATTTTTTTATATATTTAATATAGAGAGAAAGTCAAAATATTGTGAAGAATTCTAAATTTTGAACCAGTGCTAATTTAAAAATTTTGAAAAATAAACTAAAGTCATAAGCCTCTTTTTTTTTAAATTTCGACTTTAATCTTGACATTTTTAAACTCGTCGTGAAAAAATGTAAACATTTTATAAATCAATTTTTTCTAAAAATATGAATTTAAAGTTAAAATGTCGTGATTAAAAGTAAAAAATTTCTTAATTAAAGTTGAAATTTGATAACTAAGATAGAATTTTCAATATTTTTTTGGAAGTTTGGAAGTCGAATTTTGGAGAAAAAAGTCGAATTTTCGAAATCGTACTCGAAATATAAACAAATCAACTTCATAACAAAAAATTTCGAAATTTTTTATTATGAAGATAAAATTTTTTGAAAAAATTAAAAATTTCGAATTAAGCTGATGGGTTAAAGTTATTAAAAAAATCCTGAATTTTCCAATTTAAAAATGCTCAGGTTTTGTGTAAAATTCGAAATTTAAAAAAAAAATCGACATTTTAGATATTTTTTTTAAAGTTCAATGACCATGTTAGAAAAATTATAGAAGAAATTCATAAAAATAACTTATTAAAAAATGTTTTCTCAAAATAATGGCTTATAAGAGATTTAGTAAAGGGCCTAATATTCAAAATTTTATTCAAATACCGAATTTAAATTTTTAAATTCCAAAACTGTAAAACTATTATCACAAAATCCAAGTTTTTCTCAAAATTTGGTGTTAAATCTCGAAAAATCACTTTTATAAATCTCCAGTTCTTCTCAAAATTTGATTTTTTTTCAAAATTGAAAAACTTGCAAAATTCAACATTTTTTTAATAAAATTTAAAATGTAAGATTGAAATTGAAAATAAAAAAAAAGAAATTTCAAGAACAGTTTAAATTTTTCTAGAAACGAAATCTCAGATTTGAAAGTCAAAATTCTGGAAAAAATTCGAATGAATTTAGGGTAAAAATTTCAAGATTTAGAGTGGAAATTGGAGAATGAACTCGAAATTTTAGGAACTTCTTCATTTAAAAATGTTATACTCTTTCCGAATATCCTGAGTATAACCTAAAACCTTTTTTTTTAATTTCGACTGAGATTTCAAAATGTTTTTTTTGTTAATTGTGAGTTTTGGTCTGTTAATGCCTTTTTTAGAGTATTTTACCTTTTTGGTGCCTTCTTTAGCTTTTCGTTTTTGTCTAATTTAACATTTTGCTCACCTTTTTATCTTGCTTGATTGTGCTTAAAATCCGGTCTCTAATAATAAGTAATGGCGCCAAATTTGAAAAAAAAAACATCCTTGCATTTCAGTACGAAAACTAAATAATCCATTAAAAATGGTTTTTAAAAATGTCGCACATTTGGAAAGTTCATTTCTATCTAGTGTGAAGCCAAAAAATTTCGGGGGGCTCCAGCCCCCTAGCCCCCTCTGGTTACGGGACCTGAATCTCTTCTTGTTTTTCCTACTATAGCTCTCAAGGTATTCATTTTGGTTGTTCGTAGCAGTTGTTTTATTTTGTTTGTATCAGCTCTTGTATCTGCTGTATAAGTCATTGTTGGTCTGACTATCGTTTTGTAGATCTTCACTTTGCTTTCGGTTTTGAGATATTTGTTCTTCCATGTTACATCCCTTAGACATCCAGACATTCGAACTCCTTTGAAAGCTTGGTGTCTTACTTCTGTATAGTTGTCCCTTGTGTTTGATATTTCTACACCCAGATATGTTATACTTATTACTTGTTCTATTATTTTTTCATCCACTATCAGTTTGCATATTATTGGATCTTTTGACACTACTAATGATATAGTTTTTTCGGTGGAGATTGACATGTAGATCTTTGCAGTTGCGTTGAATCGGAGTACAAGCCTTTGTAAGTATCTACGATTAATACCGCGTCGTCTGCATAACATAAAATCTTTAAGTTCTTCTTACCCATTCTATATCCCTCCATAGTTTGAACACTATCAATTAGTTTGTCCATTATCAAATTAAAGATCATTGGGCTAAGTGAATTCCCTTGTCGTATTCCATTCTTTGTTCGTATTTCCTTAGACTGATCTTTTCCTGCTTGAACTCTGGTTGTTGTTGTGTTTGTACAGGGTGAGCAAAACTTAATGTCCCTGCTGTAAGAAAAGGAAAAGCGATATAAAAAATCTGAAAAATGGTTCTTAATTGAGGTTGAGAAGGTCCACTTTAGGCCAAATCTGTATATTTTTTAATATTTAATAACCGAAGTAAGGACGTCATTAAATTTTTTTCTGTAGAAACATACCTCTATGTTTACACGTTTAAAAAGAACTACATTTTATAAACAAGTGTTTTAAATAAAAAAAATTTTAAAGTCAAATGGCAACCATAAATGTTTGTTAACCATTAGTTGAATTATTGACAGATGCTAGTATGCTTTGATTTTTGATTTATTGTATTTCCAAAGTCTATTTGTTTAAATACTAGCAATTAGGAACTTTTGATAATACTTTTTTTACAATAAAATTGCTTATAACTTTTTAACTGAAAAAGATGCATTTTTTTTATTTTTTACAATTTTTTTTTACAAAAATAGGATCTTTTTAAATATGCAAAAATTTAGATATGTTTCTGGAAAAAAAGATTAATGACGTCATAACTTTTGTTTTCACATATGAAAAAATTATCAAATTTAACTTAAAATGGACTTTACTCAATCCGATTTAAGAATTTTTTTTCAGATTTCAGATATCATTTTTCCTTTCTTTATAATAGAGCTCAGACATCAAGTTTCGCTCACCCTGTATATAGGTCCTGGATTATTTGGATCAACTCTGGTGGGATGTATTTTTCTTGGAGTATTGTAACCACGTCTCTTAGTTTTATCCAATCAAATACTTTCTTTAGCTCTACAAAACGCATGAAGGTAGGGGCGTTGAATTCGATCGCTTTATCAATTATTTGGTTTATCACAAATATAGCATGAACATTGAGACAAATATTTTAGTAAAATTCGACTAATTTAGTCAATTTTCAAAATATTCTTTTAGTAATGATGACGTTAAATCTATTCTCATTTCCTAAAACCGCATTTACGCAAACCTTAACTCCATTACTTAAATGTCCTACACATCAAAGAAACTAATCATCTTTTCCCCCTAAGAACAATTTCCCCGTGAAACTTGTATCGTTTGATTTGATAAATCAAAAGTTAATTAAAGGGAGGGTTTGCCTTCATTATTTACAGAATGATGTAGAGGTTGTACCAAAGAGTTGTCGGTTCATTGCCTGATCGATTGGATAATCGTCGGGACGATCCTTGAGCCCTTTAAACTGGTTTTGCCTATAAATTAAACTAGACAATGCCGCAGATGACGTTTAGGGTTATTTACAATAATTACACTTGATTGGAAGAGATGTGCTCGACAATTTCTGCTCTAGCGATCAAAGTAGAAGCATTATAGATAATATGAGACAAAGCTTCTTCTAAATAATATTAACAGAAGACGTTGTCTTGATTCTTCATATACTTGGCATCTTAAACATAGATGAATTAAAATCATGAAAAGCATTCAGTAACATATTATTGAAAATATTTTTTGTGTCCTAAAGGTCTGTTAAGCTTTATTTCATCCTTGAGCCTTTTGTTCTCCAAGCTGCTGTAAATTCGCGGTTTATCCGTTAAGGTGTTTCCCGGTACCTAGGTGATTTGCAGAGGGTTGTGTTTCATCGCTGAATCCGCTGCTTTATGTCCAAGAGCACGAAATGCTAATGCGTCGAGTTTTATGGTAAACGGCCTCTTAAATGTAACTAATTACCACTGGTGGCGCAACTGTTTCTCAGTACTTGAGATCCAGTTCTACTGATGAGAAATAATCCCGATTTTCGCTTGAAGTAGCGTAATTGAACTGAATAATTTAGTTTAGTTTTATTCTAAAACTGTTTGTACGGAGCGAGGGATTTAGCGAGACTCATTTGACGGATTTTAGTTTATAGCTAAACGAACGTATTACAGATGATGAAAATGGTGCTTGAGAAGGAATAAATTTCATTGTGTGAAACTTATCAACTAATTTTAACTATCAACTAACTAATAAATTTTCAGGTTTCTGTTGATAACATTAGTTTACAATAATTAAAACGCAAACTTCATGATAGCCAAGTATTTGATTAATTTGGATGTAGACTAATTTTGATACAAGAAAGTTTAGATAATTAAAAACAACTGACAAAAGATAATATGTTATAATACAGGGTCATTCAGTCATAATGACATTAGACATAAGACAGAAAATCAAGAAAAAATTTTTATTCGACTCTTTAAAATAGACTTGACTGACCACCTAAAGTCCGGCGCTACTGACCGCATTAAATGCTTTAGGGCAAAAGGCGCTTATCACATTATCATCCATTCACCAGCTGCAATGATAAGCCGGACTTGTGAGGGCAAAACATCACTAATTAACGGGCAACAAATCTCTATTAGTTATTTTGACGAATAAGTATTTGTATTTTAATGTTAATCAATCGGTCTGATGAAAGGTAAAACGCAAATTTAAAAAATAAACGGATTCAAAGGACTCTACTAACTAAAATATCAATTTTACAAAATAAATAAAGATACGATGCTCTGGTTTATTTAATTTTGAAACATATTAACGTTGGTTAGCAGTTAGGTTGTTGTTTATAAAAAAGATGTCAACGATAGCCCACAGTCAGAATAAGTGCAGTGTACTTACATTAATACTCGAGTGCCTCTTTGTCGAACTATTTTAGACCTGTCGGGTGCAGGAAAAAGTGGCGATTCGTCGGCAAACTGCACATGGTTTAAAAAATATCCAACGCATCACAGAGGACTATGAAAATTAGAACGTTAGAAAATAACTCTCGAGGATTAACCAGTTTTAAGACTTGCACCCAAAACAGCGAATTTATTTCATTACTTGCAGCGTTGATATCAACGTGTACAGGGTAAGTCTTATTAAATGGACCCCCCCCCTTTATTTTCTTTATTCTAAATCATTCATAAAGTTTTAAAATTTTTGAAAAAATTTATTTTGATATATCTATACAGGGTGATAAATACTAAGTCTATTTTTTCTTATAGAACACCCTATATATTTTTCATATTTGAATTCTCCTAGTTTTGCAGAATCCAAATATATATAATTGTTATATACTTCATTGACAAATAAGCTAATTATTTGAGATCAAGAAATTACTTTTAGAGTTTTAATATAACTTGATTTTATTGGGTATGAAAAACAAATTGGTTAACTCCTATCAAAAATGTGTCAACTCATCGTTTACTTTTAATTAATTATTTTATATTTAACTGTAAAAAAATGTATTATTCGTTGACTGATAGACAGGAGTTACTAGAAAGTTATCTTTCATGTCGAAGAAATAAGATGGCATCACGACGACATTACATTGAAAGATATCCTGATCGAACGGCTCCTTTAAAAAATACATTCGTCAAGATTTATCAAAAGGCTTCTAATGATGCAACTATAACAAGGGCGTACCGAGGCGGGGGTGTTGGGGGTGTGACACCCCCTAAACTTTCGTTTTTTATAGGTAAAATCAATTTGTATTTAACAGTCGGCAAATTTTTCTAATCGAATCGGCATTGTTAACTTGACTCATCCCCCCAAAAGCATCAGGCTCGGTACGCCCCTGAACTATAAGAAATGCAAACCGACAAAAAGGTCGTCAGATAAATGAGCACCTGGAATTAAATATTATTTTATTTTTCATCCAGGATCCTGGTCGCTCGACAACCGAAGTTGCCCGATATTTTCAAATTTCACAAAGTATTGTGGTAAGAGTTTTTCATAAACATCATTACAAACCATATCATCTGATGGTTGCGCAAAAGTTGTATCCACAAGACTGTGAAGACCGCAGAGTATTTTGTGAGGAAATGATTCGCCGACATCACGAAGATAACAATTTTATAAAAAATATTTTATGGACCGACGAATTGAATTTTTTAACAAGTGGTTTTGCATTTAATAAAAGAAATGCTCGTCAATGGGCAATGGAGAATTCTCGAACGGTCAGGGAAATCAGAAGACGTTCTAGCCTTAATTTTCGGTGTGGGATACACAAGGATACAATTATTGGTCCTATATTCGAGGGCAGTTTGACGGGGAATAATTATTTAAATATTTTGCAACACAATATTGAGGATCATTTAGAAAATATGCCGGTTGCACAGTATCAAAGAATCATCTGGCAACAAGATGGGGCTCCGCCCCACAATGCCAGGGTTGTCACAAATTTTTTAAATCATCGCTACCCCCTTAGGCAATTACGATGGCCGCCAAGAAGCCCAGATCTTAACCCCCTAGATTTTTATCTTTGGGGTACTATCAAACAAAAAAATTTTAAACATGGGGATTACGAAACTGTGCTGCAACTAAAAGAAGCAATAACAGAATGTATTCAGTCTTTAAATTTAAATAAATTCGCACTTAAGGCTGTGCGGGACAATTTTTTGAAAAGGTGCAATAAATGCATCGAAAATAACGGTTACCTTGTAGAAAAAGACTTGTGATGCAGTGTAGTATGATATAGTTAAGGTTTTTTAGTAATAGTTAGTTGCTAGGAGTTGTTAATTATTATAGTTAATTATTTTTTTTATCGCGAATAAATCGCCTACTCATGGATAAAATATATAACAACTATATATATTTGGATTCTGGAGAACTAGCAGAATTCAAATAAGCAAAAATATACGGAGTGTTTCATAAGAAAAAACAGACTTGATATTGATTCACCCTGTATACACACACCAAAATAATTTTTTTTATAAAAACTAAAAAATTTCGATAACATTACATAAGACTGCATTTTGAAATTTTCATAGTAGTCAAAAATAAAGAAAATAAAGGGGGTGTCCATTTAATAAGACTAATCCTGTACATACATCTCACCATTTCACCTTTTTTTATTTTTGCGTAACTTTCTTTTGCAATTCGTTGTTAGCAGATTTTTATATAAAAAAACAAATCACTTAACGACTTTTCCGCAACCATCGGTGCCTCCACGATCATTTAATGTTTTTTGTATTGTCATTTAGACATAACCTAGCAATTTTTTGATTATTTGTTTCGGCTGAGTCCACCTGCGCAGCTGTAAATTCTTCTTCTTTCTATTTATCTGGGCCTTGGAGCTTTGGAGTCAGTGACAGAACAAAATGGGGTTTAAATTATGATTTTAAAATATTTTTTTCTGCGTAATTATACCTGAAACTTTTTATTTTAATCATGAATTCGTATTATACTCATTTTTCTCTATCTTCCCTTAAAATTAATGCCATTATGAGTGAATCACCCTGTATATTCAGAAAAAAATGTGGACGTAATCCTTTTGTCAAAAGCTTTTAACTATTTTAGCAGTTATTGTTAACGAAACCAAAGGTAATAACTTATCAGCAACTAGCTTAATATAGTAGATATGTAATTTAGTAAAATTGATATTAGTAAATGAAAAATATTTTTTTTTATTTAGGAACAGTTAATCTATTGAATATTCGCGTCTTTGCTAAATTTATAAGGAATGAAAAATATCAATGTCCTTTGTCATTTCTGAACCTACAAATTTTCAAGATGTATAGGAAATTATAAAACGTCAATGTTTTTCTCTTTATTTTTCATCTGCTCAATAACTAAAGGGCCCAATGCATTCACCCGTGAAGTCCACTTGTGTAAAACGTTCAGAAAACGAAAAAAACTGTTAGCATGAAGAAAAAATGTGGGATGATATTTTCGTTAATGTTAATTTGTTAAAGTAAACTCCGGTAAATGGTACTTACGTTTTTAAGATTTAAAAGTAAAATATGCCGAACCTAAAAGGAAAAAACTCATGGACTTGGCTGATTATTGCACACTATTCGAAATCCAAATTATTTATTAAAAATGGGGAAATTAAAACATTTGAGTATATAATTTTCAATTAAAATTTTATTTGACCTAATTTCATGTCTTTCTCTTCTGTTAACAGGTAGTGTGTTATTTTGACAGTCTCTGTGTTTTTGTAATCTTTCAAGTCCACTTTACCTAATCCGTGGAGAAAACCAAGGCTCGTTGATATACTTTTTCTTCTTTGCCAGCCTGCCGAACCTAACAAATTATGATAAAAAACGAATTCCCAATAAATATATAAAACAGAATTTACCATGTAAGAGAAGGATGACTGCTTGGTTTTTACTTCTCCCGAGCGTAGTCTTTTTGAAGCAATCTCATGTCTTTGTGTATGGCCATATAAGTAGAAATTTTGCAAATCCTCTGATCCCGTGAAATAGAAATCGAAGAATAATTTTTGGCAACCGATTTTCCAAATTTTCTCAAAACATTGATGTTTGTAGTTACAGTTTGGTCCCATTTTTATCGCATTAACCCCTCTGCCATTTACATTTAGATACTCTTGTCCGTGGGTTGTTCTTTCTTTTTTAATATTTCTTTGCCACATCTTTTACCTTAATTTCTTTTACTTTTCACCCTGTGATGTGTGTGTAGCATGTCCTGACTGTATTCTATCAACAATATCGTCACTGGTATAATCATTCTCAGACATTTCGACATTTGCCACGGTGAACGAAGCGGAAGAAGTAGGTGAACTGGGTTGTGTAATGTAAACATTTTCAAGAGTTTTAGTCACCTCTATTTACAAAATCCTTAAAATATTTAAAGATATTTTGCTTTTTTTTATTGGTAATGTTGTCTTCCGGCAGACACCCTTACAAGGAAAGGTCGCGAAGTGTCCGGCGGCGATTTTGCTAATTTTTGGATATGTTTTAGAGGACCAAAATCTAAGAGACACATATTTTTTTTATGGACTGATAAACGGTTTTAAGGCTAGTTTTACCCCCTCAAAGTTGGGGCAAAAAATGCAGATTTTGCTGTTTCTCACATACCAAAAATGATATTCGAGTCGTTTCTTTTTCCAAAAGTTTTGTTTTGACGAAAAATAAAAGAAAAAAAATTTTCCAAAATTTTCGCACTGCCCTCATGGGGGCAAGCTACCCTATTTAGAAGTTTTTTAATTATAAAAATGGTAATTACGTCAGCAAAATGTTGAAAAAAATATATGTTATTTTATACACCAAAACTAATTTTACCTGTACATGGCAAGTTCTGGATATACCAGGTTTTTGCAAAGTTCTGGCAGGCAAGCAACAACCTTTACAACGATATATTCGGTTTGGATGAGCACCTGAACCTTTTTATTATAGAAACTAAAAGGTAATTTTGTGCTGAGCAAGAATGTGCCACTAACTTATTTTTTAATAAAAGTGGACTTGCCAGGTTATTGCATTGGACCCCTTAATTGTGTTTTTAACAAAATTATAAAGAATATAAAAAACTGCTTCCGCGTATATTTTTTAACGCGTTGAATGCAAATTTTCAACTATTTGTTCTTTAATTAATTTGTCTGATTGCTTTACAAGGTCAAGAAATGTATTATACATCGAATTTTTTTTGAATCTGCCACATTTAAAGTGTTACATAAAGCAGCTTAGGGATTTTAGATTTTCAAATGAAAACATTGTTGGTGTCACACCCTTCTTACTTTTGTTACTGTCTATGCTATAAGCAAGGCGCTTAGTGATCAGCGGCTATGGAAATGCGATTGATTTATACTTGTTCTGGTAATCGTGGTCGCATGTGGTTTTGCTGTATGAGGGACTTGGAACGCGTTCATGGCTAAACTCTTAAACGTCACCGTACCTCTAGCGTATTAATTCGATTTCAATAAATTGCCTCTTTTGACAGAAAATAATTAAACAATTTTTTATAGGTAATGAATTCTTTAAGTCTAGAGAACAATTTTAGATATAATTTTAGACAAAAATCTTTTCTAGTTTCATATTTTGCAGTTCATTTTTTACATAGTCTTCTTTTAGTTTTTTTAATTTCAATTTTCGACTTTTTTCTTGAAATTTTCAGTTTAAACTTTTCGAAAACGAAATTCATTGTCAAGATCAATTTTGATTTTTAACGTTTAGGTTTACTTTATAAATCAGTTTAATAGAGCATCTGTCAGTATATCGGTCATTGGGTCAAATTACAAGATATATTCAATGAAATCGACTTCTTGCTTCTTTAATAACAAATCTATTTAAAAGCTATTTGGATTTTAGCAAGTATGCCGGATAAGGTTTCACATTAACATAGTTGTACATCAATATAACTTTGAAAGTTTAATCTTTAGGGTTTTAAGTTTATTTTACAAGCTATTCAATAGTTTACTGGTTATTTTCTGGTGTTCGTGGTTCAGTTGACATCTCTCTTGACTTTCTAAGAGGATTACTGCACCGTGCAATATTACATCGCTCAGACCATCACGTAATTCATATGCATGCAGGCCCTGATAATCCATCGACAGCCATTTATATTCAGAAGGTAACCAGATTCCTTGAAATATAGAGGATGCCTTCGGTGAAGCATTGGCTTGATCACAGTTCCGTCCTTGTCAACGTTATATCGAACCGGCCAACAACAAAAACACGCAAGCTCTGTAATTAATATGAAGCCAGCCGAGAACACGGCCAAAACGGAAGCCACAGAATAAATGGGAATTTATACCAAACGTTTCTCTAATTAAGTCGGTTTTGAAACTGCAATCTCTGAAATCCCCACTAATTGCTGGAAAAATGCATTCTGCACTTACAACTGCCACTGATTAATTATTCCCTGCGAACTGAAACTTCAGTTAGATAACTAAACGATTTAAAAGCAATCGGCATCTGTAGTTATGGCATTAAGCTAAAAGAGCTGAATGCTACGCTAAATGCACCAATAGGAATTTTCCAAGACTGAAATAGTAAAAGCTATTAATCAGTAATTAAGTTGCTGAGATGATAAGCCCTTATATATACGGATATATACAAGTTTATTACGATACAATTGAAATTTAGTTTCATTAAAATCTAATGAAAACTAGATTGCAATTGCAAAGTCCACGTAGATAAGACAAAGCTTGTATTACGGGTTGCATCGCAACATCCATTGATACAAACGTCCTCGGCGTGACTTTACTTTTATCTAGTTGGAGAAATGGCCAATTGAATGTTCTGTAATTAAACAGTTAAACGTGCTTAAAATTGAAAATATGTACAACCGCAACCATAGACTAGTTTCGGCCTTCCTCGGCCTCAACAGTATGGCACGGTGGTGGTAAACACTTCCAACAGCCGCGAGTCCGTCGTATAAGTATCCAAGTCACCTAATGAGCGTTTACTCATTTAGATACTTATACGGCTGGCTACCGGTTTTAAGTTGGAAGGGTTAACAACCACTGTACTATACTAATAAGGCCAAGGAATGCCGAAACTAGTCTATGGTTGAGGTTGTAAATATTTTCAATTTTAAGCACATTTAGCTGTTTATTACAGAATATTTAGACGATTAATTAAGTAAATAACTTCATTAACATTATAAACATAGACAGACCTTCAGTCAATAAAAATGAAGTTACTCCTTTAGAACCAACTAGTAAACTAGCAAAACCGATCTCTAAATCATACTATCACTCGTTAATATAGAGGTCACCGAACCGACAAAATACATCTGCGAAATCTGAATAATTAACATCAAAAATATTCCTAGCTTTATTCAGGGATCTGTGAAGCGAGAAGCGGACATTGTTTTGCCCTCGTCCAAATAATGAACCGGTTTCCGAACAGCACCCAATCGGACATACATAATAACATGGGTCACTCTGTTGCAATTTCATAATCGAGGCCCGAATAATGATTTGCACGTTTTGGAATATCCCTCGGTCGATTTCCAACTCGAGGGTGTAATAAATTACCCCCATTAGCATTGAAAAACAGGGAAAACAAAGATTGGACGTCGCAGTTCAGAAAAAATAAATGGCGAGCGTTGAAAAATCGGAAATAGCGAAGAAGCGACTCGGAAAGAGTTTGGAACTTTTTCTTTTCCAATTAATATTTTTAGCTGAAAATCCATTACGTAGCGGGGAACTTTTAATGACATATTGAGAAATGACTTGCGATTGAACCATTTTATTGACGCCTTACATTTATTTTATGCTCATCTAATTTTGCATTTCCTGAATCGAAATGTTAACGCATTTAAGCACTTATTCGGTTTTCCGTATTATTGATCGTACTAAAATTCGTTTTATTATTGTATATTAGTTAAACCGACTTTATTTAATATAGAAGCTTTGTACCGTGTTCAAAGTAAGTGTATTTTAAATAGAGTAGAAATATATTACAAAGTAGCGGTATTCTAGAAGAATCATTACTTGAATTCATATCCTCCCCAAGATTGAAAACTGTCGGAAATATGCACCTGAGATGATAAGCTGAGAAGTACACCACAGACATATTTTACGGAAAGTTTTCCCGTGATTTCCGATCTCCTCGACGGAATATTTTCCGAGTAAATTCAATTTGAGACTTCATGTCGAATTTGTGGAATACGAGAGGTTAAATTCTTTTTCATTATTCCTAGAAGAATAGACCGAAGTAAAATGCAGCTAGAGGGAATAGAAAGTCGGCAAACTAAATTGTTTTCTCAAGTTACTCCGATGTCGTCTCCTTTTTTACAACTTAGCACATCCTCCTGCATCGTCGTATTAAATAGTAGGTTCTATTTTAAATTGCTTAATTGGGTAGTTGTTCCGTTTAAACGATCGTCGTCTATTTCAGGATAGAGAAGGCTAAATTGGGTTTTCTGTCACTCAGGAGGCGACGCAGCGGGGAGGAAAACTACTTTAAAGAGTTGAAGTCGGCAATATCTTACAAATTGCAAGCTGCTTGCAGACGTTTTATAAAAACATTCGAGACTTACAGGAAAACAAGACGTTTATGATAAAGCTCTACTCAACGAAAGTTAAGTTGGTAGAAGTTTGACAAAAAGTTCGTTCCTGCAAGCAATATCTCCTTTCGGAGAGCTAGTGACAGCAACAGACAGTTTAATAAACAGTTTAATATTAAGCCCTAACTACAAAGTTCAGCTTACTCTAAGTAACTCAATAATTAATTAATAAAGTCTAAAACAAGATTCGTAAGAAGTCAAACTACTTATACTTAGAGCTTTGCCAAGTTTATTCAGTATAGGGATTTACTTCAGGAACTCTGAAAAATGGAATTTGGCTTAAAACAATTTGTGTGAACGAAGTATCATTTCTTTACAGACATAATAAAAATCAGTGCAAAACGAAATAATCAAAATTTCTTATCAACTAAAAGTCAGTAAAAGCTTTGTACTATTTGTAATGCTCTACAACTTTGCCAAAGAGGAATTTATTTAGTAGACGAATTAATAAAAAAGAACACAATTCTTGATTTTGTCGTTTTGTACAACTTTACTAAAAACGAAATTGCTTAGCGAATAGATAAATAAAACAGTAAGAAAAATCTTAGCGTCTTATGATTCTTTAACAGCTTTACTATGAATTGGTAAGACTAAGAACTGTACAAGTCCAAAAATTTGGCATTTTCATCTATTACAGGCATTTTATTTTAAATACGAAGCTGCGTCGAATTAGTATTGGAACAGTACTAAAACCACCTTGTTAATGCCGTTTTCAGAGCTTATCGCACCGCATTGAGTGTGTGAGTCCAGGAGTTATACTGTTCTTATTCTCAACATATAGCGTTTTGGTATGATTTATGATTAGGCTCTGCTGTTTTAGTGATATTTCATGCTGCAACGAAATTAGCCAGAAAATGTGATCGTTCATACTTTTCAGAAGAATATGAGGAAATAATTGAAAATGCCAGAAAAACTATTTATTATAACTATCACTTTTATAGAGATACATCTACTTAATATTAAGAATTATGGCCTCCATGCTATAAAAAGGACCTGTAGAATAATTGGGAATAAAAAAAAATACAATTTTGAAATATATGCAGTGTATGTGGGGTGCATCATTTTCAGGTTATGTAAAATTCCTAAAATTTATTTGTGGAGTTGAAACTTAAACTTTTAAGTTTTACTAAAAAAAACTAAAATCTGTACATTTCTACCTTTGTCGTCAATTAATAAGAACAAATTAAATAATAAAAACAGATAATGAAATAATATATTTACTACATAGAGAGAGCAGTAAAAGTTTTACTGTCATATATTATATTAGCTGACCATTAATTTTGGTGAAACGGAGTGGTCCTTGGTTACCTTTTATTGTAATTTCGCACAAAATTTCAGTATTTATCGACATTAAGATTAATAACAGTCTAAGTGCAAATTGATTTTTATAAATATAAAAAATATGCCTAATTTTTTGTTTAAAGGGTGCCTGGGGTCATATATTAAAATTTCTCTGTACATACCAAACCTGTAAGAAGCGTAACAAACCCAATAAACATTTTGTTTATTACCATAAATTTGTACTGTTCTCAATCTCACCGATTTAACTACAAAATGAATAGATAAAAATTTTAACAGAAATGTTACAACTTTACCACAAACAAAAATTTATTCAGTCGATTAATAAATAAAAAATCAGCATAAATCTTGTCCTCTTATGATTCCCCACAAATTCACTAAATATGCAATTATTCCGTAAACGAAAAAATAAAAAATGAGCAGAAATTATGGTTGTCGATCATGCTCTAGAATTTTACCGAAAACGCAATTATTTATTAAATAATTAGATAAAAAGTGGCCTGAACGCTTGACGCTATATAATTTTCTACAGCTTTGCCAAAGACGCATATATTAAGCAGAATTATAAATAAAAATTAGTAAGAAAGTTTACTTTTTATAATTCTATGCAATCCTACTAATGATGAAAATACTCTGCAGAATAATAAATAAAAAATGAGCAAAAATCTTGATTCTTTATAATTTTCTACAAATTTACCATAGATATTGGGTGGATGAATAACAATGAATAGAAGCTTTGACATTCTATCATATTCCACAACTTTACTAAAAACGCACTCATTTAGCAAACAAATAAATATTAGGCCAAAACCTCAGTTCGTTGTAATTTCCTAGAAAACGAAAACGCTATAATTTAACAAATAAACATATCTGTACCTTAGAAGCAAAATATGTTAAGTCCAGTTTTTCCCAAAATTAGTTGAAGATGTGTCTATTAGCGAAATATCATCTTTAATTTGCTATCTTTACCATTAAGGTATATAAATAAACAGCAAATTTGGGCCCTTTTGAAAAATGTTTACCTCAGACCCAAACTACGTTTAGTTACTTTAATTTTGTTCATCGTAAGAATAAATTTTATGACTTAACATAGTCTGCTTCTGGCGTACAGTTATAAGAAGTGAACTTTTTTAACTTGGTCTGTTATTAATCTCTCTCCTTTATCAATCTTAAAAACTTTATCCAAAAATACAATTATTTAACAAATAAATAGATTTTAAATCGGCAGAAACCTTGGTCTTGGGTCATTTTTTCAACTATACTAAAAATTTAAATTGTTCAGCAAATTAATAGATAACAAGTGAACGCCAACAATAGCTTTTGATTATTCTCTGCAACTTTATCAAAGATGCAATTATTGAGCCGATTAACAAATAACAAATGATCACAAACAACAACTTTACCAAAACAGTAAAGTAGAAAAGTGATTAAAATTCTTGATTTTAATCTTGAAACCTTAAATTTTTCTTTTTAGAAATTTTGAAGCAAAAACTTGAATGAATTGGGTTAAAACAACATGTTACATACACTTAAAAATGTAAAAAATTTATTACACTGCAATTTCCAAGTTCCCAAAGACTCGAATTTTTATCGAAATTTTGTGTTATAATTTGAATACTTTTTTTACCAATTTTGATTTATTTTTAAAATTTGAACTTTTATTTTAATTTGAAATTTTTACCTACATTTTTTAATTTAGAAAATTTAAGAACTCTTTTTACGTTTAAAGTTTAACTTTCAAGAAAGATATCAAAATTTTAAAAAACAATTATGTACCTTCTTCAAAAAGTATCAGCATTTTGAGTTTAAATTGAAAATGCCGACTCTAAAATCAAAATGGTAAAAATAATTTAAACTTAAAATTTAAAATTTTTATCCAATTCAAGGCTTTTGATTTTAATTATGTAAACACAAAATTTAGGGAAAGACTGTTTTTACTTTAATCTGCAGATTTTAATTTTAAACCTAAAAAATTGTCTTTAATTCAGAAACTGCCTTGTTTAAGTAAAATTTGGACAAACATTTTTGTAATCATTGGGATGTTCCTGTTGAAAATTTCTAAACAAAATCCAAATTTTGACGTTAAACCCAAACTTTTGTTTCGCTCTTTACCTTAAACTCTTCATATAATGCTGAAATTTGAACCTCAAATCCCAGGTTTTAAAAACATTTATTTTATTTCAAAAATTCTTTTTTTTCTTTTCTTCTCTTTAATCTTAAAATGTCGGGATTCTTAAAAATAATTTTTAAAATCTTGTTTTTTCGGTTTTTTTAAATTGAAAAATAAAAAAAATGAGGTTGAAATTAAAACAATTAACAGAATAGGTTTAAACTTGGCATTTCTTAAAAAGTCAAAATTGCTACTAACGATTCTCTTGGGCAGCTTTAAGAAGAAATTAAGATTCTTTATAACTTCTGTCAAAAGTGTTGCCAAATTTACTTTTGTCCCGACAATTATTCTACAAAAAGGATTCTTATTTTATTCTTGAATTTTGACTGCAAAGATAACATTTTTAAAGGTAGATTAGGAATTAAATGGCTATACCTAAAGTATTGGCTTTTTCTCGAAATTCAAGTTTTAAGATAAAAATTTCTTTTACCTTAAAATATTAAGGAAAGTTAAAATTTTAAACTGAATTTCAAAATTGAATTTATTTCTTGATATTTCGACTTTTGCCTAAACTTTTTGACTTTATTATCTAAAAAAAGTCAAAATTTCAAAAAGGAAAATTTAACATTTTAAATTGAAACCAGAAAAAAGATTGAAATTTCGGAAAACGGGATATTTCTAAAAAAAATGTCTTTTTTATAGTTTGACTTTTTTTAGTTCACGGCTCTAATCTCAACATTCCAAGTATTTTTTACCTTTTGGCCAGAATTGAGTTAGATAGATGTAGGAAACAGTGGAGAAATGACGAACACCTAAGGGAGATTTCAAATATTTTCTTCTTCTTGGTGTGCTATATCCATTTAACATATGTTAGCAATCCTATTGGCTATCATTATTTTATTTACAGCTGTTTTAAAAAGCTCATTTGTTGTCTGTCTGAACCATTGTCTTAGGTTTCTAAGCCACGATGTTTTTCTTCTACCAGATCCACGCCTTCCATTAACTTTTTCCTGCATGATCAAATGCAACATGACATATACCTTCGGATGTTTCATGACATGGCTAAAATAAGACAGCTTTCGAATCTTTACAATTTCTTCATCCTTCTTTATTCTATTCAGGACCTCTACGTTAGTGACATGGTAAATCCAGCTTATTCTTAGCATACGTCTGTATGACCACATTTCACATGCTTCAAGCCGCTTTAAGGTATCCTCTGTTAGGGTCCATAATTCTACTCCTGGCCATTCTCATTCTAAGATCCGTGTTTAGTTCATGTCCACATAGATGTTTTTCATCCTTACAAAGGCAGCCCTATCTTGCTCAATTCTTGATTTTATTTCTATTGCGTGGTCCAAATTTTCGTTCCGAAACTGGACCAATCCAGAGTTCCATTCGTGGTTTCGGTTGCTTACTCACGACCATGAATTTGGTCTTTTTAGTGTTAAGTGTTAAACCATACTGACTATATGAACTGACTCCTTGATTAAGGAGCTTTGAAGTTCCTCAACTCTATGTGCAAGAAAAAGAGAGTTGTCTACATATCTAAGATATTCAATGTTATCCCGTTTATTCACACTTCCTTTCTGATTTCCTCTATGACCTCTTGAAATATTTTCGCCGAGTATAGGTTGAACAGAAGCGTCGACAAAATGCAACCTTGCCTTACTTCTCTTTTGATTGAAATACTTTAGTTAAACTGCTTTCTACTCTCAGATCTGCTTTTTGTTGCCAGTAAATGTTAGCGATGAAACGTATATCTTTATCATCTATTTCTGTTGTTTTCAATATTTCTATCACTTTCTCATGTTTTACCCTATCAAACGCCCTCTCGAAATCAATAAAGCACATGATCACATCGTAATTTCCGTCTCTACATCTCTGGGTCAAAACTTAAATGCCAAATAATGCTTGCCTTGTACCCAAGCCTCTACGGAATCCAAATTGTGTATTTTCGATATGTGTTTCTATCTTGGGGTATGCCAAGGAATTTATCTTTAGAAACAATTTCAGAACATGACTCATTAGTCTTATAGCATAATGATAATTGCAGTTCTTTGCCCTTGTAGTCCCAGGGATTGGGGTAAATGTCGACCTTAACCAATCAAATGAGATGTCTCCTCTATCATATAATTTCTTAATTATATTAACCAATAAGTTTATCGTTTCTTCTTCCAGGAATTTCAGTATATCAGTTAGTATTTCGTACGGACCTGTTGCTTTTCGGTTCTTTGCTGTTTTGATGACTTTCACCACTTCATCTCTGGTAATGGGTGGTCCAGTTATATCTTCATGCATCCCGTGATCTATGTCCCGTTCATCTTCAAACAAATGGTGATGTATTCCTGCCATCTTTTTAATATCTATTCCATTTGAAATATTGCGCTCTCATTCTTGTCTGTTATGACATTAACACTATTGTATTTGTTCCCTCTTATTTCTTTAATTTTTTTGTGCAGATTGAAGTTGTCGTGCCTCTCTTCGCATTCTTTAATTTTTGATCATTCTTGAGCGAAGTAGGGGAGAGAGGAGCTAAAAGTTCCCAGTGTAAGTTGTTCCAATTAAAAGAGCTCCAAGGAAAAAATAGATAAATATATTTTGTAAGTAGAATCTGAAATAAATCGTGTCAGCGCAGCGATGTCAGCCATATTCTTAGGGCAGTTGCGTCCGGTATATCAGGAAGTAAGCGCGTGCGTCGTTGTGTCATGTAAGTAAATGCTTTCCTTCTTGTAATTTTTAATCTATCTCTCATATATTAACAGTAATCGTTTTGGTTTTTGCTGTGTTTATGCCACAATATATCTGCTTTGAACAAGATGAGCTAAAATTGGCTAGGTCTTGTAAGCTAAACTATAATTTGCTTTTAGGTGAGCATTTGTTATTTGGGGATAAATGTTCCTTTTTTGCGGAACATGTTGTGACCTCGGAACAACCAGTGCGTTCCTTCCCAAAGGCACCACCAAGAGTTGGAAATAACAAGAGACGCCTTAGGAAATCAGCAATTTTAATAGACACTTTGGAGAAAATGGTTCTGGCAGAAAAAGAGTAAGAAGAAGAGGAGAAGTATTGACAATAAAAGAAAGGACAAAGAAAAACCAGGTGCCAAAATAAAAGGGAAAGAAAAGGGACAGTCTGGTGAACAAGAGGTTCAAGAAACTGAGGATAAAAGTTCTGATCATGGAGAGGATAGTTTGGAGTATAGTTGTATCATCTGCTATTGCGAACTTGCGTTCTGATGAAGAATGGGTTCAGTGTCAAAAATGTAAAAAGTGGGCCCATTCAAAATGTATAAAGTTTCGTAATTCATTTATGTATATGTCCAAATTGCAACTCTGATGAGTCTTATGGTGATTTATAAATAGATATTAAAATCTGTTTTATCCAACGGTGGTTTTAAAATTATATTTAAGACCAAACTCTCACATAAGGAATATTCTATTGTTAAATTTTTAAATATATGATTGCCTTAATAATATAATTGCTTTCTTTACAAATTATTCCCCAACAGACCCGGTAACAACTCGCCCCACCTCGTTAACAATTAGCCCCAAGTTGGAACAATTTGTTATTTTTCGACTTCCTGTTTTATAATATAAAATATAAAAAAAAAACTAATTTAAATACACTCAAAAAACTTGTTAAATATTAAAGCTGAATTTATTTTTCAAAGTCTCTTTCATAGTACTCATGTTAGTAACAAGTTTTTTTAAACAATTCTTGAGTTTGATTGAAAAACGGAACTTTAAGCCCCGTTCCCCCCTACTCAGTTTTTGCTTGTATAATTTTTCTTCTAATTTCCAAGTGAATTTTCTTGTATTTATTCTCTTGTCCTCGAACTTTGAGTTGCCTTCTACATTCCATAAGCTACAGGTTTTCTTCGGTCATCCAGATTTTCTTTTTCATTCGTTTATCTGGCAAATATTACGAATGAATTGTGCAGTACCTACGTTTTTTTATTGCTTATTTAGAATGTTTAACTATTTTACTAACCACCTTTAAAACCAACCTTATTAAATATGTTTGTAAATATCTTATCTAAGAAAAAAAACAGAACATTACCTATTCGGTTCTACTCGGCGTTAATGGAGTAATAAAAATTAACCTAATTATCAGATATCAGCATCCAATTACGACAGATATCATATAGATACTCTACCGATTGTAATTGATCATCTGAACATTTCTCCTGTGTCCAGTTTTTACATGATTCAAACAACATAATCTGTAAACAGAGGGCTTTACATTTTTTATTTAAAAAATGCAACAATCTTCGTTGCTACATTTTTACATTGCTATAAAAATGTAGAATAATTTGGAAATTTTTTAATACCTTTTACGCTCGCATTGTGTAATGCCGAATGTTCAAGATTGCCCCAACCAAGTCTTTCGCAATATAGTGGAAAATTAAAAGAAAATATTTAATTTAGGGGCAGAAATAGTGTGCCACTATTAACTATCGTAATACGATCTTTGAATAGTAAATACTTATGCCTGCAAATTTCATGTTAAAACTACTTATAGAAACTAAGCTATATTGAGTTTAATATATGAAAAAATTACATCGTAAAAACAAAATTTTAGAAAAATACATAACTTGAATAATGTCCACGGTGCTTCGCTCCATTTATGGTGTAGTATAAGAGGTGAAATGGTTTGTAAAGTTGAGCTAAGTAAAAAGATGTCACATATTCCTAAAATAGTACAATCATTGTGTTCGGGATTACCCAGCGTTCGTGTTAACCCCGCTCACCCTTATTCGAATTTTAAAAAATTCTAAAGTATTTTCCTGAAATTTTAACACTAATGACGACATTTAATCTATAATGCTAAAATTAAGTCTTTTGTGCTTTAGGCATTTTGATTATGACTAAAGAAAGTCAGAGAAATGTCTAAAAGCATTGGCAGCAATTTACTTACAATGGAAATGTTGGATGACATAGTTTGGTGTAAGTCAAATATTTGCGACAAAAACGCCGACGCGGCAAAAGAAAATAATGTTCCACAGTTTTTCTTCCTCTACTTCCAGAATGAAACTCTTATTAAATGATTGACAACAGCAGAATTCCCTTTGGCCGAAACGATACGACGAGAAGGACCATAAACGTTAAAAGAGCTGAACAGGCGATTCTTGTATATAAATACACGACGAAAAGATTGATGTAAATGTCAGCGTATTAGTTTTTGTCGTCGAGATTGTATGCTGGGCCTCGTCCCATCAACTTAATAAAATTCTATCGCCCAACACAAAAAAACCTGCTACACTAACGTATTCCTCTTATTGGTTATGAAAAATTCTCTTACGAGGTTTACGAAAATGCTCGCCGAGTTTATGTCGCTACAGGAGTTCCGACATCATTTTTTATTAATGCGTTGTCTCATTTTTATTGCATTTTATTGTTCCCTTTTTTCCGAGAGATCCGCGTCGACTCCATCAGAGAAATTGCAACACAATACTTTATCACAAGATGGAATCTAGGACGAGCTTTGTGCGCTATTTTGTATTGGGACATAGGGGGACGCGGATACTTGAACGAGTGCTTGCTTACTTTCTGCTGAATGTATGAAATGCATTCGGAGGATCCTGAGATTTCTAGCTTAAGTAATAAAAGGGATGATGTAGTAGAGATAACTTGTCGATTTATTACATAAAGGAAACTTTGTGCATCAGAAGACGAAAAAGGAGAAGTGTGGTTCTTGAAATTTAGTGAGAGCTTGGCTTTCAGTAAATTGCAGATCAAGTCTTGTTTTATGGGAGCGATTCATTTTATGCTGGCAAACACATGTGTCAAGTCACCTTTGATGCTATTCTCGTATAAAGCTGACAAGTTACCTTTCTGACGTAAATGTGAATTAGTAAAGGGATAAGTTTACGTAATTTATAGTGGAACTTTTCTAGATAATGCTAGATTACAAATCATGCATTAGTAAATACTGAAGCTGAAAAAGTCGATTGTTGAATTCCAGAGTTGTGGTTATATTTTTATTGCTAGGTTTATGTATGATTTACTTAAAGCCGTGTCGAAATATATAGGTTATTGAAAATTTGGCTTATATTGAAATATTGCCAAGAGCTTGACATTTAAATCGAATAAAGTTTACAGCAAGTGCAGAAGAGCGTAGCAGATACACTTTAGAGCTTAACAGTGACCCGAAATATTGAAACGAGAGCATTCGGTGGAAACGCGAATGAAAAAATAGGATTTTGCGGCTCTTAACCTAAATATTCAGTTATAGCCTCGAATCTGACACGATTGATTGAACCCGAATTTGCACAAAATTGATGCTAGAGTCGAATTCGAACTGCTTCCACTTGTTAAAATTTAAAAATTTAGCAGCGGTTGATAATCAAATGCAATCTATCGAAATAACCAACGGTTTAAGTTACTTCTTTGAAATATTTTACAACATAAATTACCCTCGGCTGTGGACTTTTAATATTCTTTAATTAAGCAACGCGATGAATCACGGTAATTACTTTCTCAGATACAAATAATTTTTAAGGCAGCCAATTTTATACTTCCAAAATTAAGTTTAGTCATTTATAATGGAAGATGGCATCAAGCTAATTCAAAAAAGAATCTTTTAAATTGGATTCTTTGTCACAAAATAAACCAAGAAGTCAATAATGCTGAAGTCAAGTTAAATATATTAAGTGACAAAAATTAAAAACGAAAGGCAGTTTCTAATCTTGGGTACTTCTTATCAATTTTTACGATATAATTCGCAAAATACGTTTAGCAAATTCATAGTATGCTTGTTTTTTGTAAAGTATCTGCATTAAATTGAAACCTACATTTAAAGTCCTTGTGTTTTCAAAGTCGCAATTTTATAACATAAGCATTTCACCAATATATTCGAACAAAAGTGACGCTACATTTTAAGAGCAACTTTCAAGTGAAGAAGTAGATAAGCTAAACTGATTTTGGCCCAATTTGCATATTAGCAGCTTCAGATGGCCTCCACCCTTTCACTTAATATGTCCCAAACCGCACCTCTTACAGCATCTTCGGTGACATTCGATCCAAGGCTACTAAATGCAAACTGCGCCAGAATTGGCTTAGCTTAGCTACTTAAAGACAAGACCAACCTATATCAAACAACTTTTTAAAAAGATATTAGCAGTGTGTAGGGTAAATTACTTTGAAAAAAACATTTGTACATATATATCACCTGTAAGAACACATTTAAAGTAAAACTAGTTTAGTTCTGAAGATATAAATATCGAGCATAAGCAAAATCTAAATTTCTGCTGGTATTTTCAAAGTCATCATGTTATTTCAAAGATTCCCCAGTATTGTTTCGGCCATAAAACCAAATTTTGGTAGTCGCTAATAACCATGAGATATCAGAAGTAACATTATGCTTTGTTCACTGTTAGGGAACTTTTTACCATCTATTCTTACTAGCTTTTTTACCAGCTTTTTTTGACTCCAATCCAATCGCAAGGGACAGCCTTATTATATGGTTGGGTGTTGGGGCACGGTTGTCAAGCGAATGACCTTCTTCTTTAGTCGTCAAAGGTATGTTCGGCAACAACGTGAAGTGCGAGGGACCCCAAAGTCAGGCTTTTGCCATTCGATAAAATCTTATATCCGGCCCAACATAAGTTGCTTACATTATTTTTGAGCAAAAGGTCAAATTTTATCAGGTTTATGCTCTATGTCAACTTTTTCCTGCAACTGTTTTACGAATTTATGAACTAAGTACAAGCACATTGTTAAAATATGTACCTGTGAAAATTAGCATAAATTGTGCATTTTTAAAGCAATACGAAAATTGAAATACAAATCTTGTCCCCTGAAACAAAACAAAAATTAAAAAACACAACAAAGGTTGCTCTAATACGTTTCGATAGCCAAGCTTCAGAGAGAATCAGTATCTCTCTTTTAACTTTTGTCATTTACTATTTTAACCATTATCCTAAAAATTTTATTCCTTTAAGTATACATGTAAGAATTTGAAAAATACATCATCATTTATACAAAAAGTCGCAGTTTCGAAGAAAGGTTTAAATTTTTTAAGGAAATCTAAATGTTAAAAAAGTCCAAAATTTGGAAACCCAACATGATCAAAAAATTAAACATTTAAAAAAAATTCGAAAGTTAAATGCTTAAAAAAATTGCATTTAAAAAAATCAAAATTTTTTTAAAAAAGTCGAAATCTTAAAAAATGGTCGATATTTTGAAAGAGTCTAGGTTTTACAAAATAGTCAAAAGTCTCGAAAAAATTGAAATTTTTAAAAGAAAAAGGTTTTCAAAACATTTTCATAAGATATAGGACAAAAATCTAAATTTTCAAAAAAAATGCAATTTTAAAAAACTGACGACAACTTCAAATAAGGTCAGAATATTTAAAAAAGCCGAAATCTAGGTGCCGAAATTATCATAAAAAAACGAAAAGTTTTTAGCAAAATAAACAAAAAAAATTGGGTTTTAAAAACAATAGACCCTTTTTTAAAAAAGTCTAATTTAAAAAAAAAATTCAAAAGCTTGCAAAAAGTGAAAAATTTGATGACTATTTGTTTTAAGATTGTCGAAATTTTTAATAACTAAAAATTTGAAAAGAAATTCCTAATTAAAAAAATTTCAAAATTTAATTTAAAAAATAAGTCGAAATTTTGAAAAAGTCAGCTTTCAAAAATTAAAGTACAAAGTAAGATATTTCAAAGATCGAAAATATTGAAAAAGTACCGCCAAGGGCCAAACTTTAAAACAAAATTAAATTTTGAATTTAAAATTTTCAAAAAGGAAAAATATTTAAAAAAGTCCATATTTTGAAAAAAAAATCCAGTCAGTGAAGTCTAAATTTTAAAATAAAATCGAAACTTTCAAAAGATTTAAGCTTTTAAAAACTAAACATTTTCAAAAAAGTAAAAATTTTAAAAATGAAGATTTGGAAAAAAGTCAAAATGTTTAAAAAAGCAAATGTTTTCCAAAAAATCTAAGTTATGGAAAAAATCTAATCATTGAAAAGTTGAAATTTAAAAAAAATCAGTTATTTTGAAAATACCCAAATTTTTGGGAAAGTCAAAAGAAAAAAGCAGTCGAAATTAAAAAAAAGGAATTTTAAAAGGTTGATACCGTGAGCGTTCCGCTAAAAGACGACACTCGACACATAAAAGGAGTTAAAGAAAAACCAATTACAGAAGACTCCAGCTAGTCATTGTACAATAATGTTGCGCGTTATCGGTTCGAAAATTAAAACTTCATGAATTGTAAACACTTTACTTCAAACTTTTTTCTGAACACTACAATTATAATTCACTTAACTATCAGGCTATCTGACTAACCAGCTGACTTCACTAACCAACCAACTAATTGACTTCCTGAGGGAACGTCGACCGCGTATTTATACCCTTCCGCTTTTCTAGAACGGAATCCGTACAGATAAGATTATCGCTTGCAGAAACGTCTGAGCCGCTTATCTGCCATATGAGTCATTCTCGCGGCCGCTCTTCATTATCAAATGTTTCTAGAAAATTCCTTACACAGTCACTAATATAAATTTTATAACTTTATTTTATTACAATAACTATTTTGTATTTGCAACGGTCAAAAACCCATTAACAATTGGTAGAGGCTCGACAAAGTAAATTGTGCAGAAAACCATATTAGAGAGGACGTCAACTAGTCGCGCCGTACAATGCAGAAACGCTCCAAAAATGTGTACCCTATACAAAATTAATAGAGGACGCCAACGAGACGCAGTATTTAATTTCTGGGAAAGAGTAACCTTCCAAAAACTTCTAACCCACTAATGTTCACTAATGTTCACGGAACAAGGATGAAAACGTTCAACTTTGGGACAGAAAAAACAGATTCCGTTGGTAATTCGAAAAACCCGTGCTTGTACCTCACGTTAAAAAGCCGTAAGTATTTATTTCCTGTTGGTGCGTTTTTTTTTCTTGTGCGTATGTTTACCATACTGTATTTTTTCTTCATTATTTCAGTTTTCCCATTTTATTTATTTGTGCTGTACAGGTGCGAAATGTTCCGATATCAACAAGGTATCGATACCTATTCATAAAGTAGTATTCGGAAATAGTTTTCGATACTACTCATCTGAATACCATTAAAGTATCGATACCTACTCATATCGATAGTCTTCAGACATTTTTAGGGATGGCTGGTGTTATGTATTATATGAATATTTTTTGGTCTATGTACTGTGGGAAATGTGGAAAGATTTGAATTACCTACATACAAAAAAAAATTTATTTTCAAAACAACACAGACATGTAGTATTTAACGATTACTAAGTAGCGAGCAGTAAATGATTGCCATCTTAACCAGAGGAAGAGGGATATTTGGCTCTGTTTTTGCTAGGGATTGCGAACCTAGATGAAAGAATCCTACTTTTCAACTTTCGTGCTTCTAACGAAAATGAGAATAAGTCAAATAATCAAAACTCTATGATGCGAGGCGAATTTAGAACTACAACTTGTCTTTGAGAAATACAAACAGTTGAGAACTACGTCATTCATCGGTCGACGATAATGATGAGTCGTTGAATCAAACTTTCGTCTTTTGTTTATAATTCATTTGATTCGTTCAAAAATTGTAAAGATAAATTCGATCGGCGTCGAATTCGATTCGATACCAATTACATTTTTTTCGATACCGAGTAGGTCTTGCAAAAATGAATCGATGATAAAGTATTTGGTATCGAAATAAAAGTATCCAGTATTTACTCGTATTTACTTGTATCGGAACCAATTTAGCTGTCCCAACGCAAAGCGCGAAATTATATGTGCGTGCGGTATTAAAGTCAAAATTTTTCAAAAAATAGTCTAAATTTACAAAAATCAGAATTTAGAAAAAAAGGTGAACGTTTGAAAAAAACCAAACTCAAAATGGCAACAATTTTCAAAAAATTAAAATTTTTGGCAAATAATAATAAAAATAAAATTAACTAATTTAATACGTTAAAAAAGTAGTCGACATGACAATAGTGAACTAGTACTAAATAAATTTAAAAGTTGACCCAATTATTCTGTTGCAGCGGTAATAATGAAAGATGCCACTAACCCTTGCAGGAAAACAAGCCTTTTCTGCAACGAAGGAAATTCCTACGAGCTTGGCCCCCAGTAGGTACTATAAATAATTAAAGTGGAAAGTAAAAGACATTCCAGAATTGGAATCCAAATTCCACCGACAAAGCAAAACAAAATGAGAAAGACACTGAAGAAGGCTACCAGACGAGTTTATAAGCATATTAGTAAGGCACTAAGGTCCTGAAAATAACGAGAACATGACCGTTTATCTCAGAGGTGAATGTAAGATAATCACGTGCCCTCACCTTGGGTGGTGTGCGTGTAGATAGACAAACTAGAACACCAAATATGCAAAAACCAGCCGGAATGTTAAATGAGAACACTGAATTAATTTGCATAACGTGGAGGTCGTTAGAAACAGAAATGCAGTTGAAGAAAAGGATTTTAAAGAGGAAATCTTCATTTTTCAAAAAAAAATCCAAATAAATCTCAAAATTTATTATTGTTTCTTAAAATGTCGACCCCTGAATTACAAAATGTGCACAATATTCTCTAAATTTCTATTTATTTTTCAAAATGTCAAATTTAAGTTAAATTTTAATTGTTTTCGTGTAAGTCAATTTTTTATTTATAACAATTTTGTAAGTTAGGTTTTACAGAGGGGCAGAAGCAGATTCAGACCATTACCTAGTAAGAGCAAGTCTAAGATTTTGGGATGTCCAAAACCAGCAAGTTAGGAATTCCTAGGAAAGTAAATATGAAATGAAAGATTTACAAACGATTATGTTTTATATAAATATAGGAAAAGTACTCATGAATCTTTTAACAATGATACAATACCAAATAAAGAAGATATTAAAGACAAATGGAAAAAATCGCAAGAATAGTATCAAACGCTACCAGAACAAACTTATCAAAAGGAAGGAGTGTAAAGCCAAACTGAAAGAAAAAGCAAGGTTAAGACAGGACATGCTGCAGACATATACAGAAGAGAGTGTAAAGAAGTAGAACGGACAAAAAACAAAACAAACGTGCAGAGCTCCTAAACAAAAATTTTAAGAAGAAGAATTAAAAGAAATTGAGAGAAAATACAACAAAAAAGAAATACGGAATTTCTATAAAGATGTTAAGGACATAAAGAAAGAACATTAAACCAAATCAGTATTTTTCAAAAACAAAGAGGGATTTCTACTTAGAAGGAAAGATGATATCCTTAGAAGATGGAGAGAGTGCTTCGAGGAATTGTTGAATACTGCAGATAGGAAAGGATTTGGAAAGCACCAACAAGAGGCGACTGTAGAGGAAGAATTAGAACCAAATAAAAAAGACATAGAAGACGTATTATACGCAATGAACGTCAATAAAAGTCCAGGGAAAAATAACATTACAGCAGAAAATTTGGAATATGGAGGTGTCATTCTAAAAACAAAGATATTCCAGTTAGAGAAATTTGGGAAAATGAAATTATACCACGGAAATGGAACAAAGCTATCATGATAACACTTTTTAAAAAAGGAGACATAGCAGAATGCAGTAATTACAGAGGAATAGCTTAGCAAGACGTAACATGCAAAATAGTTGCAACGATAATAAAGAAAAGACTAGAAACCTATTTGGAAACTATTATTGGCAAATACCAAGGTTTTAGAAACAACAGATCCACAAGAGACCAAATATATATGTTAAAATAAATCCTAACTGGATTTTATGAATATGAAATCCCGATTCGCATGATGTTCATAGATTTTAAAACTGCCTATGACTCTGTTAATAGAAGGAAACTTTTTGAGATATTGAAGAAATTTAGAATACCAGAAAACATCGTTTGACTAATTACAATGACTCTACGTTATACCACATGTGCAGTCAAAATAAATAGAAAGTTGTCGCAAGAGTTTAAAGTGAAAATTAGCCTTAAGCAGGGAGATCTACTATCGACAGTATTATTTAATATAGTCTTGAAAAATGTTATAAGAAAAAGTGGTATAAATTGGTATGGAACCCTTTTTAACAGATCCCATCAATGTCTTAAATACGCAGATGATATTATGTTACTAGCCAGAAGTAAGAAGGAATTAGAAATTATTACAAGAAATCTGGTGGAGGTAGCGATCAGGGTTGGGCTTCAGGTTAACAAAGACAAGAGTAAATACATGAAGCTAGGGAAGACACGAGAAACATTAAATGGGTGCCTTATGGTTCAAATTGATCAAAAACACTTCCTAGAATTCGAAGAAGCAGAAAATTATATGCACCTAGGCGAACTAATAGACAAATGTTGTTGCGAAGAGTCGGAAGTAAACTCGGGGATAGCTATAAGTAATAGGTGGGCGGGTGGGCTAAATAGATTAATAAGGTCAAAATAGATTTTCCACAAGACTAAAATCAGCCTGTATAAAACCATACTGAGACCCACGATGCTGTATAGTTGTGAGTCATGAACTGCGACTAAAAAAATTTAAGAAAACCTGTTGACCTGGAAAAGAAAAATATTACGTAGAATTTTTGGAGGGAAGAAGGTAGACGACATCTGGGAAAGACGTTCAAATAGAAAAATATAGAATATGTTCGGAGAACCGTCCATATCTCAGTTCGTGAGGGCGCGGCGATTACAATGGTTGGGACATTTGGAAAGAATGAAGGAAGGCAGATTGGTTAAGAACTGCGGTTTGACGATTCCAGAAGGTAAGAGACGGAACGGTAGACCAAGAAAATGGTGACGTGACGCAGTACAATAGGCTTTAAAAGAAAAGAGTATTAGAAATGAAAGAATGGCAGTTGGAGGCAGAAAGCATGGAAGAACATTATCAAGCTATGGGCCTAAAAGGCCTGTAAACGCTTTCATATATAAAATTCGATTTTTTGCCAGTTTAAACTTAAAATTATACTAAATATGAAATTATCTATTATAAACATCAATCAACTTGTCCTCGACATCAACGCATGCGGTAAAATATTTAGGTGTATTTATGATTAACGGTACACTAAAATCGTTCAACCCTATAATAGCAGCTTTAATGTTATAAAGGGCTAAAAAAGTGTATCTAGCACACTGAAGCTTACTATAAAATGAAATAGTCTACGTTTGAAAAGTAAAATTTCTTTTATTAATGTCTAGAATATTAATATATCATAGAGCTTTAGTAAAATGAAATAATACACGCTGATGAGTTCTGTCCAATAATCCAGCTCGTAACACTGACATTAAACACAGAGCCTCGTATAGTTTAGCGGATAGAGCATGGACTTTAAAGGGCCCACTATCGTAGTATTATCGCCAACTACATGGAAACACAACAGAGATAGACATGTACTATCAAAAGCAACTTTGTGCAAAGGAAATGAAGGTTCTGATACCATCTCGTTGCTCGGACATTCGGCGATTACCAGCTACAATGTGTTCCTGATTACCGGCTCATTATAATAGTTATTACAAACCCTAATCTCTGTTTTAACTAATTTATCGATTTCGAGGACCATTCAACTGCAAACGGATTTGACTATGACCTCTAATAAGCTCGTGGACGTGTAGTTAACTAATAAAGCGCTTATTGCACCGGGATTTGATGAAGTTCATGCTTCAGGCGCTAACAGCGCAGGTGTATCGGTTTTAGCAAATTCCATTCAGGAGTTTTAGAAACTAATTAAAACATTTCTGGATATTTTAGACGAAGTTAGTAATTTTGCTGAAATCAGTCGAAATAAGATGGCCGTATTCTTGAAAATGGAGGGGGCACGCCACAAGGTGAACTAAGCGTTTTTTGATGAAAATGTTCATTATATTGTTTGCTGGGTAACAGATTTATTTCTAACGTTACAGCTTTAGATTTCAGCTCAGAGAACTAAATTGTAAATTTGCATTCAAATCTTATTAGAATTTCACATCGAATTCTAGCAGGTGAGTTTATTAAAATACTGTGTGGCTTTTTTTAATAAAGTCAGCTTCACCGCATTACGTAAATTGGAACCAACAACAGGTGCGTGTGATGCTATTCCTCCTAATTACTCTGATTAACGCGCTTGAAAATGCCAATTGGACAGACGAAATACCGATGTGGTTAAGGGGTTTTTCATGGGTACTTAATAACGAACATCCCTTGAAATTACCCCATTGTAAAACGAATTTGATAGACAAACATGTTGTGCCCAAGTAAGTTTTGACAAGAATACAAACACGTAGGCGGCAAAAAGCGACCCGACATCGCAAACCTCTGTAGTATTTTCCGGTCTCCCTTCTGGCTGGTGCGTGCTATTGTTTTTTTGTATTATTTGTTTTGCACGCGCTTTTGATTTATATTTCGCCGTTTCCTCCGCTGTAAAAAGCAGATTTTGTTAAAAAAGAAGACTAAAGAAATCGCATCGCAAGCGACTCGGTTTATTTTAAACCTTTTCGAGAGCTAACTGGGAACGAAACAAAAGCCCAAATAAATAATGTTTTAAACTGGTTAGTTGATTTAAAGCGTTTTTAACCGATAATCTAAAGCATAACTCTGTTTAAGTATTTATAAGTGTCGCTATTTAATGGGATGTGAATTCCAAAAATGTTAAGTGTATAATTTTAGAAAAAAACAAAACTTCTTCGAAAACTGAGTCAAAATTTTAACTTTAAAAGAGTTTCGGGAACAATCAATTTTAACCAGACGGTACCAACGAAACTCAAAATTTAGTCTTTGCGTCATAATATCCATTGACACACGAAAGTATCCACCAACACTTTGGGAAACTACTAAACATATAACACAGTGTGTGTTATGTTTTTTAATTTTATTTAACATTTCTTCGGCCCAGTTTGGAAATATTTAAATTTTTATTGTTTGTTGACAATATTCTAAACAGTTTTTAAAATATGACTACTTGATATTTAAGTTTATTTAAAAACGTCACCTCATAACAGTTGACAAAATAAGAGGTTAGTTTATTTTACATAGAATAGGAAAAAATAAAAATAGAAGATCAAAATTAGATATGAAAAAATTTCGTTTTTTTTTGATAAATTATGAAAATTTAAAAATACAAAAAATATATAAAAAGGCTGTAGCACTGGACACCGATGTTTCGCTCTCATTTGAGCTCGTCACCATGAAGAATAAACAGTGTGTGTTGTGTATATACAGGGTTTTTCAACGAAAAGTAGCCACCCTTAATAACTCAAAAACGGAGAATAGCAGAAAATTTTCCAAAAACAGATCGATTTTTATTTCAAGGGGGACAACTTTTGGCGTCAAGTTCTTGATGACATCGCTTTACCCCTTCCCCCCACTCCAACTACCTCAAAAAATTTAAGGTTAAGGTTTTACCTTTTGGGAAGAACTAGCAGGTACACTTTCGGATTCATGTTGTATGACTTGTCCACTTAGCAACTTTTTCATGTTGTTTTTTATGTTGCTGATCTCCCTCTTTGTTGCATTTTCCAAATCAAGAAGCTTGCTGTTGAATTTTTCCTTTACTTCCCCAATTTCTTCCCTAACTTCGCCAATCTCTTCTTGCATTTCTTCTCGCATTCCTGTAATTTGTTCTTTCACTTCTTCTTTCATTTTTTCAGTTATATTTGCTAGTAGACTATGCAATTCTTGTTTTTCTGCATTTCTTTTCTAATCTTCTTCTTCTTTTTCTTGTCGTCTTCGTTCTTCCTCCTGTTCTTTTTCTTGTCGTCTTTCTTCTTTGTCTTGTCGTCTTCGTTCTTCCTCTTGTTCTTTTTCTTGTCGTCTTTCTTCTTTGTCTTGTCGTCTTCGTTCTTCCTCTTGTTCTTTTCTTGTCGTCTTCGTTCTTCCTCTTGTCGTCTTCGTTCTTCCTCCTGTTCTGTAATGAAACAAACAATACTCAAAAAATGTTTAACATGCCTAAACGCATGTCAGGCAGTTTGTATTTAATAGTTTGCTGCAACGCAACCCCTTGGTAGAAAAAATAAAGTTACCTTAGTCAGTCACCTTGGTAACTTTCAGGGTACATCGTAGTTCTGGTTGAACAATTTAAGATTTATAAAATAAAATTTTTTTCATATTTTCAGTTTTGTAAAAATCAGTAAATCTTTTAAGTTTAAATTCGGAATTAAAAAAAATTAAATGTTCTTAAAAAACATAGGATTAATTCGTAGATTTTGAGAAAAAAACCTCGAGATTCCTATTTTAAACCCAAAAGTTTCACAAAGAATATTGAAGTTTTTTTTGAAGTGAAAACTTCTTTAGCGCATTTAGCGCCTAACGATAGGGGAAAAACGAATGATTCGCGTTACCAATAATACTCATTTCAATTGAAAGCTAAACTTGCCTGATAATCTAACCTTATGCCTGAAGTTAAATTGAATATGCGGAAAGATGTGTACTAGTATATTTAAAATTGTGTTTTAATTTGATTACTATTTTTCTTATTATCTCCGTAAACGAAAGCTATATTAGAAAAGAAAAAACGCTGGCAAATTACGGGCAGGCCTCAATTCGAAAAACTGATGCGCCGTGCGAGATTAAAATCGGTGTAAGAAATATATGCTTCACACGATGCACATAATTTTGCCAGGGCATTGCAAACAACCCCTGACAGAGTGACAAGAATTAGTAACATTTGGCTGAGCGTTTAGCGACGCTATTATATTTTTAGTAACATTTCTTAAAATCTTCATTAAATATTTTGATTTGAGTAATATTATAACACTCACAGTTAAATGTTTGGCTTTTGTGATCCAGTTATTTTTTGTAAAATATGAAATAGCAGAGTATATTTTTGCTATTATAAAATGAGAGTTTTAGCTGCGAAATAATTATAATAAATACATTGGATAATATCACGATGGATAAATGGAAACCGAAAGATTTGGCCAGGATCAAGGCTAGCTAGTATTAGTCGCCTGTCACCTGAATATTATGTTAAGTTATGGAAAAGTTTAGTTATGTACCCCGCAGATATTACAATATATAAACATTGTAGGTTAGTTTCAGAACAATTAAATTACTTCATATTCAATAACATCAGGAACAAGTTTATCAATGTTATTTCCTAGTCTTAAGTTTTTGCTTCTGCCTAATTTTTTATATTATATTTCAGTTTTTAAATTTAACTCGAAATTTTTAAAAATTAATTGGTAATTTGTTATTTAATTCAGCAATTTTGAAAATATAATTCAAAAATTTAAAATAATATTATTAAATCCGAACCTTTTATATTTGAGTCGACATTTAAAAAGAAAGTTAATTTTCCAAAAGAAATATTCTAATTTTGCGCCAAACCTCAAGAAAGAAAATATATAATAGGTGAATACTACGATACGGAGGTTTTAAAAAAAAGTTAAAATTAAAAAAACATAATTTCGATTTTAGAGACGAAATCCCAAAGTTTTTACAAAAGTAACAAAAATGTTTTAAGTTTAATTAAATCTAGTTTGGAAAAAGAAGCCGTAATTTTGAAAAGAAGTCGTAAATTATCAAAAAAATTCGAAAAGTTGACGTTAGAGTTCACTCTAATTAAGTATTTTAAATAACAATTTTTACTTTAATTTGATAAACAAATGATCATTAAAGCTAAAGAAAAAATTGTCCAAAATTGGAACATGTTCATAAAAATTGGGTTTAAGAAAAACTCAAAAACTTGTAAAAATAATTCTCAAAATTTGAAGTTTAATTTTAAAGATTGAGTTTAACCTCAAAATTGTGACATAAGAACCCAAATTATGAGAAATAATAAAAATGTCGACTTTAAACTGTACATTGCTGTGGTTTTTTCAAAATGTTTACTTTCTTTATATTCAAAATTTTAAAACGAAACGTCATTTTGAAATTCTAAGTAATTTTTGAAGTGAACACATTTTTTAGGCGCGTTAAATGACTAAAAAAAAGCTACTTTGAACCACTAATCGATTGCTCTACCACTGTGGCACTCCGGACATTTAATCACATTTCTTAAAACCTTTCCGACACCCTCATAATTCGACATTCGTATAATTCAGCATCCGGATAGTCCGACATCTGGATAGTCCGATATCCGGCTAATCCGATATTTGCCCAATCCGAAAAATTAGTCATTGAAAACATATCTTTTTGAAATATTTTGAAATGTCTTATATCATAGCTTTAACTTTTCACTTTTGTCGAAAGTCCCCATAACTGCCCATTTTTTTAATGAAATAGACATTTAAAGTAGACAAATGTTTAGCTTAATTTTTAATTGAAACTTTTTTTAAATACTTATTGACTTTAAAATCAATCTTTGTATTATAATTAAATTGTTGACTTTAGAATTAATATTTTGACTTTTTGAAATGTTATAATTATTTGTAGAGATTTCAACTTTTCTTCTAAGAACAGCTGTTTTAGTTTAAAAATTTAACTTCGGTTAAACAAAATAAAATTAAATTAAATAGTCTTAAAATAATCATAAACTAAAAGAAAAATTATTTTCATGTAACTACACATTTATACAATAAAATATGAGTTAGACTAAAAGTGCATCTCTCTATAAGCCAAGACGCATTGTAGAGAACCGCTCTTTCAGTCTTTATCGTATTCTTATTACACCTATCTATATAAAGCTACTCACAGTTTCATACTAATCGATAGCTATTTAGTTACTTAGTTCCTTGTCCATACCATCTTAAATCTTATCTGCACTTATCAGATTTGGGTTGGAACTGGCCTGTCTAATAAGATCGAAACCCATCCTTACACCGAATCTAATAAACTTTTTAGCCTATCGGTCTGCTCATTAGAGTAACTCAGAAAGTTTTTAGAATCCGATTATGTGCACTTACTCACATTTTCTATTATCCTAAAACACATCTACTCAGTTTCTCATCTTTGCACTATTTAGAATCCAGCAACGTGCATTAACCTCACACATTTTCCATTGATTTTTTATATAATAATAGCTCCCTTTGCATAACGCTGCGAGATAATAGCAGGTATGAGCTGCTATTGCTTGGGCCGAATGGCATACGAGGAAGGCAGTGTGGCCGGCACTGCGCTTCAGCCGCCTGTTATTACCTCGAGTTACACCCGAGTAATCATTTCACCGTAAAGCTGAGTTGACCTTGGGAACCAGAGGGTTTCTTTTTGTTTATGCGCCCTGCTTTGTGTTAGGGTTACTGTCTCGAGGTTGTATGTCATGACAGTCAATATGCAAGAGCCGAAGATTTTTCGTTTCAAGGTGATGGGAATATCCGGTTTCCTAAGGATGTGGTCAAGTTTTCTTAATGCTGCCCATGTCAAGCCAACTCGCTTGGTGATTTCTGCAGCCTGATTTTTTTTGTCGAGCATGATGTTGTGGCCAAAGTACACATATTCGTCAACCACTTCAAGTGTGTCGTTGTCGAGCGTACCCTGAATATTGTCTGGACTCATGACTTTGGTTTGGTTTTTTGAAGTTTCATCCGCAGTCCCACGGTCTCCGAAACTTCTTTCAGCTCTCTTAATATATCTTTAAGTTTATTCGCATCGGTGTTCATAAGCATGATGTCATCAGCAAAACGTAGGTGACTCAGAAACTTTCCGTCGATATTGACTCCTTTCGCCATGTCAGATTTTTGAAGACATCTTGTAGTGCGAGCGTAAACAGCTTCGGAAAAATAGGGTCGCCTTGTCTGACTCCTCTTTTAATTGAGTATTTTCCAGGTGACTAAGTCTTCTTTATCTTTGATGTGGAGGGTTTCGTGTTCATAGATTTTGTGATGAAGTTTGAGTATCTTGAGTCAATCCTTGCAGCGTTTATCGTACGCAAGATTGCCCAGATTTCTATAGAGTCGAAGGCTTTTTGGAAATCGACGAATTCCAGATGGAGTGGGAAATTGTATCTACTGCATTTCTTAATCAGTGTGCAAACTGTTTGGATATAATCGATAGCGCGTAACCTTTTCTGTATCCAGCTTGTTGCATAGTTTGGTAAAAGTCAAACTTATTGTAGAGACGGTTGGTGATTATTCTGGTTAAGAACTTGTATATTCGGTAGTTTTTGATGTTCGCTGGATCGTCTATTTTGAAGAGGATGGTGACCTCAGAATTTCTCCGTGTATCGGGAATTCTTCCTTCTTCCAGGCATTTGTTAAGGAGAATAAGAAGCGCTTTGTCTAAAGCTTTTCCTCCAGTCTTAAGCATCTCTTTTGTTACTTGGTCTTCACCGGGAGCCTTTCGATTTCTCATCTCTTTTAGGGCTAACCTCAGTCCTTGTTGGTTAACTTCGAGAATCTCCTCGGAGCCGACGTTTTGGATGATTCGGTTTTATCCTCACGGAAAAGGTGTGGCTCTGGTGTTCACTGGATGCACGGTCTCTGATAGAAGTTTTCAATAATAGCATTGATTTTACCTTTCTCTCATACTACTATGTCTTGTTCATTTGTCATCTTGTATATGAGCGCTTTCCCTTTAGCCATTTTGGATCGAAGGACTCTCATGTTCATATTATCATCAATGGCTTCCTGAATTTTCCTCACGTTGTATGTCCTCAAGTCTCTACGAATCGCTCTCTTTATTATTTTATCTAGTTGGCAGTATTGAGTTGCATCATAATTCATTACTCTGTGCTCTTCTAATAGTCTTATTATGTCAGGAGTAAGCTTCGTGTTTCTATGTTCTTCAAATGTGCAGACTTTCTTAGTTGCCACTCGGATACTTTTGACTCATTTTTCGGTCAGCTCATTTAAGCCTAGGTTCTTCAACGCGTTTCTCAGTTCCAGCCTTTGTTCTATATGTCTGCTGAATTCCTCATGCTTTCTTTCTAATTCAGTCTTTGTTGGTCTTAGCTTCTTTTCAATCTGCTTCTTTCTGTGCAGCCAAATATTGACACATATTTTAACTCTTACAAGCCTATGACCGCTTTTCGTATTGAAATATCGTTCCTAAGCATACCGTCTGGGCTTCTCCAGATCCACTTTCTTTGCGGAGGTTTTTGATAGAAGGTGTTCATGTAATACATTTCTTCCTTGCACCGGAAGTTTAGCATCGCTTGCCTTCTATCATTTCTTGGGCCCAATCCATAGTTGCCATTATTTATAGGGTCTGTTGCTGTTTTTTTTTATTTTAGCATAGAAGTCCCCAATGAGGACCTTGATCTTTGTCCTCTCTGTATTCTTTGCTACTAAAAGGTCTTCATAAAACTGCTCTACTTCTTCATCGGGTAAAGCAGCGATGTAAACATAGGCCTAAATAACCTGTATGCTGTATTTGCTATTTAGTTCCAGTACGATATAGATAACATGGTTTGATATTGTTACGGGCTTATCGGTTCGATTGATTACACGTCATGGATTATACCACTTTATTACCAAATTAACTCGGCACACTTCAACTGAACAGTAACTCACTACTTATTTACTAATTGCTAACCCACTAACTACACTGACTTCTAACTGACTGACTTGAGGAAAAGCTGACCGCCTTTTATAGTTTTGGCCCCCGGCTTCTAGAACTTTTCGGCAAATAAGGCTTATCGTTTGCCGAAATTTCTAGAACGCTTATCTTCCATTTGTTTCGTTATCGCGGCCGCTTTCCCCTTATCAGATCCTTCTAGAAACTTTTTTATTTACTAAATTCTACAATTCTATTCTAAATCCTATTTCATCTATTTACATTGCGTTATAATATGCATGGCATTATAGCCACTCTACCAAGGTGGTGGTTACTGTCGGAGTTTCGTTTGAACAGTAGGTGCCCGGATGGCAAGATTGTGGTGGCTTCTCCTTTTAGCCTGGTCTTGCTGATTTCCAGAATGTCCCATTTGGTGTTTTGCAGTTCATTTTCTAAGGCAGGTTTGTGCTCATCTCATCTCACAGATACTATAGGTGAAAATTATTATGGTGTTCTTGCTACGTTTTTTCTACTTTGGTTGTAATATCGAGGCTGACTGATAAATCAGTGTGGGATTTTTGGCATTCTGCTCTACTCACCTAGAATATTTTCGTTTTGAAAGTCGACATTTCATTTTTTTGAAGGGATATTGGCATTACAACGCCACGCTTGCCCTGCGTGTTAACGAGGAAAGCAAATAAGGGCTGGGGAGTAAAAATCGAGGTTCGGACGTGGGTTGCCCTCTATTAGGAGATGGAAAACACAAACCATGAGCTCACGTCAGCTCGTAAGTCCCTAAGGTAGATCTATCCACCACCTGGATTGTAGCAGATTATCTACCCATTACCCGTTACTTTTTAATTAAGGTAGTTTTTATTTCACGTTCATTCATTCGTTTATTTCACAGATTTGATTTAGGGTTACCAAACTGACGAGATCTAACAAGATCGAAACCGGTGTTTGGTTTTCAAACTCCGAATCTAATAAATACTTCAGCCTAACTGTCTGCGGATTATTGTCCAAAGGTTCTTCGTAATTCTAACATAATTTCAAAATTCTTGTCTCTTAGAATTAAATAATTAAAAAAGTGTTCGACAGCATAAAAATGTTAATAAATGCCACCTTGGTTATTAAGTTACAGTTCTAGTGAAGCCAACGCAAAAAAAATTACAAGTCATCAATTTTTCAAGGGATTTAGATTATTTCAGTTTTCGCGTATGAAAATGCTGCATTAATTATTATTTTTAACGGCGCTGCTGCGAGCATAATAAAAAAAGACAAAGTTCGCCTTGATTTCGTATTCTATTTGAGCTGAAAGCGCCCCCGGTTTCAGTAGAAATTGTTCAGCGCTTTTGTCGACACTAATAAATAGGCGATTCCACGATTGGCGCATTATCGACTTTCCGGACAAACAATGATGCACTCGGCAGCCTGGCATTAAAAAAACGAGGGGATTTCGCCTAAAACGGCCATATGGCTTTTGCAAATTAAATCCGTAGTTACGTATGTATCGGAGCCTAATAATCGGTATTTCTCAGAATAGATCCAGCGGAAGATTTCTGAACAACTTTAAAAATCGTCTAACATACACTTTTTATGGTAATTTTTCCAAATTTTTCGGGGACGTATTGTGGTATAGATATGTAGTCAATTTCAATTCGACAAGAAATCATTTTAGCAGAACGCTCTAGAATGGTCAGTGTGTGATTTATGATGTCGACCGAGCTGTAATTTCAAATTTATGACCATATCGCCTTCACCGAGGTATCTGTAACACATCGACGTGTGTTCTGAAGTTGCTTCTGTGGACAACTTCTGATTTATAGTCTCTTGAATTCGATTTTGACATGGCACAAAAGCTTAGTCGTTTGTAATTCGAATTATAAAAGTAATTAGAATAAGCAAGTTAGATTTATATATTGTAAGTCAAAGAGAAAAATTATTAATCCACTCAAAAGTCTGATAATTTTTAAACTATTTGTGCTATCATCAACAATTTAGTTTTTTATCCTCCATGATCAAATATGAATGAAAAATTAAATATTGAGCTATTGGAGCATTATTTTGACGTACATATATCCATATTTAAGTTGTTGTGGTGAATTATAGACAAAGCCGCTCTTAGGTCCCAGTATTATGCATCAAACTCTTTCACTACCCCCCATCAAAATTCTTTTAAAAGATACTTAGCTCACGAAGAAATCGCACGCAATCTTTGCATTGTTAATATAAGTACACAAATTCGTAACCAATTGATGTAATTGATTATATTTTGAAAGTATAGATACTTTTCTATTTCTCCAACTACTCGTCTTAGAAGTTTTCACTTCGCCATGTAGTCCTAAGCACACATGAAATATTTTCCAGTTTGAAACTTAAAAAACTGAAGTGGATGATAAAATTAATTTTAGCAGTTGTAAAATAAAACGCAGTGATTATTTATTATTCTGGCTTTGTGCTCTTCGTGTAAACATAATGTATATTACGAAATACACCATTTTACACAAGCCCCTCAGGTTTATCACGGCGAAATGATATTTAATATCTGTCGGCAATGCCGCCGTGAAATGTTTAAAAACATATAGGGTTTTGTTGGTTCCGAAATAAATTTCGTCCCGTGACACGTCACAAGTTACGACATTGATGTATTCGTACAATTTAGAATAAAAAATCTCGCTGTAGAACAGTTAAGATATTAAAAAAGGGCATTTTTCTTGCTAATGCCACAAACACAAGCCGGCACGAAATTAATCGCAACATGCCCCTTTTGTTCACCTTATCCCTTGTGATGGACAATTCAATAACTTCTTTTGAGTTAGCCGAATTATTGCGGCTCTGTGGAGCTTAAACCTTTCGGATTTGTTTATTTTGATCATAGTGATATTAAAGGAGAATTTTGCAGACTTTTGCTGGATACATTTAATTTAATACATTTGATGCAATGAGGAGATTTTCCCAGCAAGGTGATGGGAGACCATAAATGTCAAAGATTTTTCTTGTCATTAAATCGGCGTTGCTTTGTTGATGGTAAATATTTATGAAATAAATTTTCTAATTATTGTAAATTATGGCTTTAATTTGTTTCTGGTTGATTTTATTTAGCCTTCAATATCGTGTAATAAATACTAAATTAGTTATTAGTAATCGTAACGTGTGTGGAGTTTGTTAGATAACGTAATCTCTAGAATTTAGTAAAATATTGGGAAGTCTTGTGCGAATGGAAACACTCATATGAAAGTGTTCGTTTCACACCTCTCTAGAATATCTAGGAGTCAAATTTTCTGAAACATATGCCTACATAATTAGACAGGAATCTCCTCTTAAGTTAGATATTTTACAATTTATGAATAAAATTCCTAAATTAAATAAAAGTGTTAAAATATAGCATTTTAATTGACAACATTACAACGGGGTAGAAATATTTCTAAATAAAACTATCAGCAAAACCGTAATAAACTTCATTCCTCACTCGGATAGAATCATGATGATCCAGCTTCAAACTAACATCGGAAAAATGAAATTAATACAGATATAGCTCCCACAACAGACAAGAATAACGATGAAATAGAACTTTCTTATGAACAACATCAAGCCTAAATTTACAAGAAAACAAGACCTAACAATAGTGATGGGAGATTGCAACGCCAAAATTGGAGAAAGAAAGTATGAGGATCAGGTAAGCAAGTTCTAACTGGGTGTGATAAATAACCAGGGCAAAGGAACGTTGCAGTTTTGCATAGAAGAAGATTTAGTGGTTACCAATACAATGTTTAAATTGCCAAAGGGGAGACTGTATACATGAAAAGCATCGGGCGACAATAAAGACAGAATGATTAGAAAATTGACTACATCCTGATAGATAAGAAAACCCAAAAACACGTGAAAGCTGTAAAGACATATCCAGGAGCAGATATAGGTAGTAGCAATAACCCAATGGTTATGGACATCTGTATAAGAATGAAAAAAATACAAAAACAACAACAACAAAACAATCGCTTACATATTCGCAGAATACAGCAGCCGGAAATTCGGGATGCCGTTACAGACGTATTAAATCAAAAGTTCCATGGATTTCAGGAAGATCATAATTTAGGCCTACAAACAGAAGATAAATGGACAAGAATTAAGGAAGCAATTCACTATGCAAGAAGAAAACATTTGAAGGAGCAAACAACGGAGTAGACAAAGATGGATGACTCGAGAAATTTTAACATTGATGGACGAAAGAAGAAAATACAAAAACAAAAGAAACAACATCACTAAAAGGAACTGCACAAATTAATACGCAGCAAAATAACAGAAGCAGAAAATGTTTGAATAGCAGAGAGGTGCTATTGAGGAATTAGACCAGAAGTATGACAGTTTCAACCTATATAAAAAAACAAGAGACCTTAGAAGCAATAAACCAAAACGTGATATAGGAGTTCTAAAGGATCAAAAAGACACAATAGTTATTGATATGGATGCAAAATCAAAGCTGTTGGAACAATATACAATAGTTCAACTATTTAGTGATCAAAGACCAGAGGATTACAACATACCTGCGTCACAGGGGGCGCATCAATACATACGACGAGATGGAACATGTTATAAAACTAGCAAAATCTGGAAAAGCTGTAGGATCAGATGAAGTGCACGGCAAAATTGTAAAACTCCTAGACGAAAGCTCAAACTCTGTCATTAGTGATTTGTTTAACGATATACACAGATCAGAAACTACCCCACACTATTGGCTTCTCTCCATCTTTGTGCCCATTCCGAAAAAGCTCCGAGACTCTAAATGTGACGACCACAGACTTATAAGTATAATGACTCAAGTCTTGAAAATATTCTTGAGAATCATACATATCAGAATTTATAATAAATGTAAGGCCGAGACTTCGGATACACAATTCGGATTCCAAAACAGAATGGGAACAAGGGAGATGTGAACCAGGACTTGTACGCATGCTTTATAGATGACACCAAAGTTTTCATAACGTAAAATATGAGAAACTCTTCGATATACTACAGAAATTTAACATCGATTATCATGATATAAGGATAATTTCTAATTTATACTGGGGACAAACCGCTATAGTGAAACACGACAGCACTCTCACTGAGGAACTGACGGTTCAAAAGGGCATTAAACAAGGATGTATCCTTTTTCCAATGATGTTTAACATATATTCTGAATATATTTTATGGGAAGCGTTGGAAAATGAATCAGCAGGGATGGAAGCCCTATTAATAACATCAGATACGCTGACGACACCGTCCTGATTATAAGCGACCTAAATGACCTGGTTGACAGGGAACCTCTAGTAAGTAAAGGCTATGGGCTTAAAATAAATATCAACAAAACAAAAATAGTGGTGATAAAAAAAGGAACATTACATGGGTCAGTTGATTATTAATAACAAGATCATTGAACAGGTTCGTCAATTTTAATATCTTGGCATCACAATAAATGACCAAACTACACATAAATTCTGTCTAGAATAAAGGTATTTAACAAATTAAAAAAAACTAAAAAACTACTTACAGCCCAAAACCTATCTTTAACCCTGAGGACAAGAATGATTCGGTGCTATGTGTTTCCGGTATTGTTGTATTGCCTAGAAGGGTGGACATTAAATAAGAAAACGTCAGACTGGAAACCTTCGAAATGTGGGTCTACAGAGTTTGTTAGAAATCCCGTGGGTTGACCATGTGACAAAGCAAAAGGTCTTGAAGGGAATGGGCAAAGAACCAGAAGTCCTATTCTCTAATAAAAGAGAAAACTGGAGTTTCTGGGACACATCTCGCGTAACCTCAAATATGAAATCCTACAACTCCTCATGCAAGGAAAAATTGTAGGGCGAAGAAGAGTTGGTCGTCGCAGAATTTCATGGTTGCGTTATCTTAAATATTATTATTATTTTTTTTAGAAGAAAAGAAATTTAATTTCAATGGTTTTATTTGCTAATAGGGGATTTATTTTTTTATTAATCATTCTGTATTTTTATTGATCAAAAATATATTATTTATGTTAAATGTAAAACCTTAAGGGTAAATTTTATTTTCTTGATTTCTCGATTTTGTATTTAACCTCAAATTCTAATTTTTAAAAGGTAATTGTATTTTTTTAATGAATTGTTCATTTTTTACGGTAGTTTATTTTTTGGGTATATTTTGTAATTATAAATTCTACTTCTTAACTTACGTGTTTGCTACAAAGAGAAAAGACTAGAACTGTCAAGCAATTTGTTGTATTCCAGTTTCTCTTTTTTTGCTCAACAAGTGGAAGTATTTCCGACTTTATTGGGAAAAGGTTTTTTAGTCCCGAACATTCTAATTTTCTGTTTAAAAGAAGCCCACTTTTCCGCAAGCTACATTATACGTTATCTTCTCGATAACGTTCTCTTTGATAACGGATTTAACTTTGAGATTCGCCTACGGATTTTTTATCCCTTTGTTCTTATATTTTAATTATGATGCGCCGAGAACTAAATTAATATTAGGTCATCATTACGTGAACGTTGCGGTTTTAAGTCCTTGCCTAATAAGGGTTGCCAAATCCGGATACCTATCGATTCTCCACGTCCAATTTCCCTCGTAATCTGTTTTCCCGTTTTTCTTTTCGATTTTGTCCGAATCATTTCCGCCAACTCGGATATATTATTCCCACTGAGTAAGTAATTCTATTCCGAGCAAGAAATCTGTAATAAAATTTGTTATCTGAGGCGAGGCTGTTATAAGACGTACGTAACTCGATAATATTAAGGCGCATTACAAGATCGTGGACTAAATAACGCATGTGTACGTTAAAGAGCTCCTTGTCAGAGAATTAAGCTAATAAATAAGTTAGGCAAGTCACGCTTTTTCAAGTCGAAATTTTGCCACCGAAGTCGATTTACAAAATTCATGGTTACCGTCGAACATTAGAGAATAAAGTCGAGCTTTCGACATAGCGGTAGATGTTTGAAGAAAAAGTTGAAGTTTCATAATTCAATTAAAACTTTCAGGATTGCAGTCGAACCGTATTTTTTTTAATAATTATCAGACAACCTTAAATTTGTTTCTTATTCGATCACTGCTATGTCATGAACATGAGCCATTTCTGTTAAACGGAATTTTTTTGTCCCTTTAACACGTTTCGTCTAACCACCCTTTACTCGTGAATTATGGAATTTCTTACGGGATCCCTTGACCAAGTTTTATAAGTTTCTTGATACTGAAATGCCCTTAAATTGATATTAAAAGTAACTTTCAAATTGCAAATCAAGATGTGATCTGTGTGAAGTTTTTTTAATTGTCCCTTTCGTTGGTACTTTGTAATTATAATAAACGCTCGGAACGCACAGTCTGCCTAATCTGAACGTTCGATTCTAAACATGAACAACGAACTTGCAGAGTAATTTACACGTTGGGTTAACTGCAGATGTCGATGAGATAGAACTCAACTTTCGTGATAAGAACTATGAGCAATAAATTCTGCCATTTCTTAATTAATTCTAATTTCAATTTACCACTATGTAACTAAAAAATCAGAGTCGTAACGAGACAGGTGCAACCGCTTCTTCTTCTTCTTTAGGTGCCATCTTCGCTGTAGAGTTTGGCAATCGTCATTGCAATGTGTATTTTTGAAGTTGCCGCTCTAAATAATTGGGTAGATGTGCACCCAAACCATCCCCTTAGGTTGCGAAGCCATGAAATACGTCGTCTTCCAACAATCCTCCTGCACTGAAGTTTTCCCTGAATGATCAACTGCAATAGCTGGTATTTTTGTCCTCTCATCACATGACCCAGGTACTCAATTTTTTGCCGTTTAATTGTAATTCAAATTTGTCGTTCTTTATTCATTCGTTGTAACATTCCAACATTTGTCACTTTGTCAGTTCAGTGTATTTTGAGAATCCTTCTGTATACCCACATTTCGAATGCCTCCAGTTTATTCATCTATTTTTTCCTCTCATGCCTCTATCCCGTAGAGGAGAACCGAGAAACCATGGCATCTAACTAATCTCATTTTTAAATTTAAATTTATATCATGACCCAAAAACAAGTTTTTCATCTTTACAAGCGTAGCCCGTGCTTTTCCAATTCTCGTTCGAATTTCTTGTGTGATGTTATTGTTATTCACAGCTGTTCCCAAATAATCATATTCATATACCCGTTCAACGGGATCGTTACAAATGAGCAGATTTTCATTTACTCTTTGAATTTTTGATATTATAACTTTAGTTTTCTTCAGATTCAGAGTCAATCCTTTTTCCTCAGTGGCTGCAACTACCCTATCCAAAATACTTTGAAGATCCTCTAGCGTTTTCGCCATCAGAACAGTGTCATCTGCGTATCTGATATTGTTGACTGATTTGCCCTTAATTTTGTTTCCCATTTTGATTCCAATCTCTTCGTCTTCAAAGCCTCTTTTCAATATTTTTTCTGAATATAGATTAAAAAACAAGGGTGACAGCAGGCATCCTTCTCTTACCTCCCTCTTAGTTTGAATTTGTTGTTGTGTTACCCTTAACACGCACCACTAGTCTCTGGTCACTATACAGGTTGAAACAAATTTGATTTCCACTACAGGGATCTCGGAAACGGTTAGAGTTACAAGGAATCTTAAATGGGCAAAGTAGTGCAGAATTTAATGCCTAACAATATTCCGCTGAGAAAAAATCAAATTCCAATTTGTCTTAATTTTATTTAGAAAAAACTGAAAATTTTCGTTTTTAATAATCAGCTGTAACTTGTTTATTTAAATTCCGATCGAAAAAAATCAAAAACCTTAGCTAACTGTTTTTTAAAGTCTTTTTATTGGTGTAGGTTATTTTTTTCTGAAATAAATTGTTTACAAGAAAATTATGTTAACTTTGTTATTTCTTATGGATGTCATATTGAATTTTATCATTTTGAAATTTAGCACATTTTTCTGATTAATTTAATGTATGTCACGGCATACTGCGATTGTGGCAAAGTGGGTTAAATAAAGTTATTTATTATTTTTCAAAAAATAAATCACAGCAGGCAATGCAATTACTATAGCTCTTAATAATAAAAAATATAGTTCCTAAAAAAGCAATAATTATTATTAAAAAACCAAAAATATTGTAACAAACTATATAATATTGAAATAATTATTAATAATCGTAACGTGCATGATTTCCTTTAATTGACATAATTCTCAGAACATACTAAGAATTTTATTAAAGTTGACTTTCCCATGACTCGTACGAAAGTGTGTATTTTAGACTTCTCTAGAAGTTAAATATTCTAAGATGGATAATGTGCATAAATATGATAGTCATTTCTAATGTTAGTTTGTTGGATATTTTACGTTACACGAATAAGTATTGTTAAAACAATTTTTGTAAAAATCGCCGATAAAATTTTTAGAACATCTACACGTTTTCATAGAAACAGGCCATTTTAAGGGGTGCATGCAGGTTACGATTATACGAATAACTGTTTCAATATTGCACAGTGTGTTACAATATTTTTAGTTTATTATAATTATTGTTATGTAATTAGGTACTGTATTGTTATTACCAAAAAGTTATGGCACTTAAATCGCCTACTACCTGTGGAGGTTGGTTATTATACATATATCACGAGTGTGCAACTGTTTTTCCTGTAGAATCACTACAAATTAGTCGTGTTTAACTTTGTCAAAGGCCTTATTATAATCCACAAAACAAGCTTAAACGTCTTGGTTTATATAGAGACATCTTTGAACTATTATAGAATATTAAAGTCAAACAATGCTTCGCGAGTTCCAAAGCCATTTCTCCTCTCCTCTCCTATCTCGGTTTCCAATTTTCCATAGATTCTGTTAAGGATTATCTTGAGAAAGAATTTTAACGTATGGCTCATCAATCTGATTGCGCAATGTTTATTGCATTGCCTTGCACCTGTCTTCTTGGGGAGAGTAACAAACGTGGAAACCATCCATTCTTGCGGGATGACACCGTGCTTAGAGATTCCATTGAATTAATATATTCCACCAGAAAATTTGGTCCTTCTGTAGCAGTTTTAAGATCTCTGTTGGAAATTTATCTGACAAAGTAACTTCCTAATTTTTGATGAATTGATGACTTGAATCACTTCTTTTGTTATTTCTGGACCTGTTTCCTGTTGCATATTGTCGAAGTAGGCAATTTGTCTTTGATCTTTAAACAGTTCTTTTACGTACTTCCTCCATATCTCTAGTTTTTTCGTTAAGTCGGTTGTAATGTTTCCATGTTGGTCCATTAGTAATATTTGCCCGTTTTCTGTATTTGCTATTTGTTATTTCTTTGATCTTTTTATGAAGGTTAAACGAGCCATATTTGTCATTCAGATTTTCGATTTCATTTCATTTGTTTTTAATCTACTTCCTTTAGCTGAACGAATCTTATTCCGAATTTTAATATTAACTTGTTTGTACAGTTGTTCATTTTTACACTTAGCTGCCCTCCATGTATCCATAAGTGGTAGAATTTCATCCGTTATCCAGTCATGTTGTTTATGGGGCTGGTCCTTTTGTAACATATCTCTGGCAAGTTTTATTAGGGCTTTCTTGACTACGGTCCAATGTTTGTCGACATCAAGTTCTCTTTTATCTTGTTCTTTCTCGATTTGTTTGAGATTTGACTGTATGATTCCTTCTAATTGCTATCCAACTATTTGTTTGTTCGCGAGATTAACATTTAGTAGTTGTTTTTGTATTGGTTTTTATATTTTCTTAAACTGTACTCGGAATTGAGCGATTACTGGATTGTAATCTGACTCGATCCAAAATCTGCTCCTGGATATGTTTTGACTGATTCGATTGTGCTTTTGTATCTTCATTTATAATTATATAGTCTATTTGATTTGGTATGACGTTGTATTATGTGTCTCCAGGTGACTTACAAGTGTACAGTCGTCTCTTTGGTAGTTTTTAAAATGTGTTGTTTACTGTGTAATTGGGTTTTTGGCAGAATTGTAGCAGAAAATCTTCCCTTTTGTTTCTTTGACCAAGACCATAGTCTCTAAACCATTTTCTAGCATTTCCTTTTTCGATTTTTGCATTCGAGTCAATTCACCCAGCTAGCAAACTATTTAACTATCTGACTATCCGACTAACTGACTGACTGAGAAAAAACAACCTCGAATTTATACCGTTCCGGTTTACTAGAACGGATCTCCGTACAGATAAAATTATCGCTTAAAGGAAACGTCTGGAGCGCTTATCTGCCGTATGATTCATTCTCGCTGCCGCTTTCCATTAACAAATGTTTCCAGGGGGTTCCTTAAACTACATAATTACTAATACAAAGGTTATAACTACATTTTGTTACAATATAATCAAAACTTTTTCTATCTCTAATAAGTGTGTAGGTAACTCATATTATCTTGTTTAATATACAACTTTTATCCATTCCTTCTTATTTTCTGCTGGTTTATTTCTTCTTTTCGTTCAATGTTGCGTTTTTTTTTAGTAATTTACTATTTCGTCATTCCATAGCTTCTAAGGTCTTCCTCGTGTTCGTTTGCTTATAATTTTTGACTTTCATATCTCCTTTACTGGCTTTTTATATCTCATTCTGCAAAGATAAGCGAACCATTTTAATTGCCTTTCTTATATTTTTTCTGAGACAAGTTTTACTTCCAGTTCTTCTCTAATTATTTCATTTCGCATTTTATTCTTCTCGTTTTTCCTTATACTCTTCTTAAATATAACATATCCATTGCTTGAATTTTTCTCTTTATCTTTGCTGGCAATATCCCCAATTTTCACTTCCAGATATCAGTATTGGTCTAAATATTGTTTTGTATACAGTCATTTTTGTTTTTCTTAATATTTCATTCTTTCCGATAAAAGTCTGTTACAATGCTTGTAGACTCTGGAGACACTATTCTCTCTTTCGTGGATTTCATTTGGCTGATTTCCTGTTTTATGTATAATCACTTCTAAGTATTTAAATAAACTGACTTGTTCTACTTTGGCTCCACAAATGTTTAAATTAATGGTTTTGTCTTTTTTTCCAATTAGCATTACTTTTGTTTTGCTTGTATTTATTTTCATTTTTTTTTCCAATTCTTCTTGCCATACGCTTAAGTTATTTTGGAGCTTCTTCTCCTTTGTTATATAAGATCTTACACAAATGAACATTTGGTCACTTCTACTGCTTTAAGTTTTCTGTATCCAACTTGCGTCTTATGTATTCTACGCGTCATGCTCCTTTTGTAATTTCATCTAATATTATAGTGAACAATGTTGAACTTAAAACTTTTCCTTGCCTTAAACCATTATTCATTACAAATTGCTCTGCATATTATCCATTCTTGTGTAATTTTTATTTTCTTTATATATACACATACATCTAATATTATAGCGAAGAATGTTGGACTTAAAACTTTTCCTTGCCTTAAACCATTATTCACTACAAATTGCTCTGCATATTATCCATTCTTGTGTAATTTTTATTTTCTTTATATATACTTTGCACGACTCTTATTAAATCCTTAATTACTTCTCTCATCTCTAGAATTTTCTATATAATTTGTCTTAGCACTCTATCAAAGGCCTTTTCCAAGTATAGAAAAGCCATGTATATTTTTCTATTAGTAGCCATTGTTTCTTCCATCTGTTGTTCTATTGCAGTTTTTGACCTTTTCTCTATTATTCGTTCGTAGATTTTTTTACCACACTCAGCAAAGTAATTCCGCTTTACTTTGTCTCATCCTTTTGTCGCCCTTCTTCAATATTGATACAATAATGCCTTCCCTCCAATTATCTGGCCTTCCATCCATAAGTTCCTGAATATTTCTATTATCATTATTGTCCCTTGTTTATTCATACTTTATAACATTTCCGGTGTAATGTTTTCGTGCCCAGCAGATTTTCCTTTCTTTGTATCTCGTACAACCCCTGCAACGTATTCTGCACCAATCTCTTCTTCATTTTATTCTTCATGTACAACCGTTCTTCTTTCTAGCTCATGATTCTCTTGTATCTTGTATTCATCTTCTTCTTTTTCTTCTTTTTCTTCTCTTTCTTCTTCTTCTTCTTCTTCTTGTTCTTCTTCTTTAGATATCATGCCCTCTGACAGCGTTAACGATCAGTTGCATAGCTCTAAATTTATTTGTAGTTTTTCTAAATAAAAATGCTGTGGACGAACCATACCATTGACGTGGATTTTTAAGCTATGATGTTTTGCGGCCTGAACCATATTTACCATATATTTTACCCTGGATTATGACAATAATTTGTATTTATCGTTAGGCATAACATGTCTAAAATATTTCAGCGTTCCTCTGTTGGTGGTATTCAGAACTCCTTTTTGTTTATTCATTCTTTGTCAGATGTCTATATTTGTCACTCTATCAGTCCAGGAAACTTTCAATAATCTACGATAGGTCCACGTCTCAAATGCCTCTAACTTCCTGCACATTGTCTCTGTAAATGTCCAAGCTTCCATGCCGTAAAAAAGAATGCTAAAAACATAGCACCGCAGCAACCTTACTCTAAAGGATATTCGTAAGTATCTATTGGTTAAAACTTTTTTCATATTATTAAACGATCTTCTAGCCTGTTCGATGCGGCTGTTGATTTCAGATGTCATATCCCATTTGTCGCTTACTTGACAACCAAGATATTTGTAGGAATGCACTCGTTCGACCACCTCATTTCCAAGCGTAAGGTTCGGATGTATATGAATAGGATTTTTACTTACGGTGAGCCTTTTGTCTTTTTAATATTAACTTCATTTATGGCTGTGCTGTGTTCTACAACAGTTGTCACAAGTTCGTGGAGGTCTTTAAAATTAGTAGCTAGTAAAACTGTGTCGTCGGCATACCTAAGATTGTTCACCATGTGTCCGTCTACGGCCACTCCAATAGTTTGATCATCCAAAGTTTCTCGGAATATCTTCTCTGCATAAAGGTTAAAAAGCAGCTTTTAATAAGTTCTGAAAATATTGTTTCCATGTTTTCATTATTTCCTTATTTTTGCTTATAACATTTCCATTTTTATTTTTAATTTGTTTCGATGTTGTCCTGGTGGTGTGTAATTGCTTTGTAAAACAACTTCTGATTAGCTTTGCCACCATTTTTTATTTCCTGTCCAAATTTCTTCTTTGGATTTTTCTTAGCTTCCTTTACCATTTCTTTCACCCTTGTTCTTTGTTGTTTGTGTTCTTTACAGCCCTTTTCCGTTTTCTTCCTTAGATATTCCTTCCACTTAACATTTTTAATTTGAATATTTTCTTTTATTTCCGCACTCCACCAATTTGTTTGCTTCTTTCCTCTATCAACTTATAGTCATCGATAGACAGACATACTTCTTTTGCCGATTTTGTAATAATTTCTTTAAATTGCTGTCATATGTGCTTTACGTACTCATTTTTTTACAGGTTTTGCTTTTATTACTTCGTTTTTCACTCTTTTTGAGATATTTTCCTTATCTTATCATTATTTAGTCCATAGTTTTTAATTGTTTCTTTTTTGTTAGTGCTTCTTCTAAGTTGTTTTTTAGGGGTAGTTTGTCCTTTTATACGCACTTTTGCAAACAACAAATGATGATCGCTGCCTCTTTTGCACCCTCACGTTTAGAATTTCCTGTTTGTACTCCTCTTTTATCAGTACGTAGTCGATTACAGATTTTTCATTTTTTCTACTGACTTCCCTTGTGTACATATGTATTATCTTATGCTCGTAAAAAGTGTTCGTTATTATAAGGTCGTTTTGTAAACAAAATGTTATTAGCCTCCATCCATTATTATTTCTAACTGCTTCTTCAAAATTTCCTTACACGTTGCAGCGTTTTTCTCTGGAAAGAGTAAAAAATAGCACATGCGGTCGGCAGCTCTTCGTCGGTGAGCACACAGGGTCGGAGTCCTTTAGTCCTGTTATCGATTCTCAATCGGGGATTTTGATGTTAACTTAAATTTTAGGTAAACGGATCTAAATAATAAATAAAGGGCGCCAGGTAATTTCGTTCCCCGTTACCTAAAATATTTTAATTGAAATTACCAAACAGATATGATCTCCCGATAAAGACTCGATCACAATTAGTGTTTTAAACAAACTCTTATCTTTCTTTTCTTTCAAATGCTTCAACTAATTTATTATGCAGGTGACAAATTAATCAACGGTAGAAGTGGTCATTTGTATATTTTCAATATTTAAAAATTGCAAACTCAAATTTCGAGGGGGTAATACTTATAGTTATTTATAAATCAAATCTAGGAACTTTTATTGTTTAAAAAGTTTGGTGATAATAATTCTTAAATAATCAAGAGTGTCGAAAATAAAAAAAATGCACTTTTTGGGGTGCTCTTGTTACAATAATAAATGCTAAAATGATCAGAGACTACTTCAAATTACATATGTTAAGAGTCGAAAGGGTTTATAATTTATATTCAAACTATTTTATCAAAATAAGAAAAGATCAAGCAATGTACAAATGATCTACAGGTTTACGAAAAACTAGCATACATTTTCATTATATGCAAACCAGGGCCAAAATGAAATCATCTTTATTATACGTTTATGTGTATAGCAAAAATTTTTCTATCCTCAATTCTTTAAATTTGGATTGACTTTAACATAGAAAAATTGAAATGGCAGTACCTCAATGTAATATAAACGAAACGTTTCTTCGATCACCTGGAAATTTAGGAAATGTATTTACCTGAGATGTTATTAGGCTCCTTGATTAACTATGAAGATTCATGTTAAATAATTTTAATAATTATCCTGATACGTAGGGGCTAAACGGCATAACTGCAGGGAGAAAAATAACTGCGGCCGAACAATAAACGCAACCACCTCAAAAAGCCAAAATGGCCGTCCTGGCGGTATCAACAAACAGTGTTTTATTTATGAACATCGCCTATTAACCAAATAACAGCCACCTTGAGAAATGTTGTGCCGCGAAATTTGAAATTTGCCCACAGAATAAAAAAACGGAATGTTACAACATATTCGTTTTCGTACTTTCTATAACCTACTCTACTGTGTAAATCTTCTCCTATTATTAATCTGTTATTTACGTCGTCTGTTATTGTTGTTAATTCTTCCCAAAATTCATCTTTATTAGAAAAGTAGAAACTTTCTCAACTTCGTTCGATCCATATGTTACTCTAACTGTTACGTCTTTCTTCCTTCACATCTCTTTTTTTAGTATGAATATTGTTTTTCAAATATTATGCCATTTTTTCAAATTTAGTCTCCATTTTTAATTTATTACACATTCTACTCCTCTCTTAACTCTTTTCCCCAATTTAACGCCACTATATATTAATAGATGTCATCCAAATTCTTCTTCTCCGAGTCATTTTTTTTTTGGTTCGCTTATAATTTTCCCGTTTTTTGAATTGCCCCTTTTTTGTCATTGCACTGGTTCAATTTTTTGATTTTATTATTCCACAAAAATCATTTGCCATTCACTATTAATTTCTGATATCCTATTTTGACCATTTTACCATTTTTTCTTTCTTCTTCAGGTATTTCACCTTTTTTTATTATTTTTTCTTTATCTGTGAGATCGTCGTTGATATAAGCTATCTTTTATCATGGTTTGTGTTTGTTTCTCATTATACTTAATTTTTGTTCAAAGCTCTCTACTTCTGTAGCACACAAATGTTTTTTTAAGTTTGCTATTTTTCTAATTTTCACATCCACTTACAGCTTATCCTTATTTTATTCTTTAATCATTTCTGTTTGTTTTTCTTTTTCCTTTCCTGTCGTTTTAAGTCCACTAATTACTATGTTATTTTTTCCATTATTTATCTCTGTTTGTTTTATTTTGTTTTCCGACTTTTTATTCTTGAGGTTAATTCCTTCACTTGTTCTTTTAACTTCTTGTTATCTTCGGCTATTATTTTTATTTTTTCTTGACATTCCATCGCTTCATCCCTAAATTCCTTAATATTCGCCTTTAAGTCGGTCATTAATTCAATAATCTTATCCATTTTTACTTCCTCATGCACCCTACTTACCATATTTTTGTGATTTGTGTTATCTATATTCATTTTCAATCCAAGCGCAATGTGATATTGCCATAATCGGCTTTTTGTTATTTGCGATGTCTTAACTTATTCTGTTTTTTTCACCTATCTTTTCATTTTGCTAATTTTAGGTTTTATCTCTTTAATTATGGCTAATACTAGGTCACCTAGTTATCCCAGGTAGGCCTGTACCTTGAGACATGAGTTTTCTGGTCGTTTGTTAAGATTTAATATACTCATTGTTAGATAAATATTTATTAAAAAATAACAGTAAAGTTAGACATTTCATTTTACATTATAATTTTTAAAATCAACTGGAACATAGCTGGCTTGCAACTCTATCGAATTCCTTCATTGGCATTGGTTGAGGAAGTTTCATCACAATATCGTTGTATTCACATCAAATATTTGCTGAGACTCCCTAACAAATTTGTTGCTACTTTCAAGGCGCTTATAAAATTCAATCTGAAATCCACTGTCAAATAAATCTTTTGGTATATTTTTTCCAATGTAGCAGGCAGTCAATCCTCTTTTATTAGAAAACTGAACCAGAACATAGTCGCCAGTCTCATAATGGCCGGATGAAAAATCAATTTCCTTTTGAATATTGGTGATGTCTTCAAAATACATTTCCAGCTTGCTGTCATCATTTAACACCAAATTAACTGATTTATTATTGGTATCACCTTCAAAACTATTTCTCTTGACCTTTTTGATTTTAGATTCCTGTTTAGTGTTTTCTTTAAACTCGATGTCCGCTTTTATTTTCGTTTTTTATTTCTGCCACTTCTGGCGTGTTGGTTACAATACGGGTGTCTCCAGATTTTCTTCCTTTTTTTTACATTTCTCTTAGGTGCAGCCTTTAGATGTGGACGAACAATTTCCGGGAAAACAAAAGAAGTACTGGTTGCATTAGGTAAAGCTGTCCTCTTCACGGGAGTAGATGGCCATATTGTTGAACTTGAAGGTGTCTGCTTGATAGTTGAAGATATGTTAGGAGCCTGAAGTAATTTATAAGGCCGGTTGGTAACATAGAAAACAAGATAATCTTGCTCTAAAAAAAAACCACGATCAAAAAGGTAAATTTCAGTTTTTTTTTAAACCACTGACAATATTGCTTGTTGTAAACACTCGAGGGTAAGCTTGTTCTAAAGCTTCAGCAATATTATAAATTGTAAAGGTTTTAGCTGGATTATTTCTCATCCACGCATCAATAAACTGATCATAGAAGATTTGCAGGGGTCCATAAACAGAGATATCCAGCGACTGAAACTTGTGTGAAGTATAGGGCGGAAATGTTAACATCACAATATCCACTTGTTTTGCATATTCTACAGCTTCTACTAACAAATGAGTTTCGTGGTTATCGAGAATAAGTAGCACAGGCTCATTTTTGGCAGTTTCACTTATGATACAAAGTGTTTTAAAAATACTAGGAATAAACCTTCAGTGCTCCATCCAGATTGGTTAGCACCTCCAACCGTTTCAGTAGGAGCTCCAATGATCATGAAATCTTTAAAACGTACCATCGGAAAAATCAGCATGGGAAGTATACGATTCCCTATAGCCATTCACTGCTGCAATAAGTATCACAAGTTGACCACGTTCTGCGAAAGTTACGTTCCCAATTTGTTTTTCTCCTTTGGGTGCTAACATTTTTGCAGATTTTTGGATAGTTATTATTGCCGTCTCATCAGTATTCCAAATTCTTTTGGGAGGCATTGGACCAAAACGGTTATGAACAGCTTCAAGATAATTGAAAAATTTGTCAACGTTGTTTTTGTTGAAACTAGATGATCTTGATAAACTTCTTGCTTCAGGATTTCTCACCGAGTGTTCCGCTTCATAATCCAATGCATCCATTCTTCACCCGCAATCCTGTTTATCTCCTAGCTAGGAGGAATGTTTTTACTATTTGCCTTTGCAAACTTGTAGGCCAACTCACCAAGACATTTTTTACTAAGACCATAGATATTTCATTCTGGCCATTGTTTTTGCATAGTTTGCCAAATTTTATTCCTCTGCATCAGTATATACTTTTTTTACGTCAAGTTTTACAGAATAGGTAAATGTTTTTTCTCCTGAGTCTCTAAATCGTTTTAAGTGCCTGGATAGTGTGGCTAGGGAAATTTTGTAAATTTTACATGCTTCTCTCAGTGAAATACCATTGTCGCAAGTAACTGCTTCTAGAGCTCTCTTAAGTGAAACAACATCAACAGCTGACTTTGTTTTTCCTTGCTTACTTCTAGGCATTTTTAATCTATGAAAGAGAATAATTTTTAAAGTTTTCTCCAATTATTGTTTGTAATTCAAATATTCTTAAACTTTGAAACAGTTTCAAGGTACAATGACACAATATGTTTTAAGGTACACTAGGGTAGGTTAGGTTAAACAGACTTTATTTTATCGACATTACATGATGTGAATTTGTCAATTGATATACCAAAGCACTTACCAAAATCTGATGCACAAGTACACATACAAAACTTTCAATTGAACCAACAATATTCAAAGTTATTAGACACAACCTCAAATTCGAAATATTTAATTTCGACACTGGAAAAATTCTTCGTCCTATAACTAAAGATAATCAACGTCAACGGAGTATGTTTTTGTTCTACATTCATTCCAGGCTGTGTTGCGTTAGTGATCAAGAAATATGGTGCTATTTAAAATTTGAAAATTTTTGGGCATTTGTTCCAAGGAACACTATGCTCAAGAAACAACAGTCTTTCCCTATTTTTTTCAATCACCAAACTTTTCTCACTGTCCACACAGTTTGCTTCACTACAATTCTCGAATTAATTGCTCACAAATTCCCAAAGAATTTGGGTTAATCAATGGAGCACAAATCTAGCAGCCACTGTCGTTGAACTCGCAGCATGCTTGTGAAATTTATTTAAAAATTCTAAATTTACAAAAGAGCGAAAAAAGTCGAAATTATGAAAAATTTCAACAAAATACTTTCTGAAAAGTAAAAATGGGTTGCAACATTTAACTGGCATTATAATTTATTTTTTATTTCCTTCTGATAGTTTTTATTGAAAAGGCTTGCCATTAATCACTTAAAAACTTATTTTTTCAGCTCTTTGCAGCATAAGAAATATAATTTTGAAACAAGCTGGGGCCAGTAAATAATCTTCATCTAATTTGGAGATTCTGATACCACTAGGAAACTAATTTGTTGTAGTCAACACTTTATGTTACACAATTTTATTGATTATATGATTTTTAAAATGACCAAGAAACATGAATAATTGTTTGAAATAAATGTGATAATATATAACCAATTTAATATTACTGCTCACCACACTACATAATGAACAATGCCTTGTCCTAGTTCTCAAGTCTTTTTAGTGTTTTAAAATTTCTCTATCCTTAGCAAAATGTAAATTCTTAGCAGATTTAAGCTACCCAAATTCATAAATATTTGTCTTTCATACAAACTTGAGTGTCATTTTTTTAGTATTTAGTACAGTTGAAGTAAATATTTTCGTTTTTAATCTCTCTAACGACACTGATTTCAATTCATTTTAGATTTTTTAAGTTTCTGTTCTTAAGCAAATTCTAGTCTTTATAGATGAAAGCTTCCTACATTTTTTACATCGCCGTTGAATGCTTCTGTGATATAAACAAATACAATTTCAATAAAATAAAAAAAAAACATTTCAGAGCTAGGCAGAATTGTCAAATAACCCAAAGAGGATGTTAATTACAAGGAAAGGCTTTTGGTCCTATTATTTAAGGCACCTTTAATACTTCCTACCTAGATCGCTTTAATTTCAACTCAGGCGTAAAATGTTCTACATTGTTGATATTGCTCTAATATGCAAATGAATAACCGAAGAGAAAATTTCACTTCTAATTACAATAAATTTAAATGAATTTGTAATTACCATGTTTAAGGTGTTGGAGGGTTGCTTAACTCGTTTCAACCCTTGTTTCCAAGTAAATCAATTAAAAACGAATAGAAACGCTAAGCGTTCCAAATCAATATTTTAATTTAATCCGCTCTTGGATATTAGTTTACGAAATTTCATTTATCGGCAAAAAAACCCAAACACTCATCGGCAGAGAAATATTTTTTTATTAAATTCGAGTCGCCCCTAAAAACAAAGACTTATATCAAAACCTCCATAAATCTCAAATATTTATCTTAACAGAACCATATTTTGTAGCGTCTTATAAATTTTTATTATATGTAAATGCCCGTTCTTTCGATGCAAAGCCAATTTGATCTTTCCGTTGCGCCTCCGAATGAGATGACGCGGCAAATTTAATATTGACTTTGCTAACAGCGTTCTCGCTAAAAGTCTCCCTTTTTAAAAAGTCCTACCGCAAACTAATCCCGTCTAATGCGAGGTAGTCGGGCACCGACTTCCATTTATTTCCAGATTTCACGACTCTAAGTTGCTTTCGTGACAAATTGAAACAAAAACACGTTCGTCAACGGTGGAAAATGTGACGCGGACGTCGTGAATTCAACGGATTTAACTAATGAATCTGCGACTCGAGGCGAAAATACCACTATGGCAACGGAAGAGGCCACAGGTTACTTAATGGTTCACATTTTAATTTAATTGACATTTCCAACCCTTACTTCGCGGAATTTTTTAATATTCATAACTATGAATATTATGAACATTTATGAATGTTGTGAACATTTTAGTTTCTTTAATAATAACGAAAAAAAATTGGCTAGAATTTTTTAGCTCAGAAACTTCTTTAATTTCCCCATTTTTAATAGAACTTAGAATATCAATATTCAAGCTGCTCATTAAAAAACTATTACGTTACAATGAGTTTACTCTGATCTTGACCTCTGAAATTCGTGAGTCCCCAAATGCCTTTTATGGTGGAAATTCATTTACTGATTAGTGAGTTTTTCAAGTCTCACTTTGTCATTTCATGCATTAAAAATTTACGAGTTTAGTTTTTTGCTGTATGACGGTTTCCTTTGTTTTATATAAAAATCTCGTCATCTCCGGTGTTTAAGGATTGTGACTGTTCTAAACACTAGTCCACCTTCCATCTCTGTCGGTGGTCCCATGTCGGGCAGTCTTTGAGTGACGTAAAGTTTCGTAGCGTACGTTTGCCACCCGTGGATTGCCCGTGCAATTGTTAAGAATATAATTGGACGGTACTCCAATAACCCCTTAGAGCCCTATGGTAGGAGAACGTGATTGTTTTTTAATATTTATTCGGAGCTTGATGGTCGTGTTCTCGTTAGTTTCTTGCTCCTAATACGTTGCAAAAGCGTAATTAATAACCCTTTCTAACACCAGTATTTTTTTTTTGTAAAGTTCATTTTAATCTGCTGTAGCAGCGTTATTAACCCTTTCTAACACCAGTATTTTTTTTTTGTAAAGTTCATTTTAATCTGCTGTAGCAGCGTTTTCCAACGTTTCTTTGGAAGCGACATTAATCGTCGAAAAAATTTTTGACGACCAAGAAAAACGTCCTCATAATCTCATAAGTGTCCAATAAATTTTAAACAACCAAAAGCCTGTCCACAAATTTTGATGACAAAAAAAAATTGATGGTTTGATATTTTGACGTCGTCACATTGATTGAGAACCATTGTTAAAGCCACCACTACCAAAGGTAGAGGCACACGTTAATCATCTTACATTCATCCGTGAGATTAACGGTCGGGTTCTCGTTATTTTCAGCCTCCCAATACGTTTCCAGACATTTGCTAATAATGCTCTCAAGCGCTTTTATTTCTTTTTCTGTTTTCTTTTTTGCAGGGAGTTTATTTCAACTTGCCAGGGGTAAACCCCAAAATGTTTAAACCCAGAAATTTTCGAAAATTTCAAAATTTTATCTCAATTTTAAGTATTCAAAATTTTGACCTATTTCTCGTTTTAAAAGTTTTCTTTACAATACTCGAATTATTTTAGAAATTTGAACTTTCATCTTAAATCAATTTTAGGCTTGAAATGTTTCAACTAAAACTTGGAGAATTCATTTTATAAATTTTACCTTTAACATTGAGTAAACAAAATAAGATGTTAAAAAATGTTTTATTTTGTTTAAAAAGCTTTTCAGAATTTGAGCTTAACTTTGAAATTCTGCTTTTAAACTCAAAATTTTGAAAGAAATGTTAATATTTTTAATTTTAATTAAGGATATATGAAAGACAAACAAAAATTTAGCAAAACGTTCCTTACTTAATGCCAAAATTAAACCGACTGTGAACATTTCAAAACGATCGATTAACGAAGCCCTTTAAAAGTTATTGCGAATTAAAAACTTATGGAGATTTGTGTACAAATTCAATTCATTTTTATTACAAAAAAAGCTACGTTACATCCAAATTTTTTATAACATATAATTTGAACTTTTAGTTTTGTTAACACTTACAATTAGTTTTATTAGCATTTACTAAACAGCCTGTAAGAAATTATCTCAACTTTTTGAATAAGTTAGAATTGACATTTCCCACCCTTATTTTGTGGAATTCTTCAATATTCTAACTATTAAACTTTATTAACAATTAAAATAACAGATATTAAAAATTTCACGATATTTCTATAAATATTTCATATAACCTCGATGATGCTGTAAAGCGAAACCTTGTCCGGTGTTATCCAATATTTATAGAAATATCGTGTAATTATTAATATCTGTTGTTGTTTTGATTGTTAATAAAGTTTAATAATTATGAATAAGTTAGAATTGTTGCTGAATGTCTAGACAAAATTTTGAGCTATATTGATAAGAAAAAAGTAACAACCAGTTTATATACGATGTAACTAAAGTTACAAAGGTCACTAGTAGTGACGTAACTTTTTTGTATTATGAGTTGCCTAGAACATTCATTAAAAACAAGCGCCCGCAGCGTGATATACCTTTCGGTATGTTAAACTTAATAAATAATGTCAATTAAATGTTCCGTAATGAAAAAGTCGAACGTGCTCCAATAAAAATATTTACATACAACCAACGACCATGACTGGTTTCGTCTTCCCTTGACCTCATCGGTATGGTATGATGGCTGTAAACATTTTCAATTCACAACTATGAGTCAACCACATAAATACCCGGGAGATTTAAATCCCAGCATTTAACTGATTTTCGACGGTGCCTGCTATATACTAATTGAAGCAATTATTACAACCAGGTGTAAAGTAGGTTAAATTCAAAATTTTCAAATATTTATTTTTTTAAATTAATTCTAAATCCCATGATTCAACCGCCAAAACCTTCTTATTTCGTTAGCCGTAACTAGAGTAACTACTAAGTATTTGTGAAAGTGCCGCTGCATAAAATGCGATCAGTGCTCATTTAGGGTTAAAAATGACGCCAAAGCTTAATTCTTCTTCTATTCTTCGCGTGTCTTATCCTTGGTTTACGTTGACGACTACTGGCACCAATCTTATTTTATTTGCTGCAGCCAAAACAGGTCTATAGATGTAATGCCTGTCTACTGTCTACGGTTTTTCAGCTGCGCTATTCGTCGTCTTCCAGAACCTCTCTTGCCGTTAAACTTGCCTTGCATGATAAGCTGTAGAAAGCTACATTTCTGATTTCGCATTACATGTTCGAAGTATGAAAGTTTCTTTTTTTTTATTGAAATTAAAACTTCTTTTTGCTTTCCTATATGTTGTAAGACTGCTTCGTTGGTTACGTAATAAGTCCATGAGATGGATATGCGTCTGTAACACCACATTTCAAAGGCTTCCAGACGTTTATATGCCGCGTCAGTCAGTATCCAAGATTCCACCCCATAGGTTAGTATTGAGAAAACGTAACTTCTCGGGACCATGATTCGAAGGTGCAGACCTATGTTCAAAGTGCACAGCACACTTCTCATGCGATTAAAAGCTGTTCTGCTTTTTTCTATTCGAGTTTTAATTTCGTTAATTTGCTCCCATTTTATTGTTGAGAGCTGTACTCAGATAGTTGATCGACTAAGTAACCGTTTACAGTGGGGAGCGGTTTACGTGAAACTGGTCATCCAGATCTTGTTTGCTTACTATCATAACTTTTGGTTTATTTGTGTTTAGCCGCATGTTATAAGTTTCGCATACTTCTTTAACTCTGTCTATTAGTCTTTGAAGACCATTTGCTGTGTCTGCAATTAGAACTGTGTCGTCCGCATACCTCAAATTATTGATCAATACACCGTTTAGTAATATACCATTCTCTGTACCCTCTAGGGATTCTCTCCGAATACACATTAAAAAGTAGAGGAGATAGCGCATATCCCTGTCGAACTCCCTGGCGTACTTCAAATTTCTCAGAGAGCTCATTTTCGACCCGAACGTGGAGCCTTCTGTTTCCAGTAGAGGTTAGATATTATACGGATATCATTGTCATCCAAACCTACCTGTATAAGCGTTTCTAATAGTTTTTTGTGGTTTACTCTATCCAAGGTTTTTTCAAAATCATTGAAACAGGCAAAGACATTAATTACAGTTTACATTGCGAGCTCTGTATTAGAACATTAAGACCGAATAATGCATCTCGTGACCCGAGTCCATTTCTAAATCCTAACTGCGTCTCTCCGACGTGTTCTTCGACTTTGGGATGAATACTTCGTTTATAATTTTTAGGAATGTCTTTAGAACGTGGCTCATCAGACTGATGAATCCGTAATCTTCGTATTTTTTAACTGTAGTCTTCTTCGGTGTAGGAATTAATGTTAAAACCAACCACTCTTCGGGAACTGCGCCACTTTCATAGATGTAATTAAATAGTTCTTTAATTATGTCCAGATGTTGTTCAATGAGCTTCTTCAGATCTGTATGGATTTCATCGGATCCTGTTGCTTTGTTGGTTTTAAGCTTCCTGAATGCTTTTACAACCTCTTCTGTTGGGGTCCAGCTTCTATGTTTCGCTTTTCCAAAATGTTTCAGTTTTCATCATTGTATAATGTCTGCATATACATTTTCCACCTTTCTATCCTTTGCCCAATGTCTAATAGTGCAGCTTCTTTGATTTTTTGTGTAAATTAAAAGAATCATGTTGGCGTTCCAGTTGTTCGATTTTACTACATTTTTCTGTCAACCAAGTTCCCTTTTCCTTCTTGATTTTTCTTTTAGTCAGATTATGGATTTGTGTATATTTCGCTTTATTGTTGTTTCTACATTTCCTTCGGTCTTCCATGAGGAGTTTTTCCTTCTTTTTTCCGTTGCAAGTTTAGATTTTGCCTCCACTAAGATGTGTTTTGTGTCTATTCATTTTTGTCTAATATAGTTATAAGGTTTTCTTTTAATCTCAATTAATCTATCGTTTACTTCATTATTCATTTCAATTTTTATGTTATCGTCTTTAAGTTTTTGAGTATCAATTCGTTTCGTTTGTTTTGATTTTGTTAACTTCTTTAGGCGTAATTTTAAGGCGGATAGTAATAGATTGTGATCAGATGGTACATCTGCAGTAGGGTAGGTTTTTGCTGATGTTATCGAATTTTGAAATCTCTTATTCACAAATATAAAATAAATCCGATTTTTTATATACTGTTCGTTATCGGTGGGAAACTTCGAGGTGTATAGGCGTCGCATAGGCGTCTGGGTGGCAGTTTAAACCATGTGTTCATAATTGTAAAGTTAAATTGTTTACAGAATTGGACAAGTGTTTCCCCATCTCATTTCGCACTTCTATCCCGTAGCTTCCGATAACATCATCATCTTCCCCATAGCCGACTTTAGTATTAAAATCTTTTTAAATTCTTTTTATGTTAGTTTCATAGCTTCTCTTGTGTCCATGTAGAATTTATCTATCTCTTCTTGGGTGCGCTAACCTTAATTATCGCTTTTCTGTCAAATGTGAATACAAATCCTAGCACATCCCTATTAATTAACCTTTCTCGTCACTATTATTCCGACCCCATTTCTATGCTGATGTGTGTCATCTCCAGCATAATAAACCTCATGGTCTTCGCACTTCCCAGAACAAGGCCATCGTGCTTTACTAATTCGGAGTATGTCAATTTTCAAACATACCATTTCTTTAATTATGTTAGCCGACTTTTCAGCTTGAAACATTCTTTGCAAGTCCCATGTGCCTATTCTCTTTTGTAATGTAGTTTTTAAGATGCTGGTTGACCGGGAGATTTTTCGCACCCTCTCCCCATTTAAGGGGTGCACGGGACTGAGGGCTGTGGTATTTTCGTTTTCAGCCATAATAGTATCCTTGGGAAAGTGTATCACCTTGGTACTTTTCCGTTGCTTTCCACCCAATCTGGGTCAGATGCTGTTGGAGTACGCTCCTAACATGGAGAACCGCCGTGTCCTGTGCTAGTTTTGGTCCGCCCCGAGTTTTTTATTTCATCGGTACCCAGCATTGGAATCTCACACGGGAAATACTTAATTAGGATTTAAATTTTCAAAACTGAGACTAACGACGGTATTACCGTAGATAAAAGTTTTGCTAGCGATTCAACAAATATCTTAATTACATAACAGCCAATAAACTGTGTGAAACTTCATAGAATATGTTAAAAATGCACTATACATATCAGGAAAGTCAAACACTCTCCATAGGGAAAATGTTAATGAGAGATTTAACATTGAGAGCTAATAGTGTGATAGATGGGCGGCGCCTTGTATTCTCCTACACCGGTGTAAACAATACAACGCAGAGCACAGCGATCAGTGCTGGTGGAGATTTCAGTAGTACATCATAGCTCTAACGTGTTTTGTTACGGGATTACTACTGGCAGGCAACAATTTTATTAAAATTTACGTACCACATGCTGTTTGTTCTTTTAATCCGTTGATTTAATCAACGTGTGAGATAAAATAAAACTGATATTATTTGATAACCAAAATAAATAAACGAGATTTCTTAAACAAAATAAATAATAACTCTAATGAAGAATATAACATAATAACTCTTTAAACATTACAATATAAGGAGTTTAAATAGGCCGCCAGACTGTGCTAAACAATATTTCAATCTGTTGTAAAACTCTCGACGAGTTTTTTCTAACATCTAAACTGGAAGATACGAGCTACTGCGTCAAAGTAGGGGAATACGCTCAGCGGCCGTAGAAAACTATGGAAAGGACAATCCTTAGCGTTTTACATGGACAATGAAAATTTTTTTTTATCTGTATACCTTAAACCTACTAACTTAAAAGAAGAATTAAACATGTTTAATATAAAACTGATGATGTATGTCACACACTGCTAAATGTGTTACTATTTCAGATGCTTTTATTTATTTCATACACGTTAAAAAGTGGGCTTATACTTCAAGGTATACTATTTTTGGAAGCCACCAAAATTTTAAATCTCAATTTTCTGAATTGTCTGAATTGAATTCGCTACAGAACATTGGGAATGGTCAATCATGATTTTCTTAGAAAGGATCAAAATTGTTCATAAATACAATAAAAGCTTAAAACAAGATTTAAACAAATCCTTAGAAATTATGAGAAAAAAGTAGCTTTCCTATTTAATGAAAGCTTTACACTGAAACACAATTCTAGCAACTAGTCAGTATAAATGAATATATGAAATAGTAAATGATGAATACATTTGTGGGTCTCGAATCTCAATAAAGTGCGAAAAAAAATTATAGGTAAAAAGTGTTATGATTATCAAATTTTAATTTTACAATGTTTAATTAATGTAGTGGCCGCACTTTTAACCTTCCCACTTTTCCATGTATTAGTCGGCAAAATAATTAGAGCATTTGATTTTTAAGTGGTCGCACTTTTAACCATAGCCGCACTTTATGCAGACGTATTTTCAACACAATCACTTTTTCGACCCGACCACAGACTATTAGCTAATGCGGCGGCACGAGTAAGATCTTTGCTTCTTTGACAAATCGCTTTTAAGCTATTTAGCTCGAGCTACGGAGCTTTATTGTGTTCACTTCGATTTGAAAATGAAATATTCTAAAGATACGTTAGGAAACAGCCTATCAGTGTCACCCAGTTTCCTTTGCACCATTATGCCTTTTCGACGCCATATCGATTAATGCTCTCCCAGAGCTGCTGCAATCGCGTCTTGCCGAAGTATTTTGCTATAGCGATTGTGGAAATTGATAAGCTGTGCGATTTGTCAGCAGAAACATTATTTTATCGAGGAACAATAGGCGTCAGGAGAGACAGCGATGATAGTCTGTAGATTTACTCGAAGGAAAATGAAAGAATGCTTTTGTAGCTTTTGCTTTTCTTTTCATAGAACTAGGCAATATAAATTGGACCTCAATATTGTTGAAAATTGTTCATGTGAATAGAATACGTCCTAGGCTGCGATAGTGCAGTCTTAACTATCAACAGCCGACTGGCAAACATTTAGCAAAACGATAATTTTAAAAATTTGATATCTCTAATTGAATAGTAAACTAAATATTTATCAAGATAATTAGAACCAGGCACAACAACCTTAATGTAATGTTTGCCGTAAAAAACATTATATTTAAAGATAAAAAGTAGTTCAGACAAATGTGTATCCATTTTAAGCATCGCAATCCGTGTTAATCTGTTAAAACGTACAAAAAGCAGCGTTTCTCTTTACCGAAAGTAAAATCAAGGAAAATGAAATCGTCTGCTTTTTGTAACAACGCCATTTGTGAGCTGAATGCGTAATACCTCTCGTAGTTACAAGTATATGGAAAAAAAATCGAAGCTCGACTACGCTTGAAATATAACGAGCTCATTCCGCCAAATGTCAGTGTTTTCAGAGTTTTCTGTCCTAGCCTTTTTTTGTCGTAATAAAGGGAACTGTGGACGTACAATGTGTAACTACAACTTATCGAGTTAGATTGCCATTTGAAGACTACAGTTTTCATAATAAGTGTAAAAATTTTCAGTTTAAACTTAAAATTTTTGTATTTTTTTTTAACATTTACTATTGTTGGGCGATTATGAGAGATATAATCAAAATATTTCGATTACAGTGGTATAATCAACCATTTGATAATTGCAAATGAGAATTGAATTATTTTTCATATTCCAAATATTCCAATCAATGGTGCGACACTACTGCTATCTTTCTACGGAACGACTGAGGGAGCATTCATTTCAATACGATTATTTCGATTATCAGTGATGTTCCATACTTCAGTGTCCAAGCAGTGAAAAGTCATTCACCAACGCTTCTACGCACTTCTTCTGAGAACAATCATTCGTTTCAAAGCAATTATATTGGCTTCAACTTCGAATAAGATATGAGTGAGTAATCATTCAGTATTTATATTCCATATTTCCAAATATAGCGGTATTTGTTATTTGACACCTCGAGAAATAAGACATCATTTATTTCGACATGATTATTTGTTTATAATTCTTAGAGGCCGGATTTTAGGTAAAATCCTATGATCCTACCTTTTCACCTTTTTCGGCGATTTTCGTATGTTATTGCCTAAATTTTAATTTTGCTTGTTTTTTTGCCATCTTATACATGATTTGGACCTATTTTTAAAAAAGTAAGTGCCTATTTATCCTTTTCAATGGGTTTTCCCAAGACATTTACATTTCTGAAAAATTTAAGAAGAAATATTTATATATACGTAATAAAATAAAGCATTAAAAGAGAAATTTAATCCATCCTAATAAAGCACAAGAAATCGCAAGCATAAATTTCTAAGAAATGTAATTTATTAACAATTACTCTTATGACCCATACAGTACCTTTAAGTTTTGTCTGCTATTGAGACGCAGGTCAACTAAACTACGTTAAATACATATTTATCTTAATTTTTGAGTAAAAACGGATATAAATAATAAAATTGCCAGAAGAATATTACTTCTCTAGAGTTTAAAAACTTATTTATCTTTGAATTGTCTTCTGTAAAGTGCATTTGTGTGTGAAAAATTCCCTTCAGAAAGACAAAGTGCTCTAATTAAAAACAGATTTGGAATCAACTGGAGAAAAATTGTTTAATTGTAGACATTGAAAAACTTTTTTGTAATCGTTTGTTTAGTTAAATTGTATCGCTGCAAACATTATTTGAAATGTATTACATCAAAATTTTGAACTTAATGTTGAATTTTTGGAATTTGGAAAAAAAGAATCGGCATTCATTAATATTTAATCATTTCTAAAAATATCCACTTTTTTGGAATTTGAACTTCTGAACAAAAAATGAAGTATGTTAATTATTAACATAGTATGTTAATTCTTAACATAGTTTCCCGTTTGAATTCGACTTTTTCAGTTTTTTAAACACTAAATTCTAGAAATAAGTTTTCATTTGGAATTACTGTCTGAATCTCGAGAAGAAAGAAGCCATATTTTCTGGAGAAAAATGTTTCAATTTAAAATTTTCAAAAAATAATTACTATAAAAAATGCAAAGCAAGTTTAAATTAGAAATTTTAGAAAAAAATGTCCAAACTTCAAAAAGATCGAATCAATAAACAGCTATCAAAATTCAACATTTTCCTAAAATTTTGAAGCTTGGAGCAAAATTTAGAGAAGAAATTCTGATGTTTCTTAAAACCGTTACTATCTTCTCAAAATCCCCAGTGAAAATATTTTAAAAAATATTTCAAAATAATAAAAAAAAGAATTTGAGCCACTGCCAATGTGAGCATTTTGGAAGAAAAAACCAAACTAGTTGTTTTTTAAATTTTCTGCTTTCATTTTAGCATTTTTAGATTTAAAAAGCTGTAAAAATGTTATAAATAAAGTTTTTTTTTCAAATATAAAGTACTAATGTCAAGAATAAAAGTAAAAATAAATTCCTAATTAAAGTTCAAATTTGGTAACTAAGATCGAAATTTTAATGCTGAATTTGAAAAATCAAACTATTTTCCAATGTTTTACTTTAAAGTCGAAATTTTGAAAAAAGAAACGTCAGATTAAACTGGTTGTTAAAACCAAATTCTGAGATATAAATCCTAAAACTTAAAAATGCTCACATGCTCATATTTTGTGTAAAAGTGTAAATTTATAAAAGAATCGATATTTTAGACAAAATTTATAGAATTTTTAGAAAAATTTATTATTAGAGTAATATCCAAATTTTTGTCAAATGTCGCATTTAAATTTGGATTTTAAATAAATTATATAATTTTAAAATCATTATTACAAATTCGAAGTTTTTCTCGAAATTTTGTGTTGCATCTCAAAGCATTTTTTTTTAAACTTTTTTACCAAATGCGAAGTATAAGCTTAAAATTTTTAGACTTAAAAATTTACCGTTTTTTTTTCCAAAATTTAAAATATAAATATAAAAAATATCAAAAAGATCAAAATTTCCAATAAAAAAGAATAACAAATTTCAAGAAAGATTTAAATTATTAAAAAATAAAATTTTAAAATTTCAAGCTTAATCTTAAAATATTCGCTTTTTTTCGAATTTTCGACTTTCACCCTCAAAATTTTGACTTTTTCTAAAAAGTTTGAGCTTCAAATGAAATCCCAAATTTAAAAGTCAATATTTCGGGAAAGATCAAATATTTAAGTTTAAATTAAAAATTACAAGATTCAAGTAAAAATTCGAGAATAAACTCGCAATTTTAAGAATTTCTTACTTCGGAACTACATAAGCTTCTTCTAAATATTTTGAGTATAACCGAAAATTGACTTTTTTCTCAAAATTTTGAGTAAATACTTCCTAATTTTGACACGATTCCTCAAAATGTAGGCCTTAATAGCAAAATTTCGACTTTTCTGAAATATTCTGAACCTAAACTTGAAATTTTGGCCTTGTAATGTCAAAAATTTTACTTTAATCTTGAAACGTTAACTTTTTTCTCAAAATATTTGATTCAATACCCAAAACTGTTTTTTTTTCATTTTTACCTAAAACCCAAAAATCCAATAGTAAAAATATATTTAAATTTGTAATTCTTTTAAAGCGTCTTTTTCTAAAAATTCGAGCTTTCAACTTTTAAGTATTTGTTAAAAATTCAATTTGAAACTTCAAACTATACGTTTGTTCTAGACATGTTCATTTATTTTCAAATTTCAATTAAAAATGTCTTTTTTTATTGATATTTTGAGACAATTTTTATTATGGTTTTTTGTAGAATTTTCTTTTTTCTCAAAATACCAAATTCAATAATTAACTCTAATGTTAAAATGATTACTTTAAGCTATTAGTTTTTACTCGATAATTTTGATTTCATTTTGAAATTTCGATCCTAATCCCGAAATTTTGACTTTGTTTCGAAATTTTCAGATTAAACATTTTTTGGGTTTTTTTTAAATAAGACTTTTTTTACAATTCTTATTTTCACTTTTGTATCTTTCTATCGTAAACTCGAAAGTTCGGGAAAATTTGTATTTTAATATAAACTTTCGAATTTTTTTTCCAAAAATTCGATTTTCTTGGAATGCCATTTCAATATTGTTTTTTTTTTCAATTCGTTTTTGTTATAAATTTTAATCTTCTTTGGCAAAATTTCTGACTACGACCCTGTTTTTTCTTGGTAATCGTGATTTTGACATTTTAGTGCCTTTTTAAAAGTATTTTGCCTTTTTAATACCTTTTTTTTTATTTTGCCTAATTTAACGTTTTATTAACTTTTTACCCTTATTTGATTGTGCCTAAAATCCGGTCTCTAATAATCCTAATAACAGTGTTATGCGAGAACTCACAACTACCAAACAAAACCGATAACGATTGTATTTAGACGAAAGCAGAGCAATTCTTATATCGTATTTTATAATTCTATTGACATATTTAGAGGTACAAAAAAGGACAAATAAATTTCAGCGTAAAAAAGTTAGGTCATCCTTTTAAATAAAATTGGTATCATTTATGAATAATTCATTTATTTAAATTTTTTATAAAATAAATTTACTTTGTTTTATTCATTTTTCTGTCAATTAAATAACATTTTTCGTTTATCCTTTGCCACACCTGCAAGAAACAAGTAAAAAATGAAGTGTTGAAAATCCATACAAGAAGTTTTAGGAATTATTTACTATTTTGTGGTTCCGAAATGAAATTCGAGATAAAATATCATAATACCAATAACATCATGGATTTTTGGTAAGCATATTGTAACAAAAAGTAATTTTAAAGTTTAATTGGTAATTTCGGCAACGATATGCCTTATCTGGTGGATTCTTCTAGAACCAGAACCGGAACCTATATAAGGCGGTCGATTTTCTCTTAGGTGGTTAGTTAGTAAGTTTAGTTAGAAGTCAATGAATAAGTTAGTTAATTAAACAGTGTTAGTCAATTACAATTGTAGTGTTCCGAGTTTAGTTTAGAAATAAAGTGTAAAGTGGGTACAATTCACCAAGTGTTAATCATTCAAACCGATAACGCACAACAATATAATAGAACATTTTATTCATAATCGATCGTTTGAATCATCATTCGATTATTGTAAGCTACTAGTTCGATTTATAAAATTATGAAAACATGTCGATTATGCCCAACACCAATATTTACTATACCACATTTTTGAAATAAAAATTAATTTCAAGTAAAAGTTTTTGGAGTTTGCAAATCGTGGATTTAATGTCAGTATCGTGCGTTCATGCACTTATTTTCGTGTTTGACACTTGACATTTTAATTTTAAATATTCTGCATTTAAACAAAAGCTATAAGAATCTACATTACATTCTCTTTGACTTGAAATCCAATAATAAACATTTACAAAACCTTTTTTTAGACAGCATGTATTATATAGAAAAGAAAATATGCTACAATTTTTGTTTAGTAAAACAGTCCAATTTGCATCCTCCTTCTTCTTTGAGTAGCTTTGGTTTCATATTTGTTGGCTTCGATAATTAGAAAAACCCATCAATCAGAAAATCCACTTGATGACCCAGAACTCAACTTTCGCCATATGAACTATAGTAATAATAAAAATAATACCAGAGTAGTTTTTCTTTGACCCCAACTGCGGTAAAACTATCAAAATATTTGATGGAAATAAAAATTGGAACTTTATATATTTTATCGTATAATTAAAAATTAAGTATCCCTGAAATTAAATCTGTATTGATAATTATTAACTTCATTATATTTAGCATCTTGATATGAACTTAGCAGCACCTAATATGTTAGTTACCTGTTATAATACCCTAAGTACAAATTTCATTTTAAAAGTTTGTTGATTTTTTTATGTCATCGTTATCAATGATACAATAAAGCTTTGAATGCAGCTTGATTATTAGCGATTTAAAAAATCTCAGACGTGCCCAGGCGACTCTGCTAATGCCTCGTCGTCTGGAAGCGTCCTCGATTATTATAATTCGCATAATAATCTCGTTACATGAATAGCTGTTAAATGACTAAAACCATTGAAAACTATGAAAAATGCCTTGTCTTAATAGTTGTTTTGGTTATATGAACGGCACATTAAAACTATTTTTGTTTCTTTTACAAAGCAGAAGCATAAGCTGGCCTCTTGAATTTTCTCATTGTTTCAGGATGGGGTGTCTCTTGAGGGTGGCTCGATATCGGTAAGCGCTGACGGTAACACAACAACAAGCACTATCGGCTTTACACCAACGTCCGCCGACCACGGTCTTGTTCTCAGCTGCAAAGCCTCCAATCAACGAATACCCTACAGTGAATTACAACGAACTTGGATGCTTCGCGTCCTATATCCTCCCAAAGTGACCCTTACGCTGGGCCACGGGCTCGATGCATCCGACATCAAGGAGGGTGCCGATGTTTACTTCGAGTGCCATCTAGTGGCCAATCCATGGGTAAGCGCATTGTTCCAATCCATGATGATTTATGACTTAACGTGCTCTGTTAGCTGCGATAAAACGAAAAATGTGTTAGTATCAATAGAGTAATTGCCAGGTTAAATTGGTTTCTACTCGGTTAATAACAATGAGAAAAAAACATGTGTAAACGAGTTTTGGATCTCTGACTCGCCAAAATTACACACAGAAGATTAATTACTTCTATAAATTATTTCAAAACTTAAAGTTTGAAAGCTGTTTCTTTTAATTTAATGTCTGCTACGAACGAACCAAAATTACTTTTATTTACACACATCACTATGTTGTATGTTTGACAGCACATGACGATGTTATAAAGCAAAATTCTTCCGAAAAATTCAACAAATTCGATCATAATTGCCTTCATTATTATTAATAAAACTTCTGAAAAACATTCAGCTTCTTACTCTTTTATTTCTATTTCGAATCACGAGTAAGCCCCAAATAATATTAATGGTCCAATAAAATTTGCGACCACCTAACTGGAAGAAGTCAAACCGGGCCCGGGGTGCGTTATTTCATCGTATTAACTTTAATAATTTATCGAGGCTGATTAAGGGGCGAACAGGGCTATTTCCTGTTTCCACTCTAATAACACGACGAGATTCAATACAAAAAATTATTGGAGCTTTGTTATTTATTGATCTTGGGAATTCTGAAGTTTGCCGAAGTTTTTTCCACCCACTCACTCGCCAGGCAGCAGTGATCCTTTAGAATTTACACACGCAGAGCTTTTATGAAGTACATTTTGAAAGTTTTAGGTGTCGAGTTAACAAGTTTCCGCAATAATGGAAGAGTGGATAAAAAGTTGTAAGCAACAAATCGTCTAGGAGCAATATTCTTTCTCTAATGGAGTACTGTTGTTCTACGGTCTGGTTTTTAATGTAAAATTATTAATTTTGCTGACGTAAACCAAAATTGGTTACGCCAATGAATCCAAACACCTTTCTTTCTCTATTTTTTGCACTTTATACATATACATGTATATGGCGGCTTGGGATGAGCTAAAAGGGGCGCGCTATAATCTCTCGGTTCATAAACTTCGCTCCTAAGCAAGAAACACAAGCACAACTAGTTCTTGTTAGACGTTATGAGGAAATACGCACTCCATTAAGTTTATTTACTGTGAGCTAGATTCCTGGATTTTAAACGTTGGCAAACATTTTAGCATCGCTTGTTAATAAAGTGTGGAAACGTGAAGATGCCTAATTTTGCACATACATTACCTTTCACGGCTGGAAGACACGAAAGAATAAAATTACACAGATATGTACATTTTCCAAGAAATATATCTTGCTGAGGTAATGTTTTTCATTGTTTTACCAACAACGCCATTATTGAGCAGTAAAAAATATAGGACGCTTAAAGGACTTTTTTTGAAATGAAAACCTTTTTAGGGGCGTTAACTAATTTTGGATAGGGAGTAGACTTATCGTTTCGCGTTACCGTCACGCGTTATCAGCATGCTGTACTGTTAACTTAAGAGTATATTGATAACAAAATTAGCATGATGATAACGCAAAACGATAAGTGTAAAAATTGCTCAACGGAGTTCGAACTGTGATATCTCAAAAGTGTAAATCCTATGATATATACCCTTAACTAACCAAGCTACACGGGCATTGATAAGTACGCTTCTGACTTGTGTCTTAAACTTAACTATACTTCTATTAGTTATAATGTCCTACAGGACTGTTATTTTACAATAGCCACACTATTTTTAGATACATTGTATGAATATATATGAATAAGAACGCCCTAGGACATTAAAATTTATAACTCAATCTTTGATTTTTACTCTCCTTTAAATCAAATCATTTTGAAATAATATATGTCAAATTAATTAATCGTAAATATTAAAAAATATTCAAATTGAATAACAGATTTGTAGGACATTAAACGTTTGAGGCACCTCGGGTGTTACAGTATAATAACACCGACCCTTGGTACCTAAATAACTATATTATTATATATTTTATGGTATTATTGAAAATTAAACATCCTTAAAATTAAATCTTTATTGATAATTATTAACCTTATAATATTTAGCAGCTTCATAATAACTTAGTAGCACAGAATACGTCAGTTACAATTATAATACGTTAATTATCTATCATAATACTCTAAATACAACTTTCATTTTAGAAGTTTGTTGATTTTTTATGTCATCGTTGTCAATGATACGATAAAGCTTTGAATGCAACTCGATTATTAGCAATTTAAACAATCTCGTACGTGGCCAGATGACTTGGCTAACGCCTCGCTTATTATAAATCGCATAAGAATCTCCTTACATTAATAGCCATAAATTGACTATTGTGAATTGTTTAAATTGTGTTTTAGTTTGTTTATTATTTTAATTGTGTAATTGTAAAATTACTGTACATTACAACATTGAGTACCGCAGTAGTTTTTACTACTACCTAGAGCAGATATGATGTTTATGTCCTAGGAGAAGAAAATTTGAGCACGACGCTACATAGGGAGTATTCAATTGTTCAAGAATATATTATATTATATTTTATTTGATAACAAAATATTTGTAAGCATTAAAAATAAAAAGTAAAATGTGGTATTCTAGTACTTAAAAATGACAGACGTTAAGCATTACGTGCCATAAATAAAAGTGTAAAATTTATGTATAAGTAATGCTGTTATAAATAAATAGTATTAGATTCATGTACAAGCACCCAACCCACAAATATAAAACAAGAGGTCAGTTTGACAGCATTTATTTTAAAAGGTTTCCAATACCGTAGACTCCCGCTAAAGTTGCGCTCACCGTACTGGATCGACCGTTAAAGTTGCTACTCCCCGTAATCCCTACCACTGTCGAAAAATATATATGTTTTATTGCTCCTTGCGCGGTTGAGTGGGTTATTCAAAAGTGGCGTTAAAACTCGGAAGTCCAATTCGTTGTTCAAAAATTAGGGTGGGGGAATATCCGCGCAACTTTAACGATCGTATCCTGACAACTTTAACGAGCGTGCAACTTTAACGGGCGCAACTTTAGCGGGAGTTGACTGTATTCTGACTTTTTTTACTAGTGTCGGTTCAAGCTAGATAACATACAAGGTGTCCACCTGTTTGTGCAAAAACGACAATTTATCGCAAAGCGTGAAAAAATTCATTACGGCTGCGACGTACATCATGGACAAATTAGTTTTTTAGAGATTATTCACAAATAGCTACTTAATTAATTTTTTTTAGGTTTTTAAAATATTATACAGGATTCAAAGAAGGTTTCACCCCTTTACCACATCGGCAATTAAATAAATAATTACGCGATACGCATTTCGCCAGCAGAAGCGTACTAATCTAAAAAAGATTAGCAACAAATGCATCGATGTCCTCTGCATTGAGATTTAAATCGATACTACAGTGCAGTACTACAGTATCGATACTACAGTATAGTACTACAGTATCGATTTGAACCTCAATACAGATGACGTCGATGCATCTTTTGCTAATCTTTGTAGATTAGTTCGCTTGAAAATGCCAGTTCTGCTGACGAAATACCTATCGCGTAATTATTTATTTAATTGCCGATGTAATAAAGAGGTGAAACCTTCTTTCGACTTAATCACAACCCACAGTGTTTAGTTTAGTGCTTTAGAGATTGTACAGGATGATTAAAAATTATTTTGGTTACAGAGAAGTTTGAATGATCAAAACTCGCCTACTTTAAATAGAAGACCTCTTATTATCTTTAACAATAGAATCGGACTTTTAATTATCTAAAACTTTTGTTTTCCAGTAATTTTTGACATAGGAAGTATTTCCTATTCACATATTAAAATACCTAATAAACAAACACTATACCTTTCTGTGACAAGAATTTGTAATTTACAAAATAATTTTTTAAATATAATTAAAATCATAAAAATTAGATACTAGAGGATACAAATGATAATACGTGTATTTTGTACATTTTGTAAATGTTACATTTATCACAAAAAAAGAAAAAAGTAAGTTTAAAGCAGCATTATAATATATCATGTGCAAAATATCTTTCCTTTTCTTCTATGTATTTTTTAAATCCCATTGATAAATAAAGACATTAAACATTGTTGAAGTATTTAGATCGTTTCTAATTTTAATTTTTACACATTTTCAATATCTCTTGGGGTTTCTTTATGGTTTATAAACGTCATTTTTGATAAACTCTATCAGAAAGAAATCGAGGCATAATAAGCCAAGAGTTCTTGGTGGTGACTAAATGGCTAGTGTTCTACAAAATATTTGCTGTAAAGCCTCGTTTATCGAAATTTTGATAATATTTACTATCTGATCAAAAAAAATGAGAATATCTCGATAACTAGTAATTTTTGGCATGGGAAGTAGTTAACAAAAGTTATAGATAATTAAGAGGCAGATTCTATCACGAAAGAAAATAAGGGGTGTTCGATTTAAAATAAGCAATTTTTGGTCTCTCAAAATGCTCTTAAATCAAAATCCTTTTCCGACCATTCTGCATAATATTTTAATATTTTAAATATGGGAAAATAGACGAGAAAATAAAAGTCAAGAAAAAAACATATGAAACCTGGCTTTGCACAGGGGATCCAGAAGATTGAAGAATATATACGTAAAGTAAGAGAAAAAATCAAATTTGAAAAGAGAAATGTGAAGCAGTAGAGAGGCTTTGGAGGGACGAGAATTAGAGAGGCATGGAAAACAATCGAAGGTATGAGAAAATAAAGAAAACAAACAAATCTAAATCTAATTGGTCAGGAAGAATGGGAAAAACACTACCAGATATTATTAACGGAAAAAAGAGGAGTTTAAAAGGAACCTTGACAAAATTCTAAGAGAACCGGACCCAAATATAAAAAGGATAACTATCGAGGAAGTTAGAAGAGCAGTAAACGATATAAAAAATGGAAAAACTGCAGGCCGGGAGACTTCTCCATTGAGTTGCTGAAATGTGGTCCGACTAATCTACTAGAAAGATTAACAGACTTGTTTAACGGCTGCCTGATAACGGGAAAGGATTTTATCTTATATGAGTTCAATTTATAAAAAGGGCAACAGAAAAATATGTGGTAACTACAGAGGGATCAGCATCAGTGGGGAGGCTGTATGAAGGAATAATTAAGAAAAGAATTGAATTGCAGTATAAAGATATGGAAGAACAAAATGGGTTTAGAGCAGGAAAATCATACATGGACAACACCTTTACTCTTCAGCAAATATTGGAAAAATAAAAAACTTAGAACCTACCTACTCACCTCTGGTTCATAGATTTGGCAAAAGCCTACGATTCAGTAGCTTTAAAAAACTATTTAATATATTCACGAAAGTTGGCCTCGATACATGTACAAAAATCCACAAAACGCAAAAAAAACTGAAAAGTTAATATCTCCACCGTTCAAGGTAACGAGAGGTTTGAAACAGGGATGCTGCCTATCACCTACACTATTCAAAATATGTATACTTACAAGAAACACTGAAGAAATGGAGCAGGAAATGTAAAGGAATGGGCATAGAGATCGGTAATCAGTACCTAATACTCTGTGCTTTGCAGACAATCTAGTATTAATAGCAAAGTACAAAGAGGACCTGGACTACATCCTGAGAAAGTTAAAAGAACAGTATGAAAGGTGGAGATTGAACATAAATATGAGTAAGACAGAATATCTTAGAGTAACCGATCTAGAATTAAAGAAAATGAGGAAATGCGAAGAATTTAAATATTTAGAGAGTGGAATATCCCAAAAAGGATCACCAGAGAGGGACATAACCTACAGGACACAGAAGCATAAAAAATGCGTTTGGATTCAAAACTTGTTATTGAGATCAAACCGAATAAGAATTCAAACTAAAAATTAACAATATATAGGACAATAGTGAAACCAATATTGATGTATGGATCGGAATGTTGGCAGATGGCCTAAAAAGATAAGCAGAGAGTAGACTCGATGAAAATGGACTATTTAAGGAGATCATGCGAAATACTTAGACAGGAGCACATTATAAATGAAAAAATAAAAAAAAGAACGGGAAGAGTGCATACTACTAGAGAGAAAATAGAAACTAGACAATTGATATGGTTCCGATACGTAAAAAGAATGCAAGACAAAAGATGGTTACAAAGAGCATTAGAATATATTCCTACAAACAGGAGAAAGAAAGGAAGGCCAGTTAGAACATGGATTAATGGGATAAGGGACATAATGGAACACAGAGCAATCCATGACGAGACTTATATTATGTAGGGATAAAATTGCGTTTTTTCAATTCGTTGACTTGTTTGTCAACTTCGATCTTTTGTGAATGTGGAATGTGGTACGGTTTTATAAAAATTGGAATTTCTGAATTCAATGGTATTTTGTGTTTTATGATAGAGGAAAACGTTAATTTGTCTCCTTCATAGTAAAACACATTTTCATATTGTCGTAAAACGTCTAAAATATAGTCCCTTTGTCTTTTATCAATATGGTTTAATTTGTTTTCTAAGTTATCGCGTAAACCCTTTTTACTAGTTTCAGTTTTTTGAGCCTGACATACGTTAACTTCCGTTAGATCTATATGTTGTGCTTTAATTGGTTTATCGAGCGTTAAAGTCTGAGACCGGGTAGAGTTAATTTGCTTTGATATTGGAACTCTTACCTTATAGTTCTCGGCCTTAGACAGGCTCTCGGGAATTTCGAATTGTCCCAGAGACTGTTTAGGTACTAGAACTGTTCCCTTTTTAATTGTTGTTGGTGCGGTAATTTGTGTTTCATTAGGTTGTATTTCAGCTTGGAAAAAGTTCGTTGATTGAGAGTAATAACGACGTATTTGATAGAGAATATTATTTAGTTTAATAATTCCTGTAGTATATATAGTTCATTTCCATTCCTAACTCTATTAAGGTTTCCGTGCCCAATAGCATGTCAAAAAAATAATGAAATTTTACTACATAAAAATTTTGGAATAAATTTGGACAAAACAAGTCTGTAATCACAATTTCATTGTGCATCGATTGTTTAAAAAAAGTTTTAAGATTAAATGATTCAGAGAAAATTCATTCCTTGAAATACTTGTTAGCTATTTCTGGGCTCATTAAGGAGTTAGTTGCTCCAGTATCATTTAAGATTTTAACATTATTTATCATTAAACAAGATAAACAGGCATTTACCACATTATGGTTTGTTTCAATTATTTTTGTTCCGAGGCTGGGACGCGAAAATTTTCCGTGTCTTCAGACTCGTACTCATAATCGGAGAATGCCACATAATCCTCATTGGGGACGTTCATTATTTCTTCATAAACGTTATCATAAACTTCAGCGTACTCATCAACTTCGCTAAAATGAACTTGTGGATTTCTCCACTGCTTAAGCTGTGGTTTTTGAAAATTTGACGAATAATTATTGTTTCCGTTATTCCAAGTGAATTTATTAGTTTCGGGTGTCTTTTTCTCTCCTAGATTTTGAAAAGGGTTTTTGTTATTATTTGTATTACTTGGTCCCGGTCTTTGTGGAATTTCCAATCGAGATGGTCTTAATTGAAAATTATTTTGAGGGGGATTTCTAATGGGTAATCTTTGTTCCATTTGCCGGTTTACGTTAAAGGAATTTTTGTTTTTAATATTAAACTTAGTTTGTTCATTCGGGAAAGTAAAACGCCTATCCTCTTTTTTATGAGGATGTTTTGAAACATACTTGAGAACTGTAGCTGTTGCTTCAGCTAAAGTGACCTGAGATTTAATTTCTAAAATCGTTTGTAACATAGACGGACAAATGCCGTTTGTTCGCCTATTTCACAATGAATTCGTTTTTGTTCTTGAGTGAGTTCCGGATCCGCTGCAATTTTCACATTTAATTGAGATTGAACCTTTTTGATCCTTTCTATAAATTCAGCTAAGTATTCTTTTTGATTAATCGTTAAATTTTTAAAAATATGCGAAACTGTTCTGCGATCCGTGTGATCACTAAATTTTATTCTAAGGGCTTCTTTTAATTCGGGCCAACCAGTTATATCTGATCTAGTCAGTGGCAGAGATTCAGCTGGTCCTGTTAATTTACTTGTAATTAAACAAAACGTGTAATGGTTTAGGGTTTCATCAGTAGATGAACCATATTTTGCAAATAATTTATCTGCTTTAGCTATAAATGTTTCTAGAGCATCACTGTTTCCATTAAATTTTGGAATAACATCGCCATAATGGCGCGCTGCGCTAATCAAAGATTCTGTCGTTGCCATTTTAAAATCAGAATTTAAGATAGTATCTGTTATGCTTAGATTATTTAATTCCTCGTTAATTGTGGAAGCTACTAGAGTTTTCTGAATGAATATCACTTAAATTGAGTGATTCCAATGAAAAAATATGTTCCGAATTACTTAAATCAGCTTCAGAATCAGACATAAATATTTAATTTTAACCAAGAGTGCACATACTATTCTCCAATAAACAAATTTCAAAATTTTACAGCAAAATATTGTGATTGTTTAAGGACAAGTTAGAAAAGGAGATGTGACAATGACTTACCCTGTTTTTGGTTTCTTGGTTTTCGTTCTTGTCTTGGGTTTTTCAGTTTTCCTTCTTCTGTTGTGTAGGTTGCCGGAATTTTTCAAAAATATACTGCCTTTGGACTTACAATAATTTTGAAAAAATATCCTACCGACAGCGCCACTTATATTATGTAGGGATAAAATTGCGTTTTTGAAAACTATTTATTTTACTCTATACATAGTAGACTTAATGAATAACTAGATTTTACACTTGAGGGGGAAGCTTCCCTCTTGCCTGGCTACTAATAAAGTTACACAAAAAGTGATTTGATAGAATTAGAAAAATGCTTATATAGGTTTTTCTTATCTACACAGGATTAGCGTCTAGACTTGATAACCTGTAATTAGGTCACATAACTCGAGGACTGGAAAAACAAAAAGATATGGCGGTCGAAATGCGAGATGCGGCAGCAGCTGTAGAATCCTCGCTATTAATAAAATGAATAAATATGGGATTTAATTAGGTACTTAATTATAAATAACTTTTATAGAATCATTTATTCATGATGTCCTTCCTACCCGAAATAAGTTTTTTTTACCTCACGCGAAAAACTGCCTTTTTTGCACAAACATCTGAATATCTCGAAAATATTAAAAATTCCAAAAATTTTATATTCAATATAATCTTTAGTCTTTTGTATAAGGAAACAGAAAATGCAATAGAAGATATCATTTAAGAAAATAAAGTTCGTGCCTGCATAGGGAAAATTTTACATGCTGCATATTGCGCCATATTTTAACTTTGTACACTTTGGGAAAAGAGAGGAAGTTGCCTTTTAAAAGTTTATTTTAACTTTAGTCATTAATGAGAGATTTTACTATTCCACACTAAGTGCACAAACTGTATGCACTGTTATTTTCTAGTTTTAGGTTTTCACTTCTGTCGGCAGTCTCCAACTACTTATTTTTTTTAATATACAAAAGGTTAAATATGCTTTTAACGTGGTAATATTTTGTTCTTTATTAATTTTTTTTATGTTATTTATAAATTGCATTTTGAGTGATAGTATGTCCATATTGCTTATGTATAAGTTTTTTTATTATTAATGTTGCGTAAAATATTTATCCAATAGTAAAATGAACTTTTTAAAAACTTACATTTTAAAGCATTAACTGGCTACTAAATGTTTATTGTTTAATCCTTAATCGAAATATATTTCTTTTATTGTTATTATAAAGTTAAAATTTTAGGACAAAAATGGAACTTTCAGGTTTAATCGAAAAAAATTAAAAAAAGAGTCTTTTAAATCTGGCAAATGTGATCGAGTGTGATCGAGAAAAAGTCAGATTTCAAAACAAAAATTTTAATTCATAAAAAGATTTTTTTTATAATTTCCTATAATGAAATTTTGAGAAGAAATTCAAAGTTTCAAATTAGTTTCGAGATTTCGAAATTTAGTTCAAAATTTTCTTTTAGAAATGGTTTAATAATTAGGGGAAAAGTCAGAATTATGAATTTATTATTGGGCGCAGTTTTTATTCACTTTATTCCTCATAATTAAGAAATTTTTCTAACTTTACCAGAGCAAACTCATTACTGGAGAACTTGTCCAATTCTGATGTCAATTTAATGCATCGAAAATGTTCATCGTGCGCAAAATACGCCCTAGGCAGGATTAGAGGTTGTCAATTTTTATGTGTTTCTTCGTGTAAACCATTAAATTACTCGCGGTAAAAAAGCAATTTAATGAAATCTGTCCCCGTTAAAACCCCAGGATCAAGCGTTTTAAATAAATTGCTTTCAAAACTTTAGCACCGCCTGTCTGCCTAGTTAAATAGCAACGATTTTAATGTGATTCCCCCACAACAGAAACTTATCCAAGCTAGTTTATTCAGCGGTAACCATATTTCAAATCGAAAAGTGTACAATTTATATTAGGCTGCTTGCTTCTACAAAATACAATTTGTAGCTGTTCCAATATGTATGAAATATATTGTATATTCTTTCGCGTCAAATATTCCATTTGTGTTTGTTTTAAAATAAAGCGGGATTGTCGAATTCCATTTGTTATGGCGGCGCGAGGTCGCGTTATTAAACAGATGCATTATTAAAAAAATGCTTCTTGTATATGCCAAACGCAAACATTTTATTCGGCCCCCTCATTTGTTATGGTTAGTCCATTAAAACAGGCATAAATTGGAGTGATACTATAATTCCAATTTATCAGGCCAAATAGCCTCGTCATAAAAAAGCCCATTTTAATGAAATCTCCCGCGCCGATCGATATCATTTGTTCGGATAAAAAATCGCCCATTTGGGGAACGGCGAAATTTTAATTGGCAACCGACAGAAAATGATCTTGAAGTGTTCGGGGCTTTATTTAATAATTTATGGCGGTTGATTAGGAGCAAAACATAACGGTTTCCTGTTTCGGCCCCAATAACAAGATGAAATTCGACACAAAAAGTTATAGGGGCTTTGGCATTTATCGATCCCGACGTTCTAGTCTTCGGTAATGTTTGCCTTGAATTTCCCCCATATCCTCCGAGCTTCAGGCACGCAACGTTTTGGGAGGTGTAAATGTCTCACTATTATTGTTTATTTCCATAACACGAAGGTAAAACCAAAAATTATGACTAACAAATTACCTAGAAGGTCAGTAACCTTTCTGGGGGTAACCTTGCTCACGTTTTCATGCGTGATATTTCCACATACTGTAGATACATAAGAATGGCACTATCTTCCTTTGAAGGCGATTAACCTTTTTCAAAGCTGTTGGAGGACATCAAGAAAGAATTTTTTTGTGCCGTTGCTTTGAAAAGTTGCCCTTTGAATGATATTTTTATAAGTTGCTGATTATATTACTTAAATCACGCGAGTTAAAGACTTATAAAAAAACAAATAACTTTTATTTGGAACAACAGATTTCACTCTAATATGATGGTGATGACAGCTGACACCGACTCTGAATTAGATCTAAAGTATTTTTCTTTTATTTGATATCCCAACGCGTTACCTCTTTTGAGCCTTTGGTACTTTTTTGGCAATATGCCATCCAAAGCGTGACATCACACCTGATGTAGGATAGGCCTCATTATCTACTGATGGAGTCATAATTTAATCAATTAATATTTTACTTGAAAATTTTAAAACATCGATACTGTTAATTTTATAGTTTAAACTTGAACTGTTAACTTCTGTCCCTAGATTTCGATTTCTGAAAATTTTTATTTTAATGTCAAAATTTTCACTTTAATTTCAAAACTTCAAGAAAACAGTCGAACTTTCATAAAAAATCTCTAAATTATTGAGTAGAATTGTTTTTAAAATAAGTCGAAATTTTAACGTTTTTGTGCAAGAAAATCGGAAAATCAAGAAATATTCATAATTTTAAGGAATGTTAAAACTTAAAATATATCTTTCATACGCAAATCAAAATTTTTCCAAACAGGCACAATTTCTAAAACAATAAGTAAAATCGTAGGCAAAAGCAAATATGCACATCTGATCCAGAACCGACATTATCTATCTACCCATGGAGTTAGAATTTAGGTGATATTATCCATAATTCACCATAAAAGTTCAAAACGTAGGTAAATCCAAAGATGCAAAGACTATTTTATAGCTTAAACTTAAAACATCTATTTTGTTCTCGACCTTTCGACTTCTAAAAGTTTTTACTTTAACTTTGAAATATTCACTTTAATCTCCAAATTTCGAGGAAAGTTTTCATTCAAAATTCAATTCTGTAACATTCGGGGACTAAACTCAAATCTAAACTCGGTTCATCAACACCTTCAAAATGAAAGACCCAATGTGCTGCCTCGAACAGAAACCCAAGTCTCCCCATCTATTAATACGGTCCATTTGCTTTGCCCTAATTACGACTTGCACACAATGTTTTGACACAAGGGGGGATTTTATGCTCTTACGCGAAGTGATATGTCATGTCAAGGAGAAGAAGAACAGAAACCTGCTAATCATGATGTGATTTGGCTGAAACTGTGCTCCAAAAGCGAAGTAATATTCATTTGTTCACTTTATCTGCCTCCAAAGAATCCCTCATACAGACAGCTTTTCTATTATCTCTTCGTAACCTTCGATCACGTACAGACGAATTACCCAAACGCTGAGGTTGTCTTTCTCAGTGACTTCAACGCACAGAACATGCCCTGGTTAAGGTTTTCTTTCCGAACTGACGACGCAGGAAGGATGGCAAAAGCTTTCGCCATAACTTGTGGACTATCGCAATTAGTTGAGAAACCCACAAGAATTTCTGATGTAGATACCCATCAACCTAATCGACTTGACCTTTTCCTTACTAATTCCCCAAATTCGTATAAAATCACTGTGACATCACTGCTTGGAAATTCCAGTCACAAGCTTGTAGCAGCCTCCCGCTCGCTTCATGTACCGCCTTCTTCTCAGACACAGTCGCGTAGGGTTTGGCACTTTAACTCTGCAAACTGGGAAGAATTAAGAGACTTCTTTGCATCCTGCTCATGGCAAAAAGTCTGCTTTAACTCAGATAACCTTCCTCAGTCGCCGAATCCATCACTGAAACTATTCTGATTGGTATAGAATGCCTAATTCCCATTCCTAAAAAAAGTCTGCCTCCAGCAATCTCGGTTTAGCAAAAAATGTGCTTGGACTGTCTCCTGCAAAAATCTCGCATATTGTCGTTGACGAAATAATCCTCGAACCACCTTTGTAGATGCACGAAATGTTTATAAACAGGTTGTTGACGAGGCAAGAAGTGATTTCGTTCGTAAAATGCGCCATAGGCTTATCAACTATCCGAATGGTTCCAGGTCCTTCTGGGAATTTGCAAAGTCAGTTGGAAAGAATTTTACATCTTCAAATGTTCCAGCTTTACTCGAGGACAAGAACAATATAGCGACTACTTTCAAATGAGAGACTGGCTGGTCTCAATATTTGCAGAAAATTCCAACCGTGATTTTCGAAACCAGAAAAAAATAAAAGTTATTTCTTCAAATTAAATCTTTAAACAAAAATGTAAAGTTTTACACCAAAGGAAACTTAAAATATTGAAAAAAAAAATCGAAATTTATGTGATAAAAAATTCTTTAGATTTCGAATGTATGTCAAAATTTTCTACTTTAATCTTGAAAATTTGATTTAAAACTCGAATATTCGATTTTTTTTAAGTTCTTACTCTTACGAGATTTTGCTTGAATCTTAAATTTTAAAAAAACTTAAAATTTTGAATTTATTCAATTATTCGAGGGAAAAAATCAAACAGTTCTAGGTTAAACTAGAAATTTAGAAACAATTTTTTTCGATATATTGGCTTTTTTGTCGAAATGTGGACTTTAAACACTAAAACTTGGAAAAAAGTAAAATTATTTTAGCTAAAACCGCTTAAGCTTTAACACCATATTTCAAGAACAAGGTTCACATTTCGCTGGAGATTCAAAATTTATACAAATAAAATTCAACTTTCGATAATATGAAAAAAATCTGATAAATTTCAAATTTTGATAAAAATACGACTCTTCAACTTTTTGCTGAAAAACTTTTAGAAAGGGCAAGATTAACCTCAAAATTTTTCTCGAAACCTTTTTTAAGAAGTCAAAGTTTTAAAAACATGTTTGTTTAACGTACTTTTCTTAATTCTCATTTTTAAAATACTGATACTTCAAAACTGAGATGTTTGCCTCTTTTTTTGAAAAGTAAGTTTTATTCTTAAGCTCTTCAAAAACTTAAAAAGTTAAAAAAAAGTCAAAATTTTGGGAAAGGATTATAAATATTCTCGACTTTCTTAGCTTATATGAAAAACACGTCTCTAATACAAGACTTATTTATTTATCTAAGTACTTAATTATGACTGCCAAAAGTAATAACGCGCAAATAGTAGCTGAACATTTAAATTATTGCTGCTTGTTACTGTTTTGTTTTAATTGTACGCATATAATAATATAATTTTCATAAGTTTCTGTTTCGGTTGCGTTTCCGGCCTAAATAAGAGTAGAAGCGGAAATTCGGTTTCATGTCAGTTTTGGTCAAAAATTTGGTTTACGTCGGTTTCTAGTGAATAATAGTTTTTATAATTTATTATTTATATTAAAATGAATATAAAATTCAGTAGCGCTCATAAGTATTTTGACAAACACCTTTATTTTCTTTCCAGGCACAAAATCAAGATTAGGTCTTACAATATCACAGATACTTGTTCATGTAGTCTTGCTTACAATCAGTGGCAGAAATAGAGCTTTAGTTGCCTAACTGAAAAAATTAGGACCAGTCGTCATAAGAAAAACAAGCAAATGTTTTGGACATCGTTAATATTTTCTTGCAAATTTATTAGCTTTTATTGCAGCTGCACATCTTGACGGCATTGAGCCTACCAGCTTTCTGATGCGCACAGTTGAAATTTTCTCCTATTTTTTTTTGTGAAACGGACTGGTCCTTGGTTATCTGCAAATATTAAAATACAAATATTGTCCCCTGAAACCAAAAAAGATTAAAAAACACAACAAAGTTTGCTCTAACGAATTTCGACAGCCAAGCTATCATCTTCAGAGTATCTCTCTGAAGGTGATAGCTTGGCTGTCAAAATGTGTCAATTTGTCGTGACATGTTGAAATCACGTGCAAACGATGATTGTGATCGTTTACTTTCAATTGCCTCCATTACAACCTCTTTAAGCTCAGTGACATACTCTTTGCTATTTGGTATATTGCAGGATGTAAACACGAATCGATATCCGAAGCCAAAGGTATTAAACAGATCAAAAACACCCATTCAAAGACAAGTACATTTATTTAAAACTCAAAATACTTCTGAGAGTTCAGTATCTCTTAAAACCTGTACTAGTTACTTAGTTACACTTGGTGCTCTAATCTGGTGGACACAACCAGTACGTTTAACCTTCCGTCACTACACAATAGTAAAAGATTCTGGCACATCATCGCCCTCTACCAGCCAAAAATTGTTTGTCAAAATACTTATGGGTGCTACTGCATATAAAGACTTAACAAAATCCAAATTAATGTTTAGGTGATTTTTAGAAGGCTGCGACCCAAAGAAAAATAATCATCCACAAAAATAAAATGAAAGAAAATTGAACCTTTAAGTTTTTAGATCTTGAGTTCAAAATTTTTCAGCATCAACAATGGGCCAAAAATTTTCAAAATTAATCTTTAAAAAATTCCAAAGCCAAAAGATTTTAAGTTTAACTTTAAAAAGATCTACAGACTTTAATCAGTTTTTCAGTGGTCTTTGAGCTCTAACTCTCTACTTTGGTGAATTATCTTCGTTAAAAACAGAAAATTCTTTTTGGTAATTAATAATTCGGAAATAATGATCATCCAAAAAATGCAAGTAAGATTTTGAAAATTCCAAAGCATTATTTACAAGCCTTAGTTATTGGTTTTTGATAAAAATAAAAAGATTCTATACAAGAAAGTTGAATAAAAAAGAAGTAAAAGTTTTGTATTTTAAAATATCTACTTAACTTTGCAAATAATCTCTAAACTAATAAAAATTTTTCAACCTCAAAGAATTCCTTCCAAAGAGAATTTAAAAATTTCAAAGAGCTAAATTATCATTTTTTTTGTTATTGTTGATTCTGCTAAAAAACTATTTAAAGATAAATTTTTCTTTTTTTAATAATTTTTTATATGTTAAAATGTCTTTTTGGAAATAATCCATACATTCTTTACTAAAATATGTTGAAAATTTACTTCTTTTTTTTTTCTAACATGTTTGCAGATAAGTCAAATTATGAGAATTTCGTAGAAATACTAGATGGATCTTATTCCAAAATTTTAACAAATCGCTCTGATTTTTGAAAAATATCCATTTTATAAAGAGTTTTTGTTTATTTTAAACTGCGTTGTCCTCTTTGTTCAAGTTATCTGTGGTTAAGTATAATGGCCAAAATTGATTTTTTTTTAATGAGTTTAAGCCACTTTAGAGTTTAACCTTGTAATTTTCACCTGTTTTCTAAAAGGTTACCCTTTGTCTAAAAATATTGGAATTATGAACCAAATGTCCGGAAAGTTTTATATAGTATCATCTTGAGTACCTTTTGAGGCACAAAATTTGTATGACCTTTAAAATTAAAAAATATAAAAATAAAGCATTAATACTGAATTATTTTTGAATCTACAATTTTTCTTTATCTGATGGACGCAGAGAGATAATAAAAAGGAAAAGGTAATACTATTGATATTGATTTACAAAGTATCCTCTTGTGCATCTTGCTAAACACAAAATTTGTATGACTTTTTGAAATAAAAAATAGTAAAATTAAGCATTAATACTGAATTATTTTTGAATCTACAATTTTTCTGTATCAGTGCAGTGAGGCAATAAAGTGGAAAAAGTAATGTCGTCGGCATTATGAATTGTTTATAAAACAAAGTTGGAATCTGAGATGGGGAGCGCTTAAATGAAATGTATAGGTATATACCCCTAATGTCAAATTTATTCAACGTATTATAACAAACGCCGGGGATTTACCGAATTCCGAAAACGAAAAACTCCCGAAGTTTTAAATCGATAGTGATTGGCAATTTAGAACAGTTAGGGGTACTTTTTTCATCCAGCTAGACTTATGAAATCCGTACACTTTTTCTTCCGGCAAGACTCGATGAAATCGAGTGAAATACAGCTAACGGCCCCCAACTTCAAAACAAACTTTTATAATAATACACTGGCAGTATTCTATAACATAATAACATAAGTATCGAGACCATTTTAAAGCAAGCACGCTCGATACTGCAACTTATTCCATAAATTTTTAGACGCCTTTGGTTATTATTTGCTTGTTTGTTTCCAAAGGGGGCCGATTCGAATGGAACGTGACAGAAACCATCTGCGGGAGCTAATACTGGATATTATAGAGTTGTAAGTTTAAATATATTTCGCAAACAAGTTCCCAGGATCAGCAAATAGTTGGTGCTTGTAACTAACAAGCAAAAGAATTATTGTTCCTAAGAGAACGATTACAGTGGAGACTTACAAAAAAAGTCAACAGTTCGACTAGTTTATTACCAGCACCCTAGGCGAGATTTCTACGGTGCTTCCTCATAGCTCGATAATTCGCAAATAAGAAAAAAGTAAGTAAGGTGCTCCACACCTTCCAAGATTTGTTCCTGTTTTAACTTCCTTGTTCTGCAAATGGAATACAACCTAGACTGTTTTTGTTCTTAACATTCCAATTGAAATTTGCAATGTTTACTTTTTTCAGAAAGTTTTAACTTTGAATGCGAAATCTTTTGGAAGTCTTACTTCTTTCACTATATCTAGTGTAGGCTACAGAATGTATGCGGTACAGGAATAAACGAAGTTAGAAGTGGTGACACGCGGTAGCTCAGTGGACAAAATATTCGCCCGGATGGTGAAGGTTTCGGATTTGATACTCATTTTCAGTAACACGTTACCACTTTGTAACTTTACTTATTGCGGTACCATACATTCCACTCCGCGTAAGCTCGATCAAGCTGACAACAGAGCCGTCTTCTCAGTTTGTCAATAATAATCCATTACTTCGGGAAGCTATCTTTATCGGTATTCCACTTTTGAGTTGAATTAGAATTAAAAATATATCAGCACCACCTGGGACCAAATTCTGAACCTCTGTGTCTATGAATTCTTTTGAAAGAAAAAATCTTTACCCGATTGTATAATTATTCAAAAACCACTGACGCAACAATTTTGAACCATTTGACCATTTTTCTTTGAGTTACAACGTTTTAAAAACCAGCTAAATATTTGAGATTTGGTTTATATCCCTTAATTTCTGTACCAAGTGTATTTGCCTCGGCTTTTTTTTAAATATGGAAAATATGTTAAGTACTGAATAATTGTGTTTTTGGTAAAACGATAGAAAACTCTAGGTAATAATAATAATAGTTGAGTAGTTTTTCCTTGATCCCACTATGTTACAATACAATTGTCTATAAAATGAATCTTAAATGTAAAGTTTTTTTAAGTTTAACTTTCAGATCCACTATAGACGCCATATTCATCATACGCCAAACAATGGAAAAGTCGATTGAATTTAACAAACCAACTTATATGTCTTTCGTGAACCTTTCACAGGCCTTTGATAGAGTGATACTGCGGAGATATAGTCCAACTGCTAACAAAACAAAAACTCGATAAAAAAAATCGTAAACATAAAAGAACTGAAGGCAGATACCAAAACTTTCATAAAAGTAGGAAATTACTTAACATCAGCAACCGGCGTGAGACAAGGAGACAGCCTTAGTCCGATACTAGTTTAATCCAATAATGGATGAAATCATAAAAGAAGTGAAAAAGACGAGTGGGGGGTATAGGATGGGCGACAAAGAAATAAAAATAGTTCGTTACGCAGACGTCGCTATACTGCTAGCGGAAAGCAAAAACGGACTACAGAGGCTACTCTTTAGATTCCAACAAACAGCGAAAAAGTATAATATGACCATATCCACCCATAAAACCCAATCGATGGTCATTGCAAAAGAACCCAGCAGATGCAAACTCGCACTCTACGACAAAAGCATTAAACAGGTCATGAACTGCAAGTACTTGGGCGTCAACATCACGAGCAAAAGAAACCTCAAAGAAGAAACCCCAAACCAAGCAAATAAAGCAGCCGTCATATTTAGGCATCTAAGAGACATAATCTAAAGAAATAAGCACTTGAGTACCCAAAGTACAGTAAGAATAGACAAAACATGTGTCAGGCCAATCATGACATACTCAATCAAAACAAGAGCGGACAACACATTTACCAAACACATACTGAGATCAATTGAAATGAGAACACTAAGGACAATAACAGGAAACGCGGTATAAGATCATAAAAGCAGCGACGATATAAGGAATATCTGTGACATCCTAGACCTAGTAAGATGGTCAAGAGAAAGAAGAAGAGAATGGAGAAACCCCATAGCAAGCGACCGCCTGGCAAAGATAGCTTTAACTGAAAAACCCTACACCAAACAATTACCAGGAAGACCACCGAAACGTTGGCACGAGACCTGGACATCCATCTCACAGGAGCTTCCGAATTAAAGACAAACAAGACAGTGTTCTATTACAAAGAAGAAAATAAAGAAGAAGAAGATGACACTCCAAATTTTGAAATCAAAATTAGAAATTCAACAAAAATAAAAATATCGTTCTTAATCTAAATGTGCAAATCTTGATTTTTAATTTTCAACTCTGAAGTTAAAATTTCGAGATTAACCATATCTAGATATTCAAAATTGAATAAAACGGAGTTAAAATCTTAAATGTAAATGATCCAATTATTTTTTTAATTCAGAATGTCGAAATTTTGGTAATTTTAACTTTTAAAATATCAGAATGTCGACTTAATATGCGGGGGAAAAATAAAAGTCTCAAGCGTTAATTTGAAATTATTATAGAAACAAGTAAAATTTAAAAAGGTATATGAAAAAGAAATAAAATACTCTTCTAGAAAACTCGAAATTGACTTTTTCAAACTTTGACTTGAAAGTTAAAATTGAAAAATATTAATTTCAGAAAATGTATAAGTACGTGATTTTTTCTTATTTGTTAGTGGATAACCTCCTTAATTTAGTGGTGAGAGTAAACGTATACGATGCAATTATTATTTTGAATTTTTTCAGTTGGAATCCGAAGAAATATGGTCACTGGGAAAAATAATAACCAACAACAAAGTTGTGTACAAATTTTTGTTTTAGAACCTTATAAAGCATCTATCATTACAAGCTCCTCCGGCAATTTTGGTACTCGCTTTATATTTGTCATCTTTTGTTAATTTGCGAAAATCTTTTAAACCTCGTGGCAGCTATTTAGTGTCGTTTCACAATGCCCATATATGTTAGATATTATTAAACATGTTTTTTCGATTGCCGTTAAGTTATATTTGTAAGGAATTTATCAATAGAGGTAACTCAAATTTATTTGTTCTTTATGAAGTGCATCCAAAATGTTTTTAATTTTTCTAAAAGTTTATTTGTAAAAATGGTAAACTCCAAGGATACTTTTTCTTTGATACCTTAAAAAGGTATTATTTTTTTAAAAACCTAATGGTATTAATTAAATGTTGAAATATCTATTTTGAGAGAGCTCTTTGTTTTATATATTTTGCGAATACACCACATCGATTACATACAAATGTATCAGCATTCAGCAATTATATTAAAGCCGAGCAAATGAATTTAATTGATTTTAGCTGTAAGTACCAATAAAGCGCACTACACAATAAGTTGCCGCATTTGTTGAATTGTGGTAGTATTTTAAACAAATAGATCGGACATTGCAAAGTGCATTAGTGCACGCCGTTATGATAAAATCGATACGGCTCCGGAAATATTCGCCAAATAACTCTGGCTGTTTGTTCGTTCTGCCGTGGAGTGATGTAACATATTGGATTATACGTCGAAAATCTTGTTTTATTTTTCGTTTCGGTTTCTTCTAACGAAGTCATTTCTCAAAGGGCAGAATAAATGATACTACACGTCCGTCTAGTTTAACAGAAGTCGAAGAATATGAAATAGCAAAACGAAAGCATCCTGTTTAGCCCTTCAGATGTTTGCCGAAATTTCGAAATATTTCTCAAACTGATCAGTTTATAGCTGTTGTTAGTTAGAATCCATTCTCCAAACTTTCTAAACAATTTCAACACAAAATTAGAAATATTACGTCATTTACGAAATGTCGTCGATGTTTTAATCCCAAAATTCCGAATGCTGACTAAAATAAACAATTTAAGTTTCAAGTTAAATACTCAAATGTACACTTAAACCTCGAAATTTATACAAACAATTCTGTTATTAAATTGAAGTTTGAAGTCTTTCTAGTTAAAGAATTGAACAAAAATGGGACAAAAATCTTTATTTATGAAACATTTTAATTTGAGGACCAAAAAAATGAAGTTCATTTAGCATAAAAGATCTTAACCTGTGAAGATTTCGTCTGAGTTTGGCTTCAACTAGTTTCTCAGATGTGGTAAAGTCGACTTTTAAGGTGAAAAATACAAATGTTATTTTATTAATGAGACCTAAATTCAGTATGCATTAATCAAATTGAACTATGGCTTAGCTCTCATGAACAAAAGCTTTTAAATATCCAACTAATATGAACGCGAAGTGTGTGTTTGCCTTGCCTTTTGTTACCTTCTTCAGATCTAATTTCAAAGAAACTAGGGCTATAAAATTCTTGGAAATCTTAGGAAGCGCCTGTTAGTAAAATCAACTCTTGAAAATGTCAACTGTCAGAAATAGATGTTTTAATAAAACCAATATTTGAACCACTTTTTAGAGTTTCACTTTAAGAAATCAGTTAATCGTCAAATAATAACTAAAGAAACATTCATGGTGTGTTTCTGATAAAAAAAAAATGTAATGTTTTTAAAAATACAAATCCTATCGTTAAAAACACTTAAATTTTACAAGAGATACTCGTTTTGTTTCAGGAAGTGGTAGATTTGGTTTCCAAGTTATTGTCTCACTTTTTGAAATGTTTCTTGCGCAATTTGCCTGCATCCGTTCGTTGTCGTAAGTCCATGAAATTAGCTCATTGTGTTTTGTACATCACGGATTTCAAATTGCCCCAAAGAAAAAAATCTAAACTTGTCAATTCTGGTGATCGTGCTGGCCACTCAATTGCACCTGGTCTGCCAATCTAATGGTGCGGCAGTCAGTTATTAAGCCAATTACTAACGTTTAAGGCATAATCTTGTTAAAAGAACTTGTTTTCGTCCAGATTAGATTTAGATTAGATTATATATGGGTCGCTTCGTGTTTCTCTTCGTCCAACCCGCACCTCGACCTAAGGAGATCTTTTGTGCGGACCCTGATCTATGTAGTTCCCAGGTTCAAACTCTTGTAGAAGTTTATTATGGACCTGGGATTGAGTTTTTCCACATCTGAGGGATCTAAGGACGCCCATCCAAGTTGGACGTGCCTTTTACGTGCAAGCGCATTGCACTTGCATAGCACATGTTCTGCAGTCTCCGCAGCTTCTGCCCAAAAGCGACATAGGTCTGTTTCAGCCTAACCCATTTTCTTGAGGTGTACCTCATAGGGCAATGTTCTGTTAAAAGGCCGGTTAGGATCCTCAATTCGGATTTGCTGAGTTCTAAGTAGACCTTTGTCTTTTCAAGCGTTCCAGATATGAATCTTTTTGCCTGCCCTAGTCCTGGATTTAATCTCCAGTTGGAGATTCTTGACTTTGTTTTCCAATTTTTGACCTTATTGTTGATTTGACTTTTAGAAAAACCAAAAGCCGGTTTAGGTCCAAGAAATGATGATGCAGATTCTTCTCCAGCGAGTGTGTCCGCAGCTTCATTTCCTTGTATTCCTTTGTGCCCTGGCACCCACTTAAGGCTGATCCTGTTGTGTTTAGCCAATTGCTTTAACGTTTGTTGATAGTCCCAAACTAGTTTGGATTTGACAAGGCAGCTGCTAAGAGCCTTTATTGCCGCTTGGCTGTCAGAGTTAATGTAGATCTTTGTTCCTTTCAGGCTTCTTCGAAGACACTCGTAGGCGCAGAGTTCTATTGCATGTATTTCAGTTTGAAAGAAAATTAGGTATTTTCCCAAGGCTTTAGAAAACCTATAGTTAGGGCCATAAATTCGCACTCCAGTCCCATGTGCTGTCTTTGATCCATCTGTAAACCAGACGGATAATTGTTTTCATCCAACATTTCTAAATCTTGCTGATTCTTTATTTCCACGATTATAAAAGGATTTATGATATTTTCATATTTAAGTAGGGTTTCGTTTATAAACATCGGCCCAATGACAGCATCCCCAAAAATCCCTGCTCAAACATTCAGTTTTTGGGGAGCTTGAGTATAAGATTTTCTGACGAAATGGGAATTCTCATCGCTTCAGTAACTCACATTGCGCTTATTGACAAAGCCATGTAAAGTAAAGCTGCATTCATCACTGAAGCAAATATTTTTTACAAAGTTTGATTTTGCAGTGACCAAATTCGACAGAGTCTCACAAAAGTTTCTGTCGTAATCAAGCTTCTGGACAATTTTCATTTTATAAGGATGGAACTTTTTTTGTCGCTTTACGAACTGATGAATATAAAAGCCCAGTAGCTTCAGCAGTCTGGAGCAAAAAGTTTGTGGAATTGGCAGTAATGTGGCCTGTTACCACAATTTGAATCATTTCATTTACCACTCTGCATATCTTATCTATCATTAAAAACCCTTGCTGTGACTAGAACGTTTGTTTTGGGAGCCATAAATAAAAATAATGTCAACTCTTTCGGCAAATGAGTACATCATTTTTACGTGGGCAGATTAACTTAATAACCCAATAATTGTCAATGTCAATGCATAAGAAACAGTTTTTATTTCAGAAAATCCTTGAAAGCAGCAGAAAAAATTCATCTTTTGCAAATATTATCACAAAAGGGTCGTTTTCTTAAAAACTAATGGTAGAAATAAAAAACTGTTACAAAGGCAAAAAGAGATTGAACGGATTTTATAAACAATAAACTTTCTAACACCCTGTTACATTTAATATCTTTGAGGCGGCTGCTGCCCCGGTCAAGGAAATGGATCTGCAGAACTCAAGCTGATTAGGTGTCCCCTTTACAACCAAAATTGACCGATTTCGGCATTTTGTACATAACGTTTTCATTTTCTAGATAATTAGGGTGGAGCGTTTTTAAAAAGCATCCTGTAATAAAGTTTAATAATTATAAATATTAAAGAATTTCACACAATAAGGGTTAAAAATGTCAATATAATCACAAATAATTCTCCACCCAGATCTAAAAACCTCTAATTATTGTGACGATATAAAGCAATGAAAGAACCAAATACACAGTTTAAAACCCTAAACCACAAACGTAAATTGGGGCTCCGGTAAACTTAAATTTAAAATACTTAAAGACCATAAAAATATGTCAATATTTAAATTTTGAAAAATAAAATAAACAAAGAGAAAAAAATAGAAATTGGTACAAGGGGATACGAACCATAACTATCCCTTTGGGAGACAGCTTAGGGCACAATAAATAAAAGAAAGGAGTCGTGGTACGTCACCAAATACATCTCGCGAAGAAACTTTGTTTTTTTTTTTCACGAGGATGAAGAAAACTGTGTTGTGTGAATATTTCCAACATACCCTCAATGCCTCAAGAATAACCCCCTCCGTAGGACAGCAACCTTGAGCGAGCGTGTCTTACCATCGATAGCAGCTTTCATCTAAAAATAAGACTGCCAACGATCGTATCAAGCGTGAATGAAGTCCCACAAATCCAAAAGATACTCGGCTACTCAACCATAAAAGAACAATCCGGTAATTATGACAACGAAATATCAGGAAAACAAAGGTGACGCTACAGCACCACTAATAAACTGCAAAGTATCTGAATCCAATAAAACTTGACCGTTAAGTTTTATGAATAGTCAGCCTACCTGTGTTGGAGGGGGGCTCTTCAATGTGGATATTCGAACCTCGTGCTAAATCCTAAATTGTCACCCAGTTATTATGAACATATATCAAAAAGTACTAAACCAATCCCGGATCTAGCTACGAAAGGACGCTATTGAATACGCATACAACATAACAGACTTCAGTATTAAGGTGTCTCCTGAAAAGTATTTTTACAGTTTCCAGTTTGTACCAGAGAATATTGAGAATGGATATGGTAAAGTTGTATATCATATTTCTTAATGGAGATTTCCGGGTAATGCTCTTCGAAACCGAAAGTAACGCGTCGAGACATCTTCATTGTGAAGCATACGTGCAAGTTCCTAGGACGTTTATCCCGGGATTAGCGACTTTAGTGATTAAAGATTTTATTTCAGAAACTCCCACATACAAAGCTTCTGAAAACCCAACCTGCAAAGGAACAGGAAAATGTATGCGCACTATTAATTTTACATGTGGATTGGGGTTATGATAAATCTTTCACCGTCACGCCCATTCGATCTCGACCTAAATAAAATATGAAGGCGCAATTTCGTAATTTATGCTTATTTACAATGGCGTAGATATATTTCTTTGATTACATCGCCATGAAAAATATTTTACAGCAATACCGTGGAACGTGTTACTTTGAATCGCGGGGTTACTTTGATAGAAACTTCATTTGATTTTCAAATTCAAATTACTAAATTTTTGAACCCAATCGAAAACATTTTCTTGTGATTCTCAAGACTCAGTCTCATCAAATACAAACAAGTCTATGAAATGAAAATAAATAAAAATATATGTGCTGCTTTTTTAAGCGATTTTGTACTCTTAAATAATTTCGGCATAACAAGTCAGGTGTTGTGATGACATATTTTTTATCAAAATGATCTTAACAGATCTTATTGAGATATTCCATTAGGGTTTGGTTAATGATATAACATCAGAAACATATTTTATAATTGTCTTTATTTGCAATGGGGTAACTTTGATCGCTCGATGGGGTAAGACTGATCAACAATCCATGTCACTTCACCAAGTTTTTTGTCGACTTGAAAATATCTGACATGGAATTTTTAATATTTTTTTTACATCACCATATCTAGAACTTATCAGAAAAATTTAGGTTTACGGGTTTACGAAATTACAGCGACGAAGCTTTGGAAATAGCAATAGCAGCTGTTATCGATGGTCGTTTGGCTCTGCGTGCCACTTCACGGAAATTAGTATAGCCTTTGGTACAATAATTAATAAGTAGGTGCCATGGAAAGTATCCAAAAAAAGAACCTGGAGCTTAACCAATTCACTCGGAAATCGAGCAAAAATCTATAATAAAAAACCTTTAAATATCTAAAGTTTCCTGTTCATTATTATGGACATTTTTTTGTCGTATCCAACCAGTTTCTCCAACGAGTTCTTCGTCGGTTTGATATTCAACTACATTAGTTTCAATTTTACTACTCAGTATTTTTGTAACTCTGTATATTTTGCACACATTTCATCGTAATTTTTTTATAGCTTTTCCATACGTTGCTGCATTATATTCATCTTCTCACAAACCCTATGTTTATGTTTCTGAATCTCAGCATCTTTCTATGCATTTTATATAACTGCTGTTCATTTTGAGATCTTGCGTAGTTTACTTGAAATAATTCTTCATTCATTTGCATCAAATTCACAGCTGGGGGCTAGTGAATTTTTTATTTTCTTTGTTTACTTATTCTTTGAATTCTTTTTTTTTTAATTCAGTAAGGGATTTATTTATTTGGGTCAAGCAACTAAACGGCCGCTACCGCGGCCGCCTTATATCACTCACTGAGTATAATATCAGTGTCACTTTTATTTACGATAAGAGGCGTTAAAAACACCCAAAGACTCTTCAGAAACTAAATGAATACAATAAAATCATAAAAAAAGGAAAATAAATACTTCTCTTATACCACCACAACGTGAAAGCAATGGCTCAAAACAGTAGAAAAAATAAAGAAAATATGTAATTCCCCTCCAATAATTGTACATGGGATTAAAAAATTTAATGACTTTCATGCACTGCTAAAATATGCAATTCAGAACTTTCAAATGAAAGTGATTAACAATAATTGTATAAAAATCAATGTGAAAAGTGAAGAAGATTATTTAACGCTAAAGATAATCCTGAATGAACGCAGGTATAAATGGCATTCTTACGAAATGGTCTGCTAACAACATCACTTCTGTCATCCTTAAAAAGGCAAGGACTTGGGATCATTGCAACGATTCCAAAATTAAAGTACAGAACCAAATAACCATTGACCAATTTCATGCTTGAATTGGAACATGATGACAGTATTGAGAGAATCTATGGAATTAAAAAAATTATGGGTATACACAAAGAAATAAGTTTACCTAAAAATCTAAGCTAATACCACAATTTTGCCAGTCATATGGACACATACAAGATACTGCGCAAAAGAACCACGATGTGTTTGGTGCACCGGTACACACCTAACGATAAACTGCGATAAGCCGAAAGACGATAAACCAAAATGCGTACACTGCGGCGAAGGACATCCTGCTTATTACACAGGACATGTAGTAGCCAAGGAAATGCAAAAAAATAAAAATGAAACAAAGCAAAAGCAGAACTCACCAAAACAGCCCCAGCGACTGATACAAAAAAAGACTGAAATTAGACATAATACAGTTGTTAAATCCAAACCATTCAGCCATGTGGTAGCTGGCAGAAATGGAGAAAAAGAAAACAGCAAGCAAGATACATCCATTAACAACACTCTCCAACAAATACTGGAAAAGTTAAACAAAATGGATGAACGTATCACTAAGATGGAATATAGCAGTAAAGGAGCTATACCTAAGAAAAAAATAATAATGTGTAATAACCTAAGAATAATGGAATGGAATGCTAGTGAAAAGCTGCAGCATCAATAAAAACTGCAAGCAGTCCTAAATATAGAAAACATAGACATATGTCTCATCTCAGAGACCCAGTTCACTAATGCAGTCCTTTATAAGATTTAAGGGATATAAAGTGTACCACACCATTCATCCCCAAAATGCAGCCAGACGAGGTAATGCAGTGATAATAAGAGAAGGAATTATGCGATTACCAAGAGGCGGGACTCAGGACTGAAGAATTTTAGGCAACTTCGGTAATAATCAAAACCAAAGCTCATGATGTCATGGTCACATCCATATATTATCCCCCAAGACACGCCACGCAAAAGGAGCAATATATCCACTTCTTCAATAGCCAAGGTCCTAGATTCATCATTGGAGGTGACTTCAATGCGAAGAGCTTTTATTGGGGATCTAGGCTAACCAAAGCAAAAGGTTAAAAAAATGCTGGAAGCAATGAGACACTTCAAATGTGAGGAATATTTAATTGGCAAGCCAACTTATTGCCCACAGATAGAAATAAAATTCGTGACCTAATAGATTTCTATATAGTGCAAAATATTTCAGCAAACTACATTCAGGTTGATGAGGTATAGGATATAAACTCACATCATTCTCCCATTTTCCTAACTCTTGGCGATACTGTTATCCAAAAAGAAAACACCCCAAAATTAACAAACAGCCGAACAGATTGGCAAAGCTTCAAATTAGATCTTGAAAATGTTATTAATCTAAACGTGCCATTAAAAACAACTGACTAGTTGGATGAGGAAATGGAAATGATTGTTACCCTTATTCAGCAAGCAGCTTGGATTAATATTCTATCATAATTCAGAGGACAAAGAAAAACAATTATTCCAAAGAGGTAAGAGACTTGATCTCAGAAAAAAGAAAACTCAGGAGAAAATGGCACCAGTCCAGAACTCCAGCAGACAAAACAATACTCAATAATGCCACTCAGAAATTAAAAAGAGAGATAGAAAGAATAAAAAACGAATCTATTACTAAATACTTAAATGAGCTGACAAATGACAAAAGCACTGACTACCCCATCTGGAAAGCTGATATAATTAAAAAAGCCAATATTGCAGAATACCCAATCAGAAATGCAGATGGAAGTTAGGCTAGAAACAGTATTCAGAAAGCCAATAAATTTGCAGAATATCTTGAAAATACCTTTCAACCAAACGAAAGAGAAGAATTGTCAAGCTGGTACTCACCTGACGAAGATAACATAAACATTGCACCAACATCCCCGAAGGAAATAGAATACAAAATAAAAACCAACATAGATCCTGGCTTTGATTTAAATACAAGTGTTAAAACAACTCCCAAAAAAGCCATAATAAAAATGTTATATCTTTCTAATGCCTCATTTAGATAAAGTATGTCTCGAGGATTTGGAAAGCAGCTGAAGTCATCATGACTCATAAACCAGGCAAAACACCTCATGATGTTTCATCGGATAGATCAGTTTCTCCACTGCTTATACTATCGAAACTTAAAAAAATATTTTTGAAAAGGCTCAAATCTATTATTGAAGAGAAAAACCTAATTCCAAGTCATCAGTTCGGCTTTAGAGAGAGCCACTCAATAATATACTAGGTACATAGAATTACAGATGTGATTAAAAAGGTATTAAAATACAAAGAACTTTGTTCGGCTATCCTTCTTGATGTTACGCAAGCCTTTGATAAAGTGTGTCGTTATGGGCTAAAATATAAGCTTAATACTATACTTTCACACAAATCCGCAGATCCTATTGGAATCATATATTACAGAGAGAAAGAGAGAGAGAAAGAGAGAGAGAGAGAGAGAGAGAGAGAGAGTGAGAGAGAGAGAGAGATACTTCAGAGTAAAACAAGAAGAAGCATACACTGAATTAAAAGAAATTGGAGCAGGAGTGTCACAAGGAAGGACCTATCCTGTAGCTGATCTACACTAGTGATGTACCATACTAAGAACAAGATACTATAGCTACATTTGTAGACGATACCGCTATCTTAGAGGTAGGAAAAAGCCACAAAAAAGCCGCAACTAAATTGCAAAATACAGTTAATCAAATAAACAACTGAACCGAAAAATGGCATATTAAATTGGACCACTCCAAATCTTTACACACTAATTTTACAAACAAAAATTACCAACAAATAGCAATTACCGTAAATAATGCACCGATTTCTTATGCAAATACAGCAAAATATCTAGGCATTAAACTAAATGCAAGACTACGCTGGAAGGTCTATGTTAAAAAGAAAAAGGAAGAGCTTGAGATAAGTTACAGAAAAATGTACCGGTTACCTGGTAGGCACTCCAGCCTATCTACATATTACAAAATACTTTTGCATTAACAAGTCCTCAACGTAGTGTGGACTTATGGCTTGCAGCTCTGAGAATGCACTAGCAAAAATAATATCCTAACCATCCAGAGATTTCAGAATAAAGTAGTGAGAAACTTTGTGAATGTACCTTCGTACATCAGAGATAGTGATCTTCACCGGGACCTTCAGGTGGACACGATTGACCAGACTATTACCAGACTTGTAAAAAGTCACGAACAACGGCTCCATCAACATGTGAATGTCGAGGCGATCCAGCTCCTCAATAACACCAATATGACAAGACTCAAGGGAGTGAAGCCTTTTGAGTTAGTCAAGTGACTGTCTCGTTGCGTTGGTGAAAAACCATATCTTGTTCAGTTTTGTTTTACACGCTCGTTTAGTGTAATTAAGTTATATGGACCCTAAGGTATTCTAGGGAGTAGGACTTAATTTTTTTGATTTCAAGCATAGTTAAATTAAGCTTAAACAAAATTACTCATTGACCATCTCCTTTGATCAGATTGTAACATTAGTAAATACCTTTCGGGGTGTTTCTTGTTTAAAAAAGTATTATGGACTTGCGCCTGTTTACTAAGGCTCTTTCTTTTTCTTTTTTTTTTTGCCAAAATCTATTAAAAGAGATGGTTGCAGAAAATGTCCATTCAATATTAATATGTATAGAACTTCATCTTTTATTTTAATAATTCGTTAGTAAAAATATTTTAGATAGAATTTTTTATTTTATTTGGTCCAAGTAACCTCAAACCATAAATATCCTTATGAACTTTATTTCTCATTGATCAATATTTATAGTTCTTTAATAAAGATGCTTCTTATAACTGCTTATTTTGGGTTTCTTGCTATAAAAATGAAGGCGTATCAATGTAACCCGATTCTTAATTTAACTTTGATCACCGCTATTTAATTTTTTTCCTTTGTTTATAAAAATTCTCAGTTGCAATTAAAAAGATAGATATATTAACAAAAATTGATATTCCCATTTTTTATTTTTTTTAATTATCGCATAATCAAGAAAGATGTAGCGATTTGAACTAAGAAAATTGATCAAAGTAACCCCAATCCACGTTATACAAATTCTATTGGAAATTCATTTTAAACTGAGAATAAAAATGGTAGGTTCACAATTGTCGATTGTTTCGTGTTGTATTTTGGATTCGGATTCAGTAATAACGTGACAAGTTAAGCTTTACATCACGTGAAGCGTAATGTTGCTGGAATCACACCTGTCAGTTCCGTTTACGTCCCGGAAATTCGTTCCTAGTTAGTTTCCAGCTCGGACAGGTGTCATGTCGTTTATGCAAGCAAGATTGTTCGAAGCACTTCAGATAATAACAATTACTTTAGGAATTACCCCAGAAATGTCTCAGTGGTTGCGTAATTGATGATAATAGGGCTCTGTTGCCTATTTATGGTTACACCGGTTTTTGGACAATAAACACCAACTATTTAATAACAAAGAATATTGACGTTGATCTCCCGATTTCAATTTCCTTGAAACGTCAATGTAGAAGTTGCAATTGCAAGCAAAAATTAAAATGTTAATCCTTTTTCAAAACTTTGACTTCCTAAATTTTATCTTTTATTTTAAAATTTTTACTTATTACACCCTCAGACTATTTCCTGGGAAGTTATATTAAATCCTTACTTAACCCAAATACCTCGAACAATTTCGAACCTCAAACAAAACCGTCAACTTGCTATTACAAATCGTCGAGGATATTTGCACAAGATTATTTTTAAACTATCATGTCCAAAATTGTTCTTAAGGACCACATATTAATTCCTGGAATAACATTTCTAATTCTAACTGTACAGTAAGATCATAAAGTATTGCACAATATTTTTATCATAAGATGTATCAAATTATTCAAAAAAATGTTGCTGAATTCGTAAGCAACGTCCATAAAAAAAACAAAGTAACCATAATTTTCTTAAAAATTACTTAACACGAAAAATAATTAACTACGCCACTTTAAAGCTTTTAAAAAACCAAGTAAAAATGATTCAATAGGGCTGCAAATAAATAATTAGAGCAGCTTTTGGAAAATCGCGTTTTTTACTGTATTCCTAATAAAATCTAAATAAGATGGCATTTAGTTATTATTGTTTTCTCAGTGGCATTTTAATAAGCATAAAATTCTACACTACTTAGTTCATTTAATCGATTTTCTGTCTCCACTAACAACAAAGATATCCATGTTATTTCGCATCCACTGGGACACATTGTATACTGATTTACTAAATAATTGCGTTTTTGTCAAAGCTGCAGAAGAATTATGGGAAGCCAAGCTTTTCTTCTCTTTTATTACCTATTCATCGTCTAATAATTGCGTTTGTGTTAAAGTTATAGAGAATAAGTCAGGGGAAATTTTCGTTTTCTATAATTTTCTATAACTTTACCAAAAGCACAATTATTTAGTTGCACGACTTGAAGATAATGATAGAACACCAAAATTTTTTCTTATTTTACAGCTACTGACTTAAACTTTTTATTAAGTTTCCAAATATTTGCGTTTGTACTCAAAATGTTCCAAAAATTAAAATTAAATTAAAAAATTTAAGTTTAGAAAACTTTTAAAATATAAATCCTAGGTAATAATTAAACATTTTTATTTGAAATTATAAACAAAACAGAAATTTAAAAAAAACTTAAAATCTCTCACTTTGAGTGTTTTCAAAAAAATAACTTTTAGTGTTTTTCTCAAAACTTTCACTGAAATTTATAATTTATTGAATTTTTTTTTTAATTTAAAAGAAAGAAGATTTTCCCCCAAAATTCCATTTTTTATAAAACATATTTTCTTTAATTATCATTTAAATCTTGAGGTTTTCAACTCAAAACTTCAGATTTTTTTCTCAAAATTATAAATTTGCTTAAAAATTATTGGAAAGTTTTGCTTTCTTTTCAATAATTAAACGAAGTTTAAAGGTGAAATTTGCAATTTTTTATTAACCTCAAAGGAAGTTTCCCACAATTTCTACTTTAAAAAAGTCATATTTTGTTAACTGACATTTCCTTGAATTGAACATTGTCCTGTTCTTTCTGTAAAATATTCCCTTTTTTTAAATCCCTTGTCGATATTCCCCGCTCATCTCTGTCTTTTTGATCCAGAACGTTTCTTTAAAAAGGGCATCGAATATGTTGCTGTGAGAGAATTTAACCTTGTATATTAAGGATGGGTAGCCCCGCGTTATCCCACTAGACTCTAAACAATAGAGTATTTGCTTTTATGTAGTCATCTTTTCTCATTAAATCGAATGGGGCCCTGGTTTCACATCGCATACGTCATCAATAGTCCAAAACTACATGGAGACACTTTAGTGGAAGATGCGGCCCAACCCCTTCTCACCAGACCTGGCCCTTACATGTTTTCGTCTATAAATCACGCGCCTACTGAGCAGCGCTTTGATTCTTATAAAGAGGTCTAAAAATGGCTTAATGAGTGGTTTTCCTCAAAAGATGGGAACGATTTTTGGCGTGGTATTCACCAATTGCCCAAAAGATAGAAAAAATGTATAGCCAGTGAGAGAAAGTACTTTGAATAGTTTGTTTTCTACGAAAAAAAAATTGGTTTTTTTAAGTAAAAAAGCGAATTTAAGCTTATACAACTAGTACATATTTCAGTTTAGAAGGTGTGAATTGAATAAAATAGTTTTTTCATGTACTGTTGTGCTCTTTTCCAATAAGTATAAAATATTCGTTGCAGAAATATTCGAAATATCAATTTCCTTTTGTACTCGTATATTTTTGCCTGTAATTTATTTGTTACCATTTCCCTTTAAATTTAATACCGGACATCAATTGATTTAACTACATATGCTAAACAATGGAACGATAGCTGACCTATTAAAATTGCATGAAAATAATATCTGTTAATGAAACACAGTCATTTCAATGAATTTTTAAAGTTCATCACAAAAATATGAAAAAATATTATGCAAATTTACTTCCAGTCCTAATAAGACATAGTTTGTCGCTTTGGGACTTTAAAGTCATAATGTTATAATAGCATGTAACTATTATTATTATTTAGTTTACTAGCTATATAGTTGGTAACAGATAAAATTTTCGTCATTCTTCTTCTTGAGCTAGAGAAAATTTCAGCTTACTAATCTCCTTATTTCTACAGTCTGACGTCGACGACGAAAAGCCAATTAATTACGCCAACTTTTAACTCAATAATTTCGCCCTGACCCTACGTATAAATTTGGCCTAATCATCCGCCGGAGGCAACGTTTTGATTAACGTTTCATTCAGCTTTATACACACCGCAAGGGTTACCCCATGCATAAAATGTCCCTGACCCGATACATTAGCCCCAAAACGAAAATTTCATCCCGTGTTAAGATGAACAATGCGGCCCTCACACGATATATTGTCATACATGATGAAATTGAGTAAACCCGTCAAGTGCCGTTAAAGCTAAGCACCGGAATAACCATAAGACAATTAATGTGAAGGGTGGGTGTTTCAAGTGGATTAGCGTCGATGATACTTTGTCATCGGCAGCCGTTCTTTCGTCATTGATGGAAACGCCGAGTCGATGTAATGTTATCGGCAACACACTTTAAAGCGACTGGATTAATTGATGAGGTTCGAACTCGTCCTTCAAATGATACAAATAATCGATTGCCAACAAAATATTGTTCTTTAGAATTACAACCAGAGTATGAGGTAACTAAAGTTTCAAAGGTCACAAGTCTTGAGGAAATCGTCTTGTATTATGGGTTGCATAACATTATCCATTAAATAAGAGCGTTCTCACGCTAAACACATTTAAGTATGTTTAACTTAACAAGTAAAATCAATTAAATATTCTCTAATAAAACAGTCGAAGGTGCTATAGTTGTTAATATTTACAACCAACAACCACAGGCCGGTTTTGGTGGTCCCTGGCATCATCAATATAAAAGGCTTGCTGTGTACAGTACCGATTAGTCAGCCACATAAATACTCAAGCAACCTAAATGCTATCTATGACTGTTGGTTGTAATATTTTCAATTCTAGTACGTTTGACTTTTTTATTACATAACATTTAATTTACATTATTCTTTAAAATCCATCAAACAAAGAAAAAAATCAATAACTTACCTAAATAATTGTTACAAAAAAGTAGACATTAGCTTTCAGTTAATTACTTTTAGAAAGTCAAGATAAAACAAAACAAGTTGCTGATTTCAGTCGACATAAAGGGTATAAGCGTTTTTGTTTTAGACAAAATCTGTTTCTGAAATATAATCCTCTTACGATCTACTTTTATGTCAGTTATGAAAGGAAGAGCCTCAAACTTACTAATTAAATTTAATTTTCTTTGTATACAAAGCGGAAGTTTCCGGATAAATATGAAATTGGCCGAAAACGGTCCCATCCGTCTGATGTATGTTGTATCTCGTCTACCTATATATTAGACCCTCTCTGATAAATAATGAATCCGGACAAACTTCAGAGAATGAAAATATACGGAAACATTACCCAAGGCAGAGAATGTTTAAACGAACCGGAAGCCCGTGACAATATACCTACGAGTTTCGAATTTCCCTCAAAAATTTTAAAAGTAATAGAGGAAGTGGCTTATTTGCCTCTTATAAACGTTTCGTGTGCTTTTCTCAAGTCTTACTAACAGAAGATTTTTTCAAGAAGCGTATACTCAATTAAATATGAAAGTTGCTGCAAAAGACACTCAAGTTTTATTAAACATTTCTCTCGTAAAAATAATTTCAATGCTCCTACAGATATTTTAAACTCGTTTAAAAAACTTCTTTAATTAAAAATGTTTAGAAAAAAATGTATTTCATTTAATTTGAAAGTTTTTGCAAGATATGTACTCTATTTCATTAGAAGTTATTCTCCTAATAATAATCTCTTACGAAGATTTTGACTTCTTGCTCTAGTTCCAGAAAGCCCTTAAATAAGCAGTTTTATAAAACACTACATAATCTAATAATTTCTGTAAAAAAAAATATGCTCCATCTTACTACAAAAGTTCAGAAGTGCTTGATTTTATCTCAATTTTTGACCACCTTTTCCAAGAATAGAAAACAATTTTAAGCAGAAAATTTTAGGAATAAAGAAGTGGCTTTTGTGTGAAAGTTTATGTAAAATATGTGCTCAATTTTATTAGAAATGGTTTTCATAATAATAATTTCGATACTTGCTCTTGTAAGGATTTTTAATTTTTTTTCCAAACAAGAAAGTGTTTAAACGAAAAGTGTCTATAAAAATAGTTGGTTTAATTTGAAAATGTCTGCAAAAAACATGCTCGATTTTATAAGATGTGAAGAAAATTTAATTTTATGTTTGATGCCATCTTTGAAGGCTAGTACCTTATCTAATGGTTCCTACAAAAGATGCACTCTATTTTACAGTTACTCTCGTAATAATATTTACAATAATTTCAACGTTTGCTCTTACGAAGATATTGATTGCTCCAAGTCCAGAAATTCTCTTAAACGAAAAGTTTCAAAAAAAAGTACTCGGTGTAACCCGGTAATTTCCGTAAAGTACTCGATTGTAATGTGAAAGTTAAAAAGGGCTTAATTTTATCAGAATTTAATTTACCCTCCTCCTCCTCCTCCTCCTCCTCCTCCTCCTCCTCCTCCTCCTCCTCCTCGTCCTTCTTCTTCTTCTTCTTCTTCTTCTTCTTCTTCTTCTTCTTCTTCTTCCTCCTCTTTTTCTTCTTCTTAGGTTAGGACTATGTCCTGTTCTTTTTGTAGCTTCTGTTATTCCGTCTGTTATTCTTGTTTTTGTGATTCGGACGTCCAGCTCTCATACTATCGCTATGGGGGTCTTTCCGGTGGTCTGGAAGTGTTTGGTTTTTGGGTTTTAGCAATCTTAGGTAACCTGTCATTTGCCATTCTATCGACGTAGTCCCTTCACTCTCTTCTTCTTTTCCGTACCCATCTCATCACGTCCTGTATTTGGCATGCCTGTCTCATTTTATCGTTAGGTTTCCTATCTTGTAGTGTATGACCCGTAATTGCTCAAAGACTTCTCATTTCGGCTATTCTTAAAAGGCTTTTAGTAGCGGTCGATTTCGCTTTAGTCTCGGCTGCTTATGTCATTACTGGTCTTACGCATGTTTTATAAATTTTAATTTTAACGTTAATGAAGATTTATTTGTTCCTCTAAATATTATATCATAGGAATCCTAATATTAAGGTTGCTTTTGTCACTTGATCTTTCACTTTCTCTTTTACATTTCTGTTGCTGGTAATGTTTACTCCCAAGTATTTAATTTTCATTACTTTTTCTGCACTTTGGTCATAGATAGCCAGTTTGCAGCGTTTAGCTTCCTTAGAGATTGTTAAGGCTTCGGTCTTCGGCACGAATATGATCATGTTATATTTCTTTGTCACTTGTTCCACTTTATATAGCATTCTTTGCAGGTCATCTTCTTCCTCTGATATCAGGACTATGTCGTCGGCATAGCAAACTACCTTAAAAGCTTCCCTATCCAGTCGGTACCTTTTACCGATTAATTGTATCTCACTGATAATCTCGTCCATAATTAAATTAAAAAGAATTGGGCTAAGGCTGTCTCCCTGTTTTATTCCATTTACGACTGGTATTTTCTGTGCCATTTCATTGCCTAAATTTATTGTCCTTGTGTTCTTCGTGTTCAACTCTTTGATGATAGCTATTATTTTATTGTCTATTTCTCTTTTTTTAGTAGCGCGAGGACATCTGTAAGTCTCACTCTGTCAAAGCTTATGTAAGCTCCACAAAACACATAAAAGCTGGTTTGTTGAGTTTAATCCTTTTTTCTGCTAATTGCCGCAGTATGAAGAATGCATCGATTGTGGATGTATTTTGTCTAAACCCTTGCTGTTATGTTCCTGTTTTTGTTATTTCCATTTCTAAGGTTTTGGTCAGTAGCTTTCTCTCCTTTTTTGCAAATGGGTATTGTCACGCTTTCTTTCCAGATTTTGAATGCCTTTTAATGTCCATTATTTTGTTGAAAAGAGCCGTTAATTCGTTCATAAGTGGATTTCCCCCATATTCGACCAATTCGTTTGCTATTCCGTCTGAGCGTGATGATTTTCTATTTTTTAGTTTGCCTGCCATTTATTAGACTGTTTCTATTGTAATTATAAAGTTTTGTGTCTTGCCCTGGTCTTGTTTTTTTATTTCGTTCTCTAAGTCTTCACTTTGTTCTTTTTTGTTTTGTGTTTGTGCTATCGTATAGGTTTTTAAAATGATTTCGCATTCTGCCGGTTTAATTTGGGTGATTTGTACATATCCGTTAATTAATCCTTTTCGATTCCTCAGCATAGTTTAATCTTGTTTTTGTGCTACATAAAGGTCGTGCTCCACGTCAGTTGAGAATTTCTTCCAGTGTTCACGTTTTATGTTTTGTATTTCCTTGTTTACCATATTTCTGACCAGTTTGTATTCGTTGAACATTATCACTTGGCTTGTATACTGGAGATAGGATTGTCTTTTTGTTTTTGATAGGTTCTTAACTTCCTCACGGAACCAAAGTTTTTTTTTGGTTTCCCATCATACTTTACTTTTCTCTTCCCTACTGCCTCTTCAGCAGTTGTCATAATGTTTCTTTGCATCTTTTTCCACGATGTTTTAAAACTGTCCATTTCCAGGATTGTTTTATTGTCAACTTTGCATTAGCCTTCGCTGATATAGGTTTTTTGTTGCGTTAATCTCAAATAATTCTAGCTTTAATTTTTCAATCACTTTTGGTATTGGTCGTTGGGAGTGGTGCACATTGTATGCCATTTTTGATAATACTAGTTCGTGATAGTGTTCCCAGAGCTCAATACCCTCACGTTTAGTACTTTGGAAGGGTGGATGTTTCTGTTAGTTAAAATATAGTCTATTATAGACTTTTGTCTTCTGGTGTTCTTAAATATAACTTTATGTTGAGGTTTGTGGGGGTAAAAAATTTTATTAATACGGAGTTTGTTTTGAGCACAAGATTGGATGAGTTTTTCTTCGTTTTCATTAGTGGTTTCTTCGTTAAATCGGCTTTTCACCCCTGCCAGGACCTGATTTTCAACTCTGACGTTTAGGTCACCAAGTATTATTATTATGTCTTGAACCGGTATTTCTTCTAACTTTGTTTGTAGTCTCTGGTTGTTTGTAGTTGCATAGTAGAAAATTTCCTTCTCTTCTTAAGTTTTTGTTATATCTGGAGCATACACGCTTATAAAGTGTGTTGTTGAGTTCTTTTCAATTGGTATTCTAGTCCTTAACATTCTGTCGTTAATGTATTTTATGTCTTAAATTTGTTTTTCTAATTTTTGAGTTATCAGCATACTACTCCTGATGTGGCTCTCTCGTTCTTATCTTTATATATTGCTATATACGAGGCTGTAGTTCTCGTATTTCGTGCTTCCTTTGCCTTTTTTCTTGGTTTCTGCAAGAGCCCAAATGTCTATATTGTATTTTTCCATTTCGGGTCTCTTGGTCTTTGTTGTTAAATGACGTCATATTCCAAGTTTTTATGCGTAATACTTTGGTATTAGATTTGCATTTCCATTCTCGTTTATTCCTTTTCCTCGTCGAGTCGTCATCATTAAGTCCAATCCGATCCGAGGCTTCATTACTACAGCTAGGAGCATCAGTTCGTTTACTGCAGGTAGGTTGCTAACCTCACCTGCAAACCCTCCTCCTTTACCCGAGCTTGAAACCGACAACGTCAGCCGCCAAACTACTCAGTGGCTGACGCTAGCGGAGTTTAATTTACTCTTCTAAAGATAGAAAACTATCTTAAGCAAACATTTTCAAAAAAATTACTCCTTTTTATGTGAGACTTCCAGCAAGAGATATGAACAATGTTATTATTAGAAATGCTTCTCGTAATTCTGGTAATGATAATTTTGATATTTGTTCTTATGAGGATTTTGAATTTCTTGTTCGAAATAAAAAAGCGGTTTTAGAAAAAAAATACCTTATTTAATTTTAAAATTTTTACAAAAAATATGGGTGATGCTAATAGATATGAAGCTTTTATTAGAAGTTTCATTTTATTACTAAGGCCAGAAAACGCCTAAGCAAAAAATTATCAGAAAAAAGTACTTAATCTGATAATTTCTACAAAAGATGTGCTCGATTTTCTCGGAAGTATTAATAATTCTCAATGTTTGCTCTTACAAAGAATTTGATTCCTTATTCCAAGTTCAGAAAATGTGTTAATAGAAAATGCTTAGAAAAAGATTTATTATTCAGAGACCAGGAAAAGTTTTGAGTAAAAATTTTCAGAAAAAAGTTCTCTGTGAAATGCTAGTCTTAAAGGACCCGTAAGCTTTTTCAGCGAAAATATTTATTTGTGACCCCTATTTTTTTAACCATTAGCAAGCAAGTATATTTAGTCAAGTGGTAAAATACGAAGCGTTTAATTTGTTGGAATGTCTGAAACATTTTAACTTAGTTAACCAATTTCGCCTTGGAGGTTCGAGATGTTTTCGATTTCTTTTTTAAATCCACGCTTTCAATTTGAGTTAAAACTTTACTTTTTATTGAGAACCTTCAAGTGTATGAAATTCACATTTTATAAAGTTAAAAGCTGTTTCAGACGAATAAATGTTAGTGCTAAAAGATTTCTGTGGCAATAACCATTCGAAAATGGGGTCGCCAGTAACTAATGTTATTAAACAAGACATTTATTTGCTAACATAAAACTTTTCAAAAACTACTCACATAAATGCCTTTAATCATTATGAAGTTCCATATAAAGCTCGCGTCTCACCAATAAAAGCCCCTAAATGTTTTCAAATATCTTTCATAAAGTCGTGAAAGCGGCAATAAAGAACCACAACATAAACAACTGTTGTAACTTATTATTATTAATAACAAGTGTTTTATTGGTTTCGGGAAACGCCGAATTGGACCAGTAAAACTATATTGCAACTTCAGCAAACAAAGAGGCGGCGGGACAGAATTCAATTCCGAATCTCAAATCACAGTTGGAGCAATTTAAAATTAAAGTCAACAAGACCTCGCCCTTTCAAATACAAGTGGGAGGACAACTTTGTTATCTCGACAGAAACTTCGGTGTTTCCTAAGTTTTTCGACCTAGAACGACAAATATTGCCAAAAACAATTGTCAATCCGTCGAGGCGGATTAGATTTTCCCCATTTTTCGCACCATGCAGCTATTTTCACATGAGGTTAAATTTCATAATTTAAAACCTCCATTAGCAATAAAAGTGGCTGAAGTAATAAACTAGTTGTGAGTTTTAATAACATTAAACCACATCAGCAATGGCATGTAATTCCAAAGGCTTGAAGCAGGTGACCCTGGTTCTTTATAGGAACCGCATAGAAAACTATGAAAACCATCGTCATTGCACAGACATACAAAAAAAGGCTTAAGTATGTTACTAAATGGATATAACTGTGTGGCGAATTGTTAGATTCATATAAACGGTATATGGCTGCCATTCTTAAAACAGGAAAAACAACTGGGTGGCCTTAGAATCACCTAGGAAATAACCTAATAAACTGTCAGAATTATTTCTAACAGCATACACAAAAATTGTAGTGGAAGAAATTTGCATTGATTTTCTGACGACGGACAGAGAATAACACTGCTCAAAACGTTAAAACTTTAAAATAATCCTGTTGTTATTTAGTTTTTACGTCGTTTACATTTTATAATAGTTTTAAGAGTTTTTTCATTGTTGAGTCACAAACAGCGATTGACAAACCAAGATCCGACACAATCGCTGCTTGGGGCAATCTATAACCTTAACAGAAGCTTACTGATAATTTAGAATTGTGAAAGGAGTAACTGCCGAAGAAAGAGCCAATAAAACATGAATAGAAATATTAATACTTTGCAAAAAAAGATACAGAAAATATCTAAAGACGCCATTCTATTTTTTTCTTCCTTTTTGTCGAAATTTGATTTTATTTGTAACAGAGTTATCGAAGATCCTTTTATTGCTCCATGAGGTCAGATATCATTCCATGAGATCTAGGAAGATACTCTGCAGTTTTTGGAAGCAAATTCTGAATAATAATGATGCGAAAAAAGCTTAGAAGGGTCCAGTAGAAACAAGAATCCTATTATATAAATTTGTAAAAATTTGTTCTTCTGAAGGATTCGTAGAATTAATTCCGCTATCGTTTTTAGTTTTTAGAGGAGGCTACTTAATAAAAAAAGGTATTCGTCCGGTTTTGTGTTTAATGAAGGCTTTCTAATGGAAAACCATCTTTTCGTGAGAATTCTTCTTAAATGAAAAAAAATATGTGCGCATTTTTGTAGTGTCGATCAGTTTTCTTTTTATTTTTCTGAGAGAAAGAGAGAGAGAGAGAGAGAGAGAGCGAGAGAGAGAGAGAGAGGGAGAAACTATGCGTTTTGTTGTTTACATCGAAACTGTGAGTTTTTTCTTAGAATTTTGAAGTGTATTTTCAGAAATTTAAAGTTTCCATAACTTTCCGACATTTTTTTTTGTTATTCTCGACTGAATTATAGTGCTAACTGGGACTTATTTAATCATCAACATTATTAAATGTAAATAATGTTCTTTTTTTATTTATGTAGGAATTATTTGGCTTAAAAGAAATCTTGTTGTCAGTTTTTTTTAAATCACTCCATTACAAGTAAGTTGCATTTTTTATATTTTTTAACATTTGTAATAATAGTTCTTTATAACTTAATTCTTTACTCTTTACTAAGATCCATAAGTAATAAATTTACTTGGTCAGTGCACCAACAATTGAGCAGTTAAGTAGTTATTTTTACAAAGAAGCATGTAGCTTTTCATGAAAACTAAAAATGCAGGCAGAAAGGTCAAGCTTTACTACTTTAAAAATCATGTCTAACATTAAAAAAAAAGCTAAGCCTTAGTGAAAAGAAAATGTTTAAAACGAATCATAACTCAATATTAGTTGACCACCAAAAACTAATTCTTGACCAGGATTTTACCCAGTACTTGACCACTTAATAAAATAGAATAAAACTTTTTTTAATCAAAACTAAGTATGTATTTGCTAAAAAATAACAAAAAAAGTTATTATTAATACAAAAATGGATCTTATAACTGGTTTGTTGCTTTTTTTTTACTTTAAATTTTGGTTATTTTCTTTTTCTGTCAATTTTTTTATTCTCTTAAAAAGAACTTTAGGGTGATTCTCTATCTCTTTTTTAATTTAAGGTTTTTTTCTTTTCAAAATTTTTCCCAAAAATTACAATATGTCCTTGTTTAAGGTTCATCGTCATCTGTCCTTTGTTTCCGGATCCTACTCGCAGTACTTTGAAGGCATAATGGGGTTGCCCTTTGGGAGTGGATTAAACCTAAAAAAAACAATCATTTAAATGAAATGGTCGCATAGAATAGTTTTTCTTTTCTTGTGCATTCCTTTTTTCAGGCGGCTCCTTTGGCCAAAAAATGTGATCCATGGAAGCTACACTAATGGTTTTTTTCTAAGATCTGAAACTACACGTTGCCTTACAGTAGTAATGCACTCATTTTTTGATCTTCATTTAACTTCATAAACATTTCTCGATCAAGGCAACACCTGTTTTTGAATTTACTACCGATTCATCGGAATTAAGAATTCTAGGGATCTAAAGATTATTTAAGTTGTTCTCAGCATTTTCATTACTTAAATATTTTCGAATGAAATCAGGCTCACATGGAGCCTGTTTATGGTCTATTTATACACTCAGTATGCAGTTGACAAACTTCTGGATGAGGTTTTCAAAATGCTGAAAACATTCTTTTTTCCCAGGCATGCCATCACGAAATGTATAAACACAATTATCGTTTTCAGTCATATCACTCATTGTCAGTTTCTATTTTCTATATCAGTTTCACGAAGCATAGTTTTGATCAGAGGAAATTCTTTTTTAGCACCATTTGATGTCTTCCTCATATTTAATTAGTATGATGGGAAAACCCTTTCGTCTTGTTTAGGATAACCTTTATTTAATGTTTAATTTTGAATGAGGTACCTTGTACACTTTCTTAGCCTGGCCAATTAACCAAACATAAAATAATGTTTGCTCAATTTGGAAATTCAGAAAAATGACTGAAATAAAAAAAAATTGAAAACACGAAAGCACATTTGGAATTATAACTATAAACGACATCTCCTTTAGGAAACATCGTTTATAGAGTGTTCCGTCTTCTTTTTTTTTATTTGAGCCCTTTTTTCTAAAAAATACGACATTATGAAACCAATGGTTTTAAATACGTCAGCCTTAAATACCACTATGGTGCTTTTAAATGAAAATAATTCTTTCATTTATCCCCAAAACTATGTAACAGGTGGAAAGGAAAAAACTTTAACTTCTTTGTAAGACCAGTAGTTGACCACAGTGGTGAATTATTGGCATTTTGCAATTGATCACATATTTTTTCTATGAAAAAACACGCTTGAATGTAATGAATATTTAAGGGCATTCATCTAGCAAATAATACATCAAATATTTCTTTAATAGAGCATAGGACCTGTATGCATGGCTTAAAATAAGTAACGGTTGTCCACTTCTCGTTCTTATTGCTATAATAAATTTTTATCTTCATATAAATCTAACACAAACATGTACAGTTAGACTTCGTTGTCAAATACTTGTTGGTTAATTGTGAAATCTAATAAACAAAAGAATTATTAATTTTTTAAAATCACAGGGAATCAACAAACCTTATAGATTCCTTATTTGCAAACCTTAAAGACATACTGGTCAATTACTGCGTGGTGGTCAACTATAGGTACACTGACCCTATACTTTAATTATTTTTGACATAACCTTTGAAATGACCAGACTTGAGACTGGTGCTGTTTAATTTTTTGTGCGTCGAGTGATACCCAGAGTATTAGTAAAATAGTTCGCTTGTTTGCTATTTTCTCGTAAAAGAAAATTTGAAGTCCAATCCACAAACCCAGCTCTCCAACGACCAATCAGCTGCTGAAGCTGGTGCAACTAATAACTTTTTTTAATAGATGACAATTTTTATGAAACAATGTTTTTAGAGAAGTCGCATTTTTGTGGAAAATTTTGAAAATTTAAGAAGAAAAAAACAAAATTTCGAAATTTCCCCAGATTTTTTTTTGAAGTGAAAACTTCTTTAGGCGCGTTAAGCGGCGAATGGTTTCGCGCTACCAAAAAATGCCACTTTGAACTATTTGCCAGATAATCTAATCAAAAATGTGGAAGATTTTAACAACATTGCCATTTTTTTCGGATTAGTGAACCTCGCTAATCCGATCCGAACGGAAATATTAAAAGGGGTAGAAACTGGGGACATTTTTAGTCGTCTTGATCGATAAGAAATGTTTAGAGTATAGTACAAAAAAATAGAAACTTGTAAAAGTGTTATGAATTTCACGGGCCGCTAAAATGTTGTAGGCGGGTTGACGCGGGTTTTCAAAATTGAAACTTTTTTCTTACAGTTAAAATTTTTTATGTAGAGTCCATTTTAAAAAAATACTTAAGCAGCCTACTTTAAATAATTTTAAAAAAATCATTTCAACAACGTAATTTTACTTTATAATCAAAACTTCGTTGGTAAAGTCAAATTTCTCAACATAAGAATAAAAATTTCACGAAAAATGTTGAAATTATAAGAAAAAGTTAGAAATTGTAGAATAAAAAACCAAATTTCGAAAAGAGAGATAACATTTAAAAAAAAACCTTTGAGAAAGTAAAAAAAAAATCTTCATTTAAAACTTTAGAATGGAATATTTAAAATTAAAATCTATAATTTAGACAAAAAAATTCAAATTTTAATTAAATAAATTTCTTTTTTTAGATATCATTTCAACTATTTTTTAAAATCTCAACATTGAAACTCATAGTTCAAAATTCGAAGATTAAACTAACTAAATTATGATTCCTTCAAATTACAAACTTGTTATCATATTTTCAAATTCAATTTTTTTTTATCATGTCGAGTTGTCACAAAATAGTAAGATTTTAATCTGCGAATTTCGATCTTTTTTCCGAAACTGCTCGAAATATTTATTTTAACCCTACAATTACGACTTTACACTAAAAATGCCAGAAACATGCTGAAAATTTGAAGTGTAAAATTATGATGAAAGTTAGAAATTTGAAAAGTGAACTTGTCTGCAGAAAAAAATTACAAAAACATATTTTTAATTTCCGATATGTTTGCAAAGTTGTACCAAGTTAAGCAAATATTTTCAATTGCTGAATTTTGCAGCTCTTTTTCAACAGGCTTTCTTGTACTAAAATAATTGGTTTATCAAAAATCAAGAGAGTTCTTTATAGTTTTAAAAACCATATCTATTTTCATTTTCTAGGGAAGAGCAATTTCGTTGTCTTAGATCTGTGACTTGTTTTCGACTAATTTTTGCCCTTTGAATTCAAAAATAATATCAGTTTCTATCCACCACGTCAAGTTTTGAATCCACAGGATACCCCCTGTGTGTCTCAAAATTATATACAAAGTATATAGAAAGGAAAGTAAAGGTAAAATTTACAACTGGGCATTTTGAAGAGTTCCAAGAGTTGCTGGACAATTTCGATGTAGTTCTGAGCTCATGTATTTGCAGCAAAGGTCTCTGACAATGTTTTTGAATGCTGACAAATCATTCTTTTCAAGTTTTGCCATTGTTTCGATAACAAGGTTTATTTTTAGCAAGCTACTGAATCTGTGGATCATCAAACATACTGGCCTTTATCTTTTCAACTGATAGTCTAGGAAATACCACAATGGATACTTGAAACAATATGCTACAATTGAGATATAGCTTTAACAAATTGTTTTATGAGGCTTCGTTTGATATACAGAGGTGAAACATCAGATTATTTCAGTCGATAAGTGACTGCTGTAGAATGTTTAAATCACAGGGCAGAAATTCCCGACACTTCTATTAAACCTTTTATGTTATGGTATTATACAATTTCATCATCACTAAATAAATTTCGAAAAATGTGCCAAAATGCACTTTCACTTGATCGAGAGTAGAATACCCAGTGGATACCCACATAAGATGTAGAGAAAAAACTAGACGTGGTAGAAGAAAACTACCGACAGTTTTAAAATCAGTTTGCCTATTTAATTCTAAAATAGCTCAAAAAACGAATTCAACAGAAATTATGTTCCAAATTATTCCCCAGTGTTATCAAAGTTAAAAAGAATAATTGTATTGTTTTGAGAGACAACAGCTCAGCGAAAAATCATCGTATGGCTCTCGTAGATCAGACAAATTGAATAGGATTAAATTACCTAGAAGAACTGTATAACATGACCATTTGAGAAAGATTATTGAAGTGCGTAAACCTTTTTAAAGGTAAGCGAAAATTTAAAAAATGTTTTACCGATGGGTTTCTTATAATTACTCAGAAACTAATAAAACTAAAATATTTTGCACTTAAGATCTAAAAACCAGAAACCAGAAGATTTAATTCGCTTTTTTATATTTTTCTCTGCGACTCTCTGTTTGAGTTGCAGCCTTTTGAAAATATAATATACATAATATCCCACTTCTAGTGTACTTAAACAAAAAGCTGTTTTATCGAAATTTTAACTTCCTTTAAAAAAAATTCGAAATTTGTTTAGAGTTTTTCTAAAAAAATCATGTCTTGCTTAAAATGTTGACTTTTTTCTCAATAGCATAAATCAAATATGAAATTATTTATTTAAAAGCCGTTTCTCTTCAAAATTTTGATAACAATCTCAGAATTTCAACCTTAAGGTATTTTTTTAAGAATGATGTATTTTTTGTCCATATTTTTACTTTGTTGTTTCTTTTATTTTAATTTGCATAAACACAAAAAAATGACCGATGCAGAACATCCAAATTAAAAAAAAATTACCTAACCTAAAATAATCAACTTATATGAAATCTTAGGAAATGACATCTACAAATCTGAAATTTGGCAAAATACTTTAGCATAATTGTTTGCAGTTGCTCCCTGCTGACGTAAAAAAATAATTTTAACACAAAAAACTTAATCTGAGGTTGATTTGCCAACGTACAAACGAAAGATGAATCGAATTTATAGACATTTTTTTCGCATATTATTTGTGATTCCTTTAGGGAAAAACGAAGCACGGAAATGAAAACTGAAAAGTATAAAAAGCAGACTAATTTAACAAGAATATTTTCAGGATTCCCGACTTTTGTTCCCATTTTGTTTAAAAAGCAAAGTATAAAATTTAATCAATAATCCGCGAGGGAGAGTTTTATTAAATGCGAATTCATTCGCCCCCAATTTGAAACGAAGGAAGAAAATATACATTTTTTTCTCTTCTTTACAATAAACATCCGCAACTGAATATTTCAACGGTCTAAATGAGGTTTTACAGTTGTTTTCTATTACCTTTATTGTTCTCGTCGTTGTTTTATTTCCGGGGGAAGGCCGAAGAAGGGTGCGAGGGAGAAGGAACGAAATGAGATTAGATGAAAAGACAAAGGACTTGGCCGCGGTTTCAAAATTCAACTTCTGAAAAAGGTGGCTTCTTCACTCAGTTGAAAATAAATTGCAAAACAGCCGATTTATTTACAATTCGAGGAAATTGTATTTGACAAAATACACTCGAGATAGAAATTAATTAAAATAAAAAGTCTCAAATTTGTAAGTGATTTTTAAAAGAATATAACACGAAGAAAAATAATTAAAGAGAAAAATAAAAAATAAGGCAAAGTAAAGTTCTAGTTTTTAGTTTTCAAATCTTGAGTTCAATTTTTTTAGCGTCATCAGATTTTGACGAATCATAGGGAAACTATTTTTCTCTGCCTTTAAAAAGATATACGGTCTTCAATATCTTTTCCAGTGACCACATTATAAAACTCTTCTAAATATTTACTTATATTAATTAAATCTTTAATTTGTCTGGGCTCTGAACCCTGTATGAAGATTTTTCACTGAATTATCGTAGTTAAAATCAAAAAAATTATTTCTAACTTCGGTAAACAATAATTCAGGATGGAATAATCCTACAGAAAATGTACAGAAAATCCTAGTTATATTAATTTGTCGTAAAAGAAAATTGACTGAAAGAAGCAAAATAATGTTTAGACTAACTTTGCAACCTCAACAGATCCTAAAGAAACGTAGAAAATTTGAAGACGCTACGATTTTTTTCTTGGAATTTGTTGTTTCGCTAAACATTCATTTACGGATGAATTTTTTATGTTTTTTATGTTAAACATGTTTTTTAGCAGTAATTCAGATAGGAATTTTTCGCATTATATTCCTATTACAATTAATGCTACTTTAAAATGTTGTAGAGGGATAACCACAACCAAAAGTACGATGCAACTCTAAAGGGTTACAAAGGTCACTGTATGAAGCAACTTTTAATTTCCTCGTATTCTGGATTTGTATCATAGCAAATTCCATTGAATACAAATGTCCTCGGCGCAACATGCGTTTAAGTATGTTAGACTTAACAAACAATTTCAATTAAATGTTCTGTAATGGTAATGAAACACTGCAAACGTGCTATAAATCGAAAATATATACTACCAGCACCATATACCGGTTTCGGCCTTCCTTGCCTTGATCAATATGGTAGGGTCATTGTAATCGCTTCCAACCTTTAGCTGTAAGTCAGCCATACAAATACCTAACTAACGGATGCAGTCTCCATTCAGTTAGTTAAAAAGGAATTCGTAGCTGTTTTCTAGTTTCGAATTTGTGTGAAAACCAAACAAAGAGTATCTGTTGCAATTATATGGTGTATTTCATGAATGTTGCCACTTTTATTTATTTCTCCATGGCTGAACAAACGAAACCCTTAATTATTCAAACCGCACAATGGAAAATGTATCGCAACACGGTTTAATTTTCCAGCATATGGAACACATGCAGTCTCATTTCAACACTGTTCGCAGCCCCAGGTTCCTCTTGCATTTTAATTACGAAAATTTGTCCCAAGTTTGGGAATTTGAAACTCTAATACTCGATACTAGTAAATAAAGAAAGCAGATATTTTTCCAAGCTGGATATATTACTCACTAAATCCATTTTAGCTTCACTTAGACAGTTTATAAAATATTTAAATTTTTATTTAGGTAAATGAATTTGTTTAATTTTAAAAATATTTTTGATACAGCAGCCCCCAAATATTTCGGCAAAATAGACAATGGTACACTGCACCTACTCTGAGAAATTAGAAGTTTATGTTAGTGATTCCGTGAATTTATAAATAACTTTACTGCAGGCAAATTCTTAAATGCTCTGAAATTAAATAATACTGCTGTTTGAGCATCAAACATTAATTTTGTCGTTGCATCGTTATTTAGTTTTTTAGATATTTACGTTTTTGTTTTTATCAGACTCAGTAAATTATTTTCATGGGCTTTTAACACCATTCATTTTTAGAATTCCAGTTTTTTTTATTGTCAGACTAATTGATTAAAGAAACTGAAAATGTAAAATAGATATAACTATTTTCATATTAGTTTTAGGCGTGTGGAAATACAAATAATTTCACGGCGAAATAATAGTTAAAAATTTGTTGCCCATTAGTACGCGATTTTCACTCTCTACTAGTGTTCACTAAACATCGATAGGAACTATCGATAATATCGATAGTTATGAGTGGGAACGATGTCGCGTTTATTTTATCGAAAGAGGTATAAAATTGTGTCAAATCAGTGTGTTATGTTTCTGACAGGGTTATTATGGTACAATTCAACTCGAAGCCTGTTAACATCAATATAGTGCAAATATATAATTATGTACAAACTAGTCCAATATAATTATTGCACTCATCTCAAACAGTAATGAAGAAGAGATAGAAAAATTCTACAGAGTGTTACGAACAGAATCAAGAAGAAAGAAATTTGCATTCTTATAGGAAATGTCAACGCCAAAGTTGGCCAGGGAAGGGAAAACAAGAACGTAGGCGACTTTGGGATCGGTATACGTAACAAGAGGGGAGATCGTGTTATTGAATTTTTCAGGGAAAACAGTCTATGCATCATGAACATCATGAACTTTATACTTGCTAATCTCCAACGGATACACCAGAAAAAACAGTAAGTAATCAAATTGACTACATTACCATTAATAAATGTTACCGTAACTCAGAACAGGCAGTCAAAACCTTCCCTGGTGCGGATGCCCCTTCAGATTATAACCTCTAAGTCGGAGATCTAAGACTAAGACTAAAGAAGATTAAAAGATATCAACAAAAGTTAAACATAGAATATCTAGATAAAAATCAAAATCTAATTAGGAACGTTATCGAAAATAAGTTTGAAGAAGAAACACCTGACTCCAATCTCGAAAATCACTGAAATAAGCTTTAAAAAGTATAGCGAAAGAAGGAAGCAGAAATGGATGAATGACGATATTTTAAGCTTAATGGATAAAAGAAGAAAATTAAAGAACCAGGACCAACAGAAATACAACGCCATTGATGATCGGGAAAAAAATACGAGCTGCAAAAAAACATGATTTAAAAATAACTGTAAAGAAGTTAAGGAATTACAAAGAAGACAGCTGGTATATACAACAACAAACCTCATAACCTAGTTGACAATGACGGCAATCTCATCATAAATAACTTAGACAAACTGAAAAGATGGGAAGAATACATCGAAGATTTATTCCATGACGAGAGAGTAAGTAATGAAGTACAACCCTACACTACAGGTCCTATGATAACATCAGACGAACTGGAGAACGATATAAGAACTACTAAAAATAGAGAAGCAACAGGACCAGATGAGGTACCAGCTGAAATAATTAAATGTCTTAATAGTAAAGGGAAACCGTCGCTCCTATCATTATGTAATAAAATAAATGAAACCGGCAGTATACCAACTGACTAGATAAAATCAACATTTGTGATAATTCCTAGGAAAGAAAATGCAAAGAAATGTTCCGACTACAGAACTATTAGCCTAATGAGCCACGCTCTCTAAACCTTTCTTCGAATAATTCACTCCAGAATATTTACCAAGGCGGAATAACAAATGAGCGAGACCCAAATCGGGTTCAGCAACAATCTTGGAATTAGAGAAGCACTATTCTCCATCCAGGTTCTTGTTCAAAGATGCAGACATGTCGAATATCCTGTCTCTTTGTCCTTTATTGACTTTGAAAAAGCGTTCGATATGATTAAACATGACAAATTCGTCAAGATTTTAGAACAAACAGGCATTAACGATAAGGACCTCCATATAATTAAAAACCTTTATTAGAACCAGGAAGCAAACGTCAAAATTGGTCGAAACATCTCGGAATCAGTGGCAATGTGTAGGAGTGTAAGACAAGACTGCATTATGTCACCACTGCTTTTTAAACTATACTCCGAACCAATCTTCAGAGAAGCACTTGATAAAACTAATTTCTGTATTAAGGTAAATGTAGTTATAGCATTAACAACCTCAGATATGCTGACGATACAGTTCCATTAGCCAGTAGTCCGGAAGAATTGCAGTTGCTATTAGATAAAGTTACAAATGTATGCGCTAAGTATGGATTAACGCTCTACACTCTAAAAACGAAATTTATTGTTGTTAGTAAACACCCTGTAAATACCCCAGCAGTAACAGCTTATGGTGTCGACCTTGAGCAACTTGACAATGTTACCTACCTTGGCTCCAACATTAATAGCAACTGGGATATGACCAAAGAGATTAAAATCCGAATACAGAAAGCTAGAACGGTGTTCTTCTGGATGAAGAAAGTGTCATGTAGTCGAAATATTAATATGGGGCAGAAACCTGGACATTGACGGAGATACTATTAAAGAAACTCCAAGCTTTTGAGATGTGGGTGTACCGCAGATTGTTACGCATAAGTTGGATCGATAGGGTCCATAATGAACAGGCTCTACGTCGGATACATACACAACCCGAGATAATTAAAACTATTAAAATCAAAATTTAGAATATTTTGCGCATGAAGTACGACACCCTGAGCGCTACAATATCCTTCACTAAAATGGAGGTTAGGAGAGGACCTGGTCGCAGAAGAATATCCTCGCTTTGAAACCTGCTGGAATGGTTCCAAAAATCAAGTGCAACACTATTTAGAGATAGTGTCAACAAAGTCATAATAGCCGATATGAAAGCCAACGTTCGGTGAGGGCATGACACATGAAGAAAAAGAAGAAGAAGAAGAAGATGAGTGTTCTGACTATCGGAAACTATTGATAGCAATGTTGGCTAGTATCGATAGTTGTTAGCAAGCTACGTTCGACATTTGATAAAATTGTTTAACATTCGCGAAAAATTTTTAGAAAAAAAAGTATTCAATATTATGGTTAAAATGAAAATTTTAAAGTTTTGAACAAAAAGTGAAATGCTTGATACTTTAACGAAATTTCAAAAACCTTAAATTAAATAAAATCTTAAACTCAAAAATTTCAGAAATTTCGGCCTTTTTCTCGAAACTTTGTGTTAAAACTCGAATCCGGTTTACAACTTTCAAATTTAAACCTGAAATTGTTACACTCGACATTCAAGAAACTTTTTATATTTTTTACGTTTAATGCTGAAATTTCAAGTAAAAACCTGATTTAAAGTTTCATTTATTAAAAAATGCTCATATTCTCGAATTCAACTTTGAAATATTGGCTTGAAATTTTTAAGTGAAAGTAAAATGTTTAAGTTCGAAGTATTCACTTTAAATTTAAAATTTTGATTTTAAACACGAAGTTTTTTGTAACATTTTAATTTTGAACTCAAAATTTTAGCTCTAGAAATTTAGCAGAAATTTAAAAAAAACTTTGACTTCAAAATCAATCAATCCATAGAATTTTTTTAGTTGTTTTGACTTAAACTTTACATTTCGTTTATAAACTAAAAATTTTAACTTTAAAGATAAAAAAAACAATTTAAAACTGTTTCGAATTTCTATACATTTTCTTAAATTTTAAAATACATTTTCGGTTATAATCCCAAATTTTCGATTTTATGGTTTCCGAAAAAAACGTCGAAAAAAAATTGAAAAAAATAATTTTTAATATCTTGCAAATTTTAATATTTTTTAGAAATTTTGATTTCTTAAGTTAAAGCTTTCTTTAAAATTTGAAATTAAATAATTAAAACCGAAAATTTAAACTTAACAATTTAAATAATTAACATTTTAAAAGAAAATTGAAAAATCTAAGCTTTCTTTACCAAAAGTTTTAAAAAAAAAGTAAACATATTTATTAGACTTATTTCCCATTTGTTCTTGAAATTTGGAACATTTTTTAAAAATTTTAGTATTTTTATTTCTTTTTCAAATTTTGATTCAAGCACCAAAATTTAAAAAAATAAGTTAAACATTTTGAGGTTTCGATTTTTTGTCCCACGATGTTGAAAATTTCGAAATTTAGGCTTTAATCTCTTAATTTCTTTTAATTCAAAATTTTGAGTTACAAGTCGAAATTCTGAATTTTATCTCAAAATGTTAAATCTATTTGTTGAAATTTTGACTTGACTCTGAGCATTTCAAGTTCATTCTCAACATTTAATTTTAAAATCAAAATTAAAAAAATATAGAAAATTTTTATCCAAAATTGAATTGGAAATTTCTCAAAAAAATCTTAAAAAATTCAGAAAACTTTCCGAATTTGTTTGAAATTTTGATTTTTGCTTCTGGAACATTTGAGTTCCTCTAAATTTAAAACTTTAAATTTCCATATTTTTCTCAACAATTTTAATTGAAAATTGCATATTCGAATAATCTCAAAATTTTTAAATTAAGAATTCAATGATGAAATTGAAATAAAGTATCAATTACAACTTTAAACTTGAAATTCTGAATCAGTCAGTGTTTTGAAAAAAATACAAATTTCTAAATATGTAATCCGAAAATAAGTTTTTGAATATTTTCAGTTTTTGCAAAACTTTTTTTCAATTCAATTTAGATTTGAAATTCGAGATTTCCACCTTTGAAAATTTCGATTTTATTTTCAAAATTTCAGCTTTAAAGTCGAAATTTAAAAAAAAATAAAAACTCCAACTTTAAACCTAACATTGTCAAAGAAGAGAAATTAAAAAAAAATAAAATTAAACAAAAACTTTCTTTAGCTTCGCGATTTACGAATTGTAAGATACACTACTGAAATAATTTCACAAGATATGGAATCCTTAAAAAAGTATGTATACGTTTACATATTTATAAATAAACTTCTTTTTTGTCTACTATATTAGACGGTTAGGGAATTTATAACTTTTAAACTCTATTAACAATAAATACAACAAAAGGTATTAAAAATTCCATGATGTTTCTATAAATATTTGCTATGCCTGGACTTGCTTTCGCTTTTCAGTATCGTCGACGGTTATGCCAATAGTTTGTTTGGCCGTTGTTATGCTAATAAGCTCCATGGATCACAGACTCCTGCAAATATTCCTAATCTAATCCGAATTCTCAATAAAAGCTTCAATTAGAGATGATCTAGCTGCTCATTTATAAGTATAAATTCTCTCGATTGTAAATATTTGTGAATGTCTATGGCTTCCCAGAAATTACGTTTTTTAATATTATTGCAAATATATAATACTTCTACTGTGTTTGCGCATGTAAATTTATGTTGTGATGCTTTGCAAAATTTGATTTTTCTGGATGTTTATTTCTGAAGACAAGATATTCACTATACATACCTAATGTTAAAGTTACGTGATGTTTGACTTATGCAGACAGCATTACATTCACAGCAATTCAATTTATAACACCGGGAATTGGAGCAGCTATCCCCCTCGCGGAGAGGTTCGTTGGACCCTAGATGGCAACGGCAGGTCAAATTAGAAGGTCCACTATATTCAATAAAATTATTAGTCAAAACTATTGATACTATCGTTATTTTTGTAAAAATCTATCGATACCATCGATGATAGAAATTATCGATGTATAGTGAACAGTATTCTCTGATTTATAAACTGCAGGTGATAACGTGATAAACGTCTGACGACCTATGAAGTTGTAAGCGTGTTTTTTAGATAGTTTGTTACCAACCAGGAGCGTCCTGTTGGAAAGAGTTTATGGGTTATGTGCCGCTCTTAAAAGGCTAAAGCTAAAGATTTTTTTCGGTTTGCTGTATTTAACAACCCTTCGGAATATCTAAGTCGTTAAGTCAATGACATAATGACCGAAAGAAGCACTCTGCATAACCAATAAAAATACGTTATTAATCGTTTAAATTTGACAGTCGAACAAGTCTCTGGTAACTTACCATAATCGTATGTCTTTTCGTCTTTGAAGTAAGAGATAGATAAACAATTGTGCTTAAGATTGGCAAAGCTAATTAATCATTCAATTTTAGCGATGGGAAACAGCTAAACGTTATTTTAGCTCAGGAATCGCAACTTTTTCCCAGAAATTTTATAAAATCGTAGCTACACCAAAAATGGGCAAGCACTATGGTTTTAAAGGGAGGTTACCGGTGGATATATTGGCATTGTAAGTTTAGGAAATCTTAGTTGCGCCAAAGCTGGCGAACAACCAAAATCATAATTTCGCAATACACTCGTAACGTATTGCACGAATTATTCCTGGAATGGATAATTGCCAATTTAAGGCCACGATGGCGCACAATGATGAGCAGAACGGACAATAAGGGCATTGTTCCGCACTCCGTATTTACATAGCCCTGCAATTCTGCATTTCCTTGGCAATTTTCCCATATAAACACGGATTGTCATTGTGATACTCCGGCTACGGTACGTTAGTGGCAAGTTTTATATTCCTGCGGGACACCGTCAAAGTAAAATAGCTTCCGGAATTGCCGTCTAAGTGATTAAACAGCAGCGCAGAGATCGAGCGGACTTTTTCATTAAAATAAGATTTAGCCCATTTCAACTTTTATGTGGGGCTGTTTCGCGCTCAAACGACCCCGACGTTGGTTGTACTCGGGGGCAACCAATACGTGTGCCATGATAATTTCCAATGTTCCACATAAAGCTGCAACTTTTGACCAAACGATCATTTTACTCTTTTACCACATATATAACTAATGGTAAATAATTATGATAGTATCAAATAAAAAAATAAAAAAAAAGGTAATATTTTGAAAAATTTTTAAATTTCTAACAAAACTTTTTGGAAGAGTATCAAAATTTAGATATATTTCATTCGGTGAAAAGAACCTAACATTTCTAATGAAAAAATACGGTGAAACTCGACGGATTTCCATCTGATCTCTGTCATTTGATATCCAGTTTCCCAAATGACAGATCTCTTCGAGTTCTCGTTGATGGCATCTAATTTGAGACATAAGCGATCAATGTAGGGTAGAGGTGCTACAAAGGACACGTTTTCTCTCCTACTCTGTTAAACGTAAACGATGTCTTAGCTTTAGCTTTTAATTCGACATAAAGCTACAGAGTTACTTGTAATATTAACCGAATAGAGTTCTTTTCCCTACAAACAAAAATTTCAAGTTTCTCGAAAAAAATCGAAATTTATGCAAAAATTCGAGAATTGATTAAGAAGCTTTCAAAAGAACAGAATTTTTAGTTTTTATATCTTCTTTTCTAAGCGCCTTGTCCGGTTCCCTGTACGTTGGTGATCACTCAGGAAATTGCGATCCGGTCCTCTGCCATTCTAAAAAGATCACCAGCTTTATGAACGCCAGTCCATGTCCTGTTGTTGTTGTTGAGTCATGATATCCGTTTTCTGCCGATACCACGTTTTCCCTCAAATGTGCCCTTCATAATCAACTGGAGTAAGCGATATTTGTCTCCTTGTAAGATGTGGCCTGAATAAGCTATTTTGCGGCATTTCATTGTCGTAACTAGCTCCTCTCAGTTACTGCTCTCTAAGTACGTCCCCATTTGTCACCCTGTCCGTCCAAGGGATACACAACATTCTTCAATAGATCCACATCTCAATGCTCTCTAAATGATTTATCGAGCTCACTTTAAGGGACCAGCTTTCCGCACCATACAGAACGACCGACCAAATATAGCATTTTACCATGCGTTGCCGTAGCTTGAGATTTAAGTTTTTATTACAGAAAAAATGTCTCATACTTAAGTGTTTCCTAGTTATTTTGATGCGACATTTCAAGTTAAGGGTCTAGTTTCTCTATCAGGAGCTGCCCAAATACTTAAATTGCTGAACTCTCTCTATAGGGAAATTGTTCAGAGATAAGAGAGTAGTTATATGTGGATCGCGGCTGAATATCATACATTTTGTCTTATTGATGTTAATATTGAGACTCAGATCTGTTCCAACCATGCTGATTTTATTTAGCATTTCTTGGAAACCCTCTACATTATCACATATGATAACAGTACCATCGGCATACCTAATTGTATTGAGTAGTACGCCATTTATTCTATCAAGAGCGTCCTTGAAGATTCGATCTGAATAGGGGTTGAAAAGAAGAGGCGAGAGGATGGAGCCTTGGTGGACTCCTTGCTGTATCTGGATGTCAGATGTTGCCATCCCTTCTATGCGTATTTCGGCTGTTTATTCCCAGTATAGGTTCTGCATTACTCGTATGTCCCGGCTGTCCAACTGTACTTCGTGCAACATTGATATCAATTAAGAGTGTAGCACATAGGGTGGATGGGATAGGAATGCATTTTCTTAATCTATGACACAGGCAAATACATCTTTATATTTTTTTTTATCTTTACGTTGATCCTGGTATTTCTGGAGAAAGACATTGATGCCGAACAAAGCTTCTCGAGTTCCGAATGCATTCCTGAATCCCATCAGAGCATCATCTAGATCAATTTCACACTTTTGGTGGTTTGTGGCATGTATGATACGCAAAAATGTTTTCAAACAATGGCTTATTAAACTTATCAAGCGGTGGTCACTGCATTTTTTAAGATTGGGTTTTTTAGGAATAGTCATACACTTGAGCCAATAACCTGGGATCACTGCAGTGTTATATATTAGACTGAATAGTTTTGTAACCTGTGGTATATTTTCATCGTTTATAAGCGTAAGTATTTCTGTTGGGATTTGGTCTGGACCTGGGAATTTCTTGTTAGGTGATATAGATATTGTGCAGATCACCTCGTCGCTTAGGATTTTTGGGCCTTCGTTATCTTGTAATGGTGGTCTGTCGTCATGAAATAGTTCGCTTATATATTTCTCCCATGTGCGTTTTATTTCCGTCTCATCAATAATAGGTGTATTTGTTAAATTAAACAGGGTAGTAAGTTGTCATTTTCTTTGGATACGAACAACATCTTTAAGTTTTTTGTGAACATTGAACATATCACGTTTCTTTACTAGTTCTTCCATTTCCTGACACAACCCTCCCATCCAGTTTTCTTTGGCTTCTCTTATGTCTGACTTAATGATCTTTTGAAATCTATTGTATTCAATTTATTGTTTTTGACCTGACTTCTTTCCTTCAGTGTTAAGATATCGTCAGTCATCCACCTTTTTTTCTTACTTTTCCTTGGTGCCTCTAGCTGCCTATAACATGTTCTGGTCAATGTATTTGTCAGCTTATCTCAGAGAAACTGGACATGAGTTGAATCATTTATATTTAATTCACAAAGTTCATCATTCAGTTCCCGCTGAACTTTTTCTCCTGATTATCCAGTTTTGCCAAGTTTAGTGATTTACAGTGACTTTCTCCGTACTAACTTGAGTTTTAGTTTCATGCCGGCCATCAAAGGAACGTAGTTCGAGCCAATATATGCACCAGAGTGGGTCGTTACCCGCTTTATACTGTTTCTGAAGCATTTATTAATCAGGATGTATCTGGTTTCTAATGGGCATGTGGTCGTTGGTTTCAGCAGGTGATATCCCTGTGTAAAGACGTCTTTTGGGGAGTTTAAACCATGTGTTCCCAATAACCGTGTTATTTTCCTGGCAAAATTCATAAATTTTTAAATGATTATTTAAATAAAAAAAAATCAAGCTTGTAATAAAATTTCCTAAAGACTATAAGTTTTTAGGAAATACACCTAGTTTTTTTGAGACAGTTGCTATTTCCAAGATTTCGTTTTTTTTTTGAATTTGAAATTTGAAATCTAAAAATAAATACCTCAAGCTTGATTTAAATAACTTTTCCAAACCTATAATACCTACAAACTTGAAATTTATAAAAATACTATATTTTTCCACTGAAGTTATCAAATATTCTATTAAACTTAACATTATACATACAAAAAAGACGGACAAATCAATGAATAGGCAAAAAATAATACAAAACTAAAATTTTACCTTCCAAAGCTAGTTGAAGTTTTCGAGTGAATTTTCTCTGCATCTCACTGGACCGGAAAGAACATTCCTACAACCGAAAAGTTTGGGGGTAACATCGTGTCCCGAATAAAACCAATTACGATAAATTCAAAATGACCTAGAGGTCGCAGCCTCTCCGGATGCATAATAATGGGCTTCCTCGTCTATTACTAGGGACAGCAGCAGCCTAACTAGTTTGATAGCTTCGACGTGAAACTTGCGGTCGGAATTTCGCCCAGACAAATTACTTTTGAAATTTTCCGAATTGAAACAGACGCCTTATTACTCTCTAATAAGGCGTCTGTTTCAATCGCGTAAAATCAATTTACATTATCAGCATTGGAGGGATAATTAATGATTCCCGCACTTTCAGCGAAAAAACTCACTTCCTGACGTCAATTATATAAAATTGCTGAAATTATCAGTTAACTTTCTCATTAAAAACCTCTGGATTAATCTGGCGGAGTGTCACTTTACTTCGCTTGTTTTTCAACTTGAGAGTTTAAAATCGCAGCTAGCGGGTTGACGTTTAAGGCGAATTGGGAGCTGCCGTCGCCTACTTTGCATAGCTGACGAGGCGTCGTTTTAATTGAATTGTGAACTGATTTCAGGTGTATAGAGTGTGGTGGCTGCGTGACGGTGAACGGCTTCTGAGCAACGCCACATCTGGAATCATCGTCAGCAATCAGACGCTCGTACTTCAGGTGAGTTTCAAGTGAACATGACGTCGTATTTTCTGTGCTTTGATTACCAAACATGCGTTAAAATTAAATTATGCTTTAGTCTTGAAACAAATTTTTACAAATCATGATGGGCAGGTAAATTGTTTATGAATCGCACATGTCGATTATTTTTGGCAGCAGAAACTCATGCATATTTTAAAAAATTCTTTTTCCTTCTTAAAAAAGCAGGCAAAGTTTCAATCAAGTTTCCATTGCTTGAAGAAATGAATCTGTAAGCGATAAAAAGCAGACATCCAAAAACTTGTAAACCTTGAAAAATATTATATTTATAACATAAGGTGTAATAGGAGCAAAATTTAAACTATTGAGCTTTACAATCACAAAAACAAAACAACAAATTAGTCGAAAATTGGACAAATAAAAAAGAAATCTTCCTCCAGTACTCTATCTTGGAATACACTGTATTGTAACGCAATGTAAATAGATGGAATAGAATTTAGAATAGAATTGTATAATTTAGTAAATAAAAAAAGTTTCTAGAAGGATCTGATAAGGGAAAAACGGCCGCGATAACGAAACAAATGGCAGATAAGCGTTCCAGAAATTTTGGGACCGATAAGCCTTACCTGCAGAAAAGTTCTAGAAGCCGGGGGCCAAAACTATAAAAGGCGGTCAGCTTTCCCTCGAAGAGTCAGTTAGAATCAGTGTAATTAGTGAGTTAGTAGAAGTTAATAGTTAGTACTCGATGGCCCATGCAAATATCGTCAGCCAACGATTAGAAAAAGATATCATTTCATATCATCTCAAGGGATCGTAAAATGTTTTTTTGTTATAATTTTTGGTCCAATCGTCTTAAAGATACATACCAAGATATGTCCCCCCTGTTCTCCTAGGTTTCTAAAGATAAAACCTAGATTTTAATAGGGTTAGTAGATATTGGGTTATATATTATCGGAAAACTGCAAGATTTTTTCGACATTATAATAGTTGTTGAGAAAAAAATATGTTATTCAAAAATAGGTGCTTGCATTCCAAGGCTTCTTGACCTATATAGTAACAAATGTTCAAATAAAAAACTTGATATAGCTGAAGGATAGAATGCACATCCAATTTGTATCTTACATTATTTCATTTAGATGAATATTTTCGGAGTTAGCGCTAGTTCGCGCATCGCAGTAATTACGATTGGAATCTAGCATTTTAGCGCGATCCGAGGCGATCTTATAAACTGTGTTAATTATCGACTTATTGCAAATGAATGCTTTTTATCTAAGACCTTGTCAGCATAGCTATCAGATCTATAAATAGTTGGATTGATTGTAGAAAAAGTGTGTATATCTGAAAATAAATATTTTTTTTATTTTTCAATTATTACACAAGAAAATTTGGATAAAATTTCAAATTCACACATAATTAAAAATGATTTAGTTTGGTCTATTGACTGTTCACTGTAGTAATTGGTACGGAACCCCAATTTTGCGAACCCGACTCACTCTTGGGTAAAATTTAAATATTCTTTCGAAGTTTTACACTTTTTTTTGAAAATGTTTACCTTTTTTGGGTAAATTTCAATCTTTTTAAAAATTATGTATTTTTTGCAACTATTGGCTTGATGAAAATTTTGAATTTTTCAAGGAGAATTCGACTTGTTTCGAAAATGTTGAATTTTTTTAAAAATTTAATTTGCTTGAAAATTTTATTTTCAACGACTTTTACAATTTTTTTAAATTCTATTTTCGAAATGTTAGCTCTTTTGAAAATTTCGATTTTCTTTTAAACTGTTTTTTTCAAATTTTTAACTCTTTTTGTAATTGTGTCTTTTTTTTCAAATAATTTTGCTTTTTGAAAAATTTCAACTCTGAGAATTTCATCTTACTGGAAAATTTTCACTTTATTTAATTTAATTGATTTTTTTTAAAAAGAATTTGGCTTTATTTGAAATTTTCTATTTCTTTTGGTTTGACTAGTAATTTTTTTCGGCTTTTTCTAGAAATTATTACTTTTTTGTAAATTAATTACCTCTTTTTTATCTCTAATTCTACTTTCTTCAAAGTTTCAACAATTTAAAATTTGTTACCTTCTTTTCTTCAAAACTTCGATTCTATTAAAGTTTTTACTTCTTTTCAAAAATTCAACTATTTAAATAATTTTAACTTTTTTGAAAATTTTGAGTGAAAATTTGGTCATTTTTTAATATAAATATATCAGCTTTTCTGATTTCGATGTTCGATTTTTCAGCGAAAAATTTTGACTTTTTTCAGAATGTTCTCAAAATTTTTACTTATTTTGAAAATCTCGACTTTTTTGAAATTTAGATTTTTGTAGTGCAAATTTTGACTCATTCTTAAAAAATTACTGACTATAATTTTTTTCAGCATATCGATTCATTTGAAAAATCTCGTTTCTTTCCTAGAAATGCTTACCTATAATATAAATGTCGACATTTTTGGAAAAAATCTACATTTCTCAATTTTTTGAACTCTTTCAAAGATATGCACTAATCAAAATTTCAACTTTTTTCAAAAATTTTCTTTTTTGGAAATTTTGGATTTTTTTGAAGATTTTACCTTAATTTTCAAAATTTTGTCTATCATAATAATAATTTCAGCTTTTCAAATTTTTAACATTTATACTTAATCTAACTGTTTCTTGAAGTTTGCCGTTTTTTAACTTTTTTCAAAAATTTAACTTATTGGAAGTCTCTATTTGTTTAAATTTAGGCATTCTCAAAATTTCAATTATTTTTTTAAATCTTAAATTGTGGACATTATTGTGAAAATTTTCACTTTTTTCAAAATTTCATCAATTTTAATTTTTTAAATTTCGAATTCCTTCCAGAATTTTAACTTTTCAAAATTTCAAGATTTTTTTGTAAATTTCTCTTTTTCAAATTCAACTTCTTGAAAATTTAGATTTTTTTGAAAATTTTAACTTATTTAATTTCACGTTTTGTTTAAAAATTAGACTTTTTTAAAACTTTAAATTATTTTGAAAATTTCGGATTTTTTTAAAAAAACTCAAATTATTTTTTTAAAAATTCGAATTTTTTACTTTTTCTCAAACTTACGACCTTGTCCTTGAAATTTTAGAAAAATATTAAATCTTTCAAGTTTGAAATCAAAATTTGGGAAAAAAAAATTTAATTTCCAGTTTTATTCATATACATCAGTGGTTTCCAACCTGTGGGGCGCGCCCCCCTAGGGCGGCGCGAGACTGTTGCAAGGTGGACATGCAGCTGTTTCCAACTACAGCAAGTGAAGTTTTTAATATCATTGATAGTTTTTTTAATGAAAATGACATTCTGTGGGAGAACTGTGTTGGACTATGCACAGATGGAGCTCCATTTATGGTAGGAAAAAATGCTGGTCTACAGACACCACTTCGAAAGGTGGCTCCTCGTGCAGTTTGGACGCATTACATGATTCATAGATAATCACTTGTTTCAAGAGATATGGGTGAAGATCTACTAACAGTATTTGAAGTTATTATAAGAGTTGTAAATTTGATCAAAAATAGCCCATTAAGAGAAAGGTTTTTCGCAAAATTGTGTGATGACATGGGTTCAGAATATAGATCACTTCTATATTATTGTGAGGCACGTTGGCTTTCTCGTGCCAAAGTACTTCAAAGGGTGTTTGAGCTAAAAGGAGAGATCGCCATGTTTCTTACTGATAATAATAGAGATGAAGCAAACTTGTTTTATGACACAAAATTCCTTGTAAAACTTGCGTATTTAGTTGATATTTTTCAAAGGCTCAGTACTTTAAATAAATCAGTGCAGGGGCCTCAAATTCATGCTTTTACGCAGAAAGACAAGATTACTGCATTTATGAAAAAATTGGAACTGTGGATAATAAGTTTCAAAAATAATAACTTTGACATGTTTCCCACTTTTAAAATTACTTGTCTTGCTGATGAAATAGAAGAAAGTAAAGTTCTTATTAATAAACATTTGACCAGTCCATGGAAGCAATTCTCGTTTTACTTTAAAGATCTTGACATGTCCAAAAATGAATGGATTAGAAACCCGTTTGTGATTGAAAAATATGATGATTTTGGCCTTACGACAGCAGAGCAGGAAATGATAATTGACTTATCTAGTGATAGCACATTAAAGCAGATGTTTCAAGACGAAAATAATATTGTTACGTTTTGGCTACGAGTAAAGGAGATTTTCCTACTTTGACAAAAAAGCTTTAGAAATGTTATTGCCATTTGTAACATCTTACCTATGTGAAACTGGTTTTTCTACAGTAGCTCTCTTAAAAACAAAGTATCGATCTCGCTTAGTGATTGAAAAGGAACTGAGAACCGCGATTTATTCAATAATATCACGTTTTGAGAAAATTTGTGCTGAAAAACAACCTCAACCGTCGCATTAAATTTTTATAATGTTGTATCAATTATATATTCTTTTTTTTGTATTTTTGTAAGATTTGTTTTTATTACATTTAAAGATATTATTTCTTATAATAAATAATTATTTTTTTATGTATATTTTTACATAATTATGTATATTATTTTGTAACCTATTAAATAAATTATAATATCAGTTGAGTATTTATGAAATTAGATTGTTAGTAAAATTAAGGGGGCGCAACAATTTTTTTTAAAGGGGTGGCAGGTACAAAAAGGTTGGAAACCATTGATATACATCATGTAGTTATTCTCCAAATTTCGATATCTTGCAATGTGACTTTAGTTTCGTCATTCCTCCTTCAAATTGGAAATTTCTAGAAAGAACTCTAAAGTTCGACGTTATATTTAAAATTACTGCTTTTTTTAATCGAAATTACAAGTTTAAACGAGTCGAACTGTAGAGTTGAATTTCTTTTTTGTAGAAATTTAAATTTTAATCTAACTCTTACAATCCAATTGAAGAATTGATATTTTAGTTTTGTAATCGAAATTTCAAAAAACCGAAAAATATTTAATTGAACTTATAATGTTGACAAAATTGTCTAAATTTTAATGTAATTTTTAAGGAGATATTAATTCTACTGCTTCGTACATTACATGCGAAAAAAATAAAGATAATTTTTGGAAACTTGGAACAGTCAACAATTATATTAAAAAAGAAAATGATCCTAATTAAATTCGTCTTTTTTTTTCAGTTTAATTCTGCAACACTTCATCGTGTTTTATTTTCATTGGGGCTAATGTAATATTAAAGTCGGAAATAAAAATGAAAAGACAAGGGACAAAGCAAAAGCAAATTATGAGCAGTTTAATGACATTAGCCACATATTTTGTCTTTGTTCGCTCTTCATCCTCCTCCCGAATTAAAAGCCTCTTTCCCGAATAAAAAACAATTAAGCCAGAGACGGAATGAACTTTCAGGGAAAACCGGGTCGCAGATATAATGCCCGTCTCACAAAAAAAGCCTCCTGTTTGAAAGACGATTTGGCATCTGCCACATTGAACAAAAACCGCGATATTTGTTCGCCTTCGCCTTGTTGTTATTGTTATTAACAATCGTGGCCGTTCGGGACGTGTGCCTCGAATGTATGGCAGCTACATGACTAATGATCTTGCATTTCTCGCCCGGAGAATGGGGAAACGTGATCCTGTAACGAGAAGCCATATTTTATAACGAGAAGTTCGACTGTGAATCTGACACCTTGCACGATGTTGCCCCCAAACAATGCGAAACTGGTGCAGCGTGATTCTTTAGGTTGGTTTTTTGGGGAAATTTCGGGCAGGTGTAAATGGGAAATTGATTGATTTTCACGTTCGAGGGCGGAAATTATTTAATTACGTCGCAGGCGTTCAACAATTGATTTTTGTATTTACGCTTAACAAGTCTTAAACTTCTGGGCTTCATGGGCTTCTGGAAAAATGAAAAATCTAGTTTTTCAAAGTAGCATTGTTTCAAACTTGTCAACAGACTTTAATTAATAGACTAATTTTAATAAGATTTTCGAGTTTTTCCATTAAAAAGCCGACAAAAGATTAGCTTAAAATAATATGCATAGCAATTTCAGAGGAAAGGTAGTATATGGATAATAGTAACTAATACGTAAACAGGACAGCAGCAGCAAGCACCCTGGACGTGAGAACTTAAATAATATAAATTTATAATTTTATATTATAAATTTATAATATAAAATTAATATAGTCAAAGCGTGAGATCCATGCGGGGACCAAGCTGCGGCTCTGATCATTACGTAGTGCGAATAAAATTTAGATGTCGAATCAGTGGATATGAAAAGGAACTGGCACAAAGGGCAAAGAAATTAAACATTAACAGGTTTAAAGAGTCGGAAACCTAACAGAGGATGGAAGAACAAATTATGGAAAGACTGCAGATAGGCGAGGACGACACAGTAAAATAAAAACAGCGACCCAGGAAGCTGCAAAAAATGTACTAGGACTGCAACGCAAACAAAGAAGGGAAGTGTGGTTTGATGAGGAACGCGAGCAAGCAATGGTAGAAGGGAACACATCCCACAGAAATCTGATGCAAAGGTGGACCCGGGGGAAACAAGCCGACTATACAGAAAAAAAGTAAGGCGGACAAAATATGCAGACACAAGAAGAGGAAATTCCAAAACAACAGATTGGAAAAACTGGAAGAGTAATTTAACGAGAACCACCTTAGAAAAGTATACAAATCTTTAAAAGAAATCAGATAAGGCTTTAAACCAAGAACCAGCTTATGCAGAAACACAATAGGAAAGATCATCAGTGACAATGAAGAAATGAAAAAGCTATAGAAGGAACATTTCCAAGAACTACTCAACATAGGAGATCAGGCCAACCAACATGCAGAAATATCAGGCCCATCTGCTGGAGAAGCCTTTGCAATACCACCAACAATGGAGGAAGTCAGAGAGAATTACTGCCTTAAAAAAACAACAAAGATATACCAGTAGAAATATTTAAACATGGAGAAGAAAAATTGGCCAAGGCCATACACAACCTCATAATCGAGATCTGGAAAAACGAAATGACGCCGACGGAATGGAACAAAAGCCTAATATGCCCCATATATAAAACGGGAGACAAACTGCAATTCAGGAACTATCGGGGCGTATCTCTTCTATGTACAACAAATAAAAGTCTTCACGGGTATTCTTAGAAGAAAATTGCAGCCCATCACGGAAAATATAATTGGAGAATACCCAGCTGGATTCAGATCAGGGAGGTCGAGCGTGGACCAAATCTTCACCATGAAACCTATACTGAGCAAAGAAAGGGAATACAACATAGAATTATATCAAATCTTCGTAAACTTCTACCAAGCATATGACCCAAACTGTATGAGATAATGCGCGAGTTGGGAATCCCAGCCAAGCTCATCAAATTAATTAAAATGACAATGACGGATACCGAAGCCCAAGTCAAGATACACAACCAACGTTCTGACGTATTCAGTATAACACAAGGTCTCAAACAAAGAGATGGACTGACACCATTATTGTTTAACATACCCTTAGAATATGCTATCAGACAAATGTAAACAAAAGGAACAAACACGCTTATTAACAAATCTACCCAGCTCGCAACGTACGCAGACTACATTAACATCATAGCCCGCACAATCGCATCCGCCAAAGAAACATACATAGATTTGGAAAACAAGACCAAAGAAGTCGGACTAAAAGTAAACAGAGCTAAAACAAAGATCGTCGTATAAACCAGGTCCAACCGGATACGACAGAACATCACGATCGGTGATGACAACATAGAAGTGGTAGAGAGCTTCACGTATCTAGACACCAACATCGCAAAAATGGAAACGAAGACACAGATATCCGCAAAAGAACCGCTCAGGCCAACAGAGTATATTTTTCGCTTGCATCAGTGTTCCGATCGTGTGACATTCACCGAAAAACCAAACTACGAATATACAAGACGAACACTTGGACCAGTGAATGATAGCGGCACCTTGGGGCCGCGATATAACCATGAATTGTATTAACTCCTCAAAAAGACAGTGGAGACATACGCAAAAGGCTATAAAGGCAACAGTGGGCAGGACATGTAGCGAGGATGGAGGACTGCAGAGCTCCAAAAAAAAGGCTCTCAATAGAAAAATGGATGGTAAAAGAGCAGTAGGAAGACCGAGAAGGAGATGGGAAGACGAAGTCGAGGAAGACGCGCATAACATCGCTCAAGTAGACCGTTGGAGAAACAGCTCTGGATAGAATAGTATGTAAGAGGAAGCTGGAGGAGGCCAGGGCACAAAATCGGGCTGTAGCTCCATAGGAGGAGAAGGAGGAAGGCGTAAACAGGACGTTCAGCATGTACAGTGTGTTTCAATAAAAACTATTCACTCTAAATAAATTTTAGATCGTCATTTTCAATGAAAATTCAAAAACACGAGGGACATATTTCATCATATTTATAATGAATATAAATGTCATCCCTGCGGTCGACCCCTCTTATTCTTTTAAAGATTACACTTTTTATTTTTCTAGAGGTTTGAATATCTCTTAAATAATCGATTTCAAAAACATAAAATACTTGGGATCTAGAGTGAACAGCTGGCGAGTATAAATGCATTCTAAAATTCTATTAAGAAGCGATGCGTAGCATTAACAATGTACTTAATGACATTTGAAGTAATTGTCTGTTTCAAACATTACAGCATAAGTTATCGCTACTAATTAATTATTACATTATTACAATGGGTTACAGTATCCAGAAGAGTATTGAAATTATACAATATCTGCGGCTAGACTTCTTAATTCTGTTCTCTCTGGACAAAAGGCAAAACGAAAGTATGTAACAGAATTGAGCAGATATTTTTGGAAACAGGATTGATAGGTCTGTGGCTAATAAAGTGCATAAACCAGAAAGAGGAGTTTACAACGGAAGTAGTCTTTTTAGGATAAGTTGTTTTCGAGAGCCCACAAGCGCTAAAGAATGACAAAAATCTGTCAGAAGATTAAATTATGTTCAAAACAATAAGTTGATCTGTACGTGAGTATCTGTGATGATACGAGTGGCCACATAGGGCACCTAATTTGACCTCCCTGGAATTCTTTCTATTATTCTAGTATTAGGAACAAAGATCTATAGGACACAACCAAAATTTATAGATAAGTTACTATGAGTAATGTTAAATAAAACTTTGAAGCTAGATTGTCTCATTATATGTAGGTTAATGAAAGTCAGTTTAAACACCTATTACTCTTATTCTTTTTAAATAATAATAGAATAACTGAAGCTGAAGCAATGTTTCATTGACTACTCCTTGCTTAATTTAAATTTAAATGGCTGCATCTTTAGAGGTATTCACTTTTAATTCCAAGTATTACACATTTTGAGATCTACTTGTCAAGGAGAATTCAAAACTTTAAGAAAATATAGGGTGTTCCATTTAAAAAAAAAGGTTGATCTGGATGCGCAGGAATGACAGTTATGCTCAGTGTAAATATAATAAAATCTGTCCCCCTGTATATATTTATTGATAATCCAAAAATTTGTTTAAGGTGGATAGTTTTCATTAAAACGCACTGTATATACTGACCATACTTCACGATTGGAAACTACTCTATTGTTAAAAAAAATCTGCAAAAAATAAAATATGATGGAAGCTCACAATGCCCTGTATACATATTTTTCAAAAAAAAAGGAAATATTTGTATTTATAATCCAAAAAAAAATATACAGGGTGGACCATAAGTAATGGTACACAGAGCAATGGTGGATTTTTCGAATAAAAATAATGTGATTTAGCTACATTTACCTTATACCAAAAGTTGATATTAACAGAGATACAGGGTGTCAATGTTGAAAAAAAAATTTCGATTTTCTCGTATAATTATGGAATAAATTGTAATATAAGCACGAAATTTGGCACAAGGAGATCGACAAACTCTAATTTGCTAACATATTACCAATAGCTGATAGGGGGCGCTGCGTTATCTTGCATACTTCTAAATCATCATAACTTTTTTGTCCACCCACGTATAATAATTTTAAATGCGTTATTTTATTTCCCCATATTTTTTACGTAAAAAAGGTGTACTTTGTGAAAGTTGATACGAGCAACCGTTTCCAAGATATTTGCCTTTAAAGCTTGACGTGCCTTGCTTTTGAATCACTAAGATATTAAATTTTCGAGGTAGGCTTGAAAAAAAAAAATATTACTTTGCTGATAATATTATCACCTCAATTTTGGAAATCTTAATACAGAAAATCCAAAAAATTAAGACTTAATTTATTTTCTAACATAAACATGTGAGATATGATGCCCCGAAAATTTTAATAGTCTGGGTGGTCAAAGCAGATATTTGGAGGTAAATTTTAATAAAAGGCAGCCAGATTTTTAATTGTTTACAATCCCTTTACATGAGAAAGGTTATTTCCCACATACTTATATTTGAAAATAAATTTTGTTTTGGTATTTTATTTAAATTTGCTTTAGAAATTTAAAAAATGTGTAATAATAATGTCAGTAGAGTAATATTTGATATAAACTATTTTAGAGTGAGTTTTATTACTTTTATTTTGAAACCTACCGCGAAAAATTCACATTTACAAAGTTAAATGTACGGCAAACTTGAAGGCAAATATCTTGAAAACGGTTGCTTGTATCAACATTTAGAAAGTATTCTTTTTTACGTAAAAAATGTAGGTAAATAAAAATATCTATTTAAAATAAATGTACATGAAGGCACAAAAAAGTTATGATGGGCGCAGGTGGCGCCTTCTATGAGTTACTGACAATCTGTTAGCAAATTAAAATTTCTTGACCAAAGAAACCCCCCTATGCCAAATTTCTTGTCCATAGTAAAATGAGTTCATCAGTTATGCGAAAACATCGCAATTTTTTTTTCAACTTTGAGACCCTGTATCTCTGTTAATATCAACTTTTGGTATAAGGTAAATGTAGCTAAATAACGTTATTTTTATACAAAAAATCTACTCTTGCTCTATGTACCATTACTTATGGCCCACTCTGTATTTATTTACAAAACTAGAAAACGAAAATCAATAACTAAAAAAGTAGTCGAACTTTTAATAAATAGCGAAATTTTGAATAGTAGTAGTTGAAATATTCAAAAAAGTGAAAATTTTGAAAACAAGAAAATTAAAAAAAAAAACTATATTTAAAAAAATCGAAAATTTAAAAAACATTCTTTTCTAAAACCTGAAATTTTAAAAAACTAACGAAATGTTTAAATAAAAAATTTGTTAATGCAAATTTCCAAAAAAAATTGCGAATTAGACAACGAGTCAAAATTTTGAGAAAAATTCAAAATTTTTAATAATGTCAAAATTTTAAAACGTATTCCAAACTTTCAAAAATTCGGTATTTTAAAAACAACGAAATTTTCTAATAATATCAAAAAAAGCAAAATTTTTAGAAAAATCCAATCTATTGAAAAAGTTTAAATTTTAAAAATTCTACAAAATTTTAGAAAAAAGTAATCATTTGAAAACCATTGAAATTTGTAAAACGTCGAAATTTTAAAATAAACCAAAAATATTTCACTAAATTTGCAAAAAATACTAAATTTAAAATAAAAATAAAATATAAATTGTTAGAAAAAGTTAAGAAAGTAGTCGATGGTTTTAAATCAAAAATTTGAGAAAATGGCAAAATTTTAAAAATTATTCAAAAATTTCAAAAAAGTGCAAAATTTGACACAAATTTGATTTTTAAAAACCGAAATTTTCAAAAGAAAGTTGAAATATTGAAACCGAAATTTAGAAAACTATCGAAATTTTCAAAAAGTCAAAATTTAAAAGATAAAAACTTTAAAAATTCGAAAATTTGTAAGAAAAATGGAAATTTTTAAATTTTGCCCAAATTGAAAATTTTAAACAAATAAACATTTTAAAAAATGTCGAGATTTTAAAAAATTTTAATTTTGAAGTCGAAGTATTCAAAGGAACCTAACCAAAAATAGTCAAGATTTTGAGAGGGATTCTAGGGCTTTCCCAGAGAGCGACCGTTGACCGTTTGCTAGCCTTTTTGGCAGCCTTTTCGGCTACCTATGATTTACTGCACATGTTTAGAGGGCTAACGAGGCGTTAAATACCGCGACGCATTCCAAAAAGTTATTGGTTAAAATTGGTCACGTGATTTGTGAATTTCCATTGGTTGGATTTATAAGATGACAGGCGCGCGATTTTTAAGACATGATATTTGCGTCTTACATCGACTTTACAATAATTCCTACTAGTCTAATTGAATTCTAATCCCCAAGTTTATAAGCATGTTCGTTGCTATAGCGAATAAAAATATGGGCGAGGGCTTATTTGATGCAGAAGAGCGTGTAAAAAAAGTTTAAAACCTTCACATGAACAATCGCATAAGTTATTAACAAATAAAAATTTGAAAAATATCAGATTTAGTTTTTCGCGAATAGCTTCAAAATTATTAACGTTTGAGAAATTTGAAAAAAGATTGAGGAGAAAAATTTTCAGTAAAAAAAAAAATTTATCTCTCGAAACTTTTATCTCTATTATTAAAATTTTTGTTGTTGAAAAATAGTGCCATCTAGCCTTGAGCGCTACTTCGTGAGCCTGAATGTTGGTCACTTTTTACATAATTGAATATTGATTTACAAATTTGAAAAAATTACGGAGTTATTTAGTCGCTTAAAAAAAATTAAAAAAAATCTCACAGATATAAAAATGTTTTTATTGATTATCCATAAAAAAATAAATAACACTTTTAATAAAAAAAAATATTTTAATTCTCATTTTTGAATATCTTTTTTGATATAAACTTTTTGAAAAAAATTAACTTGTTTAAAGAATATAATTGAAAACTACTTATAAATTTTATCTCGGTAATAATAATTCAAATTTAACTAATAACGGAATAAGTAATAAAGATTTTACCACAAATAAAACAGTTAAACATATAGGACTGCATTACTATTGAAATCAGTTAAAATACCAAATATAGGAAGCATTTGAAAAACATAATCAGTTAGTTTGAGGTTTGGGCAGTTTGACTAGCTTGGTACGTTTTTGCGAGAGGTGAAGGTATACGGGTTTTAAGAAACCCCCGCTTTTATGATATCCATTCAGCCAATAGAAATTCAGCAGATCACGTGATGGATTGTAACCAATAAACTTTTGGAATGCGTCGAGATATTTAACGCCTCGTGTGGTCTAGGTTACACCATTAGCTTACGACACTTGTTGGAGTTTGTCCACAGTTTCTTATATGGACAAGTTGGTGGCAGTACTAAGGAGTCACACGGAGGTTGTCCATTGATTCTATACTACTTACTTGCCAGAACTTTCTTCAACATTCGGACTGGATATACCAACCTGACAAAATGTAATAAGATCAAAACTTTGGTTTTTAAACTCTAAATCTGATAAATGTTAATTCCTATTAGTGTTAGCAACGCATAAAATGTTTTAAACATCAATACTGTAACTGTATTTAATTGATGTATCGAAAAGCATAAAACGATCTGTCGATGATCGTTAAATACACGGTGATTCTCAAAGAATACTGTTCGTATTCTTTGAGAATCAAGTCCAAAATACAACCCACTACACAAAGATTCTGAATAGGAAGGATAATAAATTATGTACTTAAGACAGCCCTGACATCATAGCAAACATGTAAACAAATAATGTTCGAAATTTTAGCCTGAATTCGCTCCTCTATAATAATAGTTTACTCCTCTGTGCAAAATACAGGAAGCAAAATCAACATAACCTCATCTGTTATTTGAAGGTGTCGTATTTTTAATAAATGATAACATTCAAATCAATAAACCGCGCATGGATTACCTAATTAAATCCTAGTCAGAATACATTAAATTAACAATTAATTATTTAATGTAAAAGAGGCGGAGATACGGCATACGATTTGAGTAAATAAGGTGTAAAAGATTTACGAAATGGTGGTAACCCAGTGGGTAGAGCGTCAGTGTACCAAGTCGGAGGTCCGAAGTTTGAACCCTGGAAGCGTCAGCTACTGTTTTTTATTTTTTAATTCTTCTACATCATGAATTTTTTCGGATCAGTCTCATGTGCTGTTTATTTAATATAAAAAAAAAATTATTTTATTGTAAACAAAAGGGTAGCCTAGGTAACAAGTTAATCATTTTTTGTTATAACTTCCCTCATTAGTTATTTAAAAATTTATGCCAATAGCCAGTACAAGTTAAAAGAAAAAGAAAAAAATAGGTTGTTTATTGGCCCCAGTACTAGGATACCAGTATAAACAAAATAGATAAGTTTGTAATTAGTAATTTACCCTAATATCCTATAATTAAAATACATATTGAAATAAAGGAAATGAAGCAAGAGAGATAGTTCTAAAAAAATATATTGTAATGAAAATTAAATAAAAAGGCGAATCGTGATTGGGGATCGAGCGCTAGACCTCCATATCACTAGCCCAGATTTCTACCACTGAGCTACTGCGCTTTGCAAGTTGTTGATTCACTTCCACAAATTACGTACCATACTTTCGGTAACTTCTTAAATAGAGATTAATTGGTTTGTGTATTATCATTTTTTATTAAAAATACATCTTATCCAAAAAATGAAATACAAATCTTGTCTCCTGAAACCAAAAAAAAAATTAAAAATACAACAAAGGTTGCTCTAATGCAGTTCGGTAAACAAGCTATCATCTTCAGAGAGATATCTCTTTACAGATGATAGCTTGGTTTCAGAGAGATATCTCACTGAAGATAATAGCTTGGCTACCGAAACGCGTTAGAGCAATGTAAGTTGGGTTTTTTGATCTTTCTTGGTTTCAGTCTGTATATAAATCTTAATTTTAAGATAAGGTGTTAGTATCTCTCTGAAGATGACAGTTTGGCTATCGAAACGCGTTAGAGTAACCTCTGTTGTGTGTTTTAATCTTTCTTGGTTTCAGGGTACAAGATTTGTATTTCAATTTTTGAAGGTAACCAAGGACCAGTCCGTTCCACCAAAAAAAATACATCTCATCCAGATAGGAGATGGTTAGTCTAACTTAGACCCAATTTAGTACTATTATAAATAAAGTTATTGTCAATTAGGCTATTTAAAGGAGTGTCAGATAAAATTTCCCACAGTAAATATCACCCTGTAAATTTCGATATTGGATGTATTATATAAAAACGATGCCCCACACTAATATCACATCAGATCGGAAATCGATCTTGCAAAATTTTTAAATGGTTCCTCAAAATAAATGTTGATGACCAAAAAAGAAAAACATTGGAATTTTAAAATTATTATACCCCTTACCGCCAATCATCATCAAAAAAATATACCGATACCTTTGATACATTGGAGCCAAATTATCGGTGTAAAAATATCGAACATCGAAACGAAAACATCGATACATGGACGTAACGTGTACACTCCTAATTGCCTGTGCATTAGAATCAAATCTTCTGGGGCTTTCCCAGGGGGCGACCACTTGCTAAGTGTGTTTGTCTCAACTGTTGATAGTTCACCTACCTATGATCTACTATACACGTTTAGAACGCTGCATGCTGTAGTCTAGATCAGGTGTGGCCAACTTTGGTGCACATAAGATCTACTTTTTATTTTAAAATTGTGTCGCGATCGACCTATTTTTTAGGTAAGAAGGGGATGTTTTTGCAATGTGCTTTTATACCGACGTGCACTTTGGCGAGCTCCATGATTAAGGGGTAAATAATCTACATACATGAGTATTTATTTAATGGGTTAAAAAACTTATGTCCAGAGGAATTAAAACAACATGAGCACTTATTAATAACATTTATTCTTTCAAACTTTTTAAATTAATGAGAAACCTGAGTCTGCATTTCCTTTACTAGTGCATCATAATTTGGAGTATATCCTGACAAAGACAATAAAAATGAGTCCTCAGTATGAGAATCGGTCAGGACGGAACGAAGTTTAGTTTTAGTCAATTGTAAATATGAAAATGCCGATTCGCACAGATACGTAGATCCAAAGCAAGAATAAATATATTCGCTACATTTGATAATATTGGGATACTTTTCTCGGTATCAAATAAGTCTGCAATTTTTTTGCTAATTTCCTTCACAATTAAATCGTTTTTGAAAGGAAAAGATGTAAATTCCACAATTTCTTTAATTTTTTTAAAATCTTGGAAACGCTTCTCAAAATCTTCCATTACATTTTGTATTTCGGCCACGTACTTGTCAATCTCATAAATAATATTTTTATTTTTTTGTAAGTTGTCTGCCATATTTGGAAAATGGTTCATATTATTTTGTTGTAAATCTTCTATCAACAAAATAAATTTGGTTTTATATGCATCTATGCTGCTAATCATATCAATTATTGTTTTATTTTTACCTTGTAATTCTAAATTTAAATGGCTTAATATGGAAGTAAAATCTGTAAGGAATGCTAAGTCACTAAGCCAGGTTTTGTCATTTAAATAAAAAAGTATTTGTACTTTTTAAGTTAAAGTTTTTATGAGATACTTTTCGCAAACCCCGAACTTGCGAGTGATCGACGAAAATTGGTCTCGCGATCGACCGGTCGATCGCGATCGACTTGTTGGCCACCCCTGGTCTAGATTACCATTCTCTTTACATTTTTAGTCTAAACTAAATATTTTAGAAAGAATGCCAACATTTTAAAGAAAGAGCTAGAAGTTTATTATTCTCGAGCTTTCGGATTTAACAATTGGAAGTACTAATTCAGAATTTCAAAAGACACCTTTAAATTTCAAAAAAAAAAATAACTTATTTAGTTTTAAAACATTTCAAAAACAAACAAAATACTGATTTATGTAAATTTTACGAAACAGAAAAGTTGTATATGTTCAAGATATAAGGAAATACAAAAACTAAAAATTTCTAAAATAAATAAAGCAAAAATCGTAAATTCAAAAAAGTTAAAGATCTGCTTTTTTAAACATCCCAGAATTTGTAACTTTCGAGATTTTTTTGCAAAATTTTGAGCTTTTGCCCACATTTTACAGTTTATATTTGTAAAGTTGTTACCTCTTTCTGATTGTTATTTTAATTTTTAATTTTTAATTTTAAGTTAAACTTTCAAAAATATTGTAAATTTCAAATTCAAGTTATTATTTAATGTCCAAATGTGAAACGTTTTTCTTGAAATTTCAGCTTTTATATTATGTATGAAAATCCTAACTTTATTTTGAAATTTGAATTTCGAGTTTAAAGCTGATATTTTGAGACTTCAAATTACTTAAAAAATATTTTACGAATCATGGAGTTTTACTAAAATTGTCGACGTTTTTCTTTAACTTTCGATTATTTTAAGTTCAAAATCGCTAGTTTAATTTTTAATTTTAATTTCAATAGAATAGAAAGCTCGACATTATAGGTTTGAAGTTTCAATAATTGACCCTTTTAATAATAATTGGACACTTATTAGTTATTAATTCAAGTTTCTACTTCTTTTACAAAATTTATTACTTAATCTTCAATTTTCAACGTTTTTGAATTTCGAGAAGTATGTTAAATTTTCAAGTTCAAACTTGAAGATTTAATTTAGTTGGGATTAAAACCGAAAGTTCTTTTCGTTGAATTGGCCTAATGTAGAAAAAAAGGAAGAATTTTAAGTTCAGGGAGAAAGTTGAAAAGGCTGAAATTTCGAAAAAAAAATGAAAAGTACAAAAAAAATTTGATTCATTAAGTTTTAAGATATCATGTTTAAATCGAAGCGCAAATAAACATAAAAAGGTACAATGTATTTAAAAAAATTCAAGATTTAACGCAAAATTTTGGGAAATGGCAATTTTTAGAACCGAACTCAAAATTTTGGGATCTAAGCACGAAATATTCAAAGTAAAATCTGAACTGAAACTGAAATAAAATTTGAAATTAAACGTCAAAATTTCTAGAAAAAAGTGAACACTTCTAAAAATTATTTTTTGTTTTGATTTTTGGATTATTATCAACTCGCTTTGAATTATTTTATTCTTTATATCATTCATTATATTTTAACAAAATAAAAAATCTTTTCATTTTATTTTGGCCTTTTTCTCTGTCTAATTTTTTGATCATCTAAATTTCAGTCGCTTTGTTTTTTGGTTTTTGTGCAAAAAAATGACTAACCTCTATATTTGTCTAGATGGCATGGAATGACATTTTAACAGTTTTAAATATCTTGTAGTTGTGTATCAGAAAATGTTTTTAAAAGTAAACAATTTCAATTATACAGGGTGTGTCTGTATGGTAAAGCTCTGTAGCTTTTACAGTTTCTTCGGTAACAGAAATATTTTTGGTACGAAGTACATTAGCATAAGGCGTACATTCTAAAATTGTTTTTTAATTTACAGGATGAACACATACAGAGTGGTACACTACAGTTGTCTTTAAATTGAACAATCTACATATTTTTACATATGGAAATATCTTATAAAATGCTGATTAAAATGATATCAAACAATAGGGATCTGCGATTAGCAGTTTTCGAGATATTTAGAAAAATCATAACAATTAAGCCTAAATTGCAAGCTCACTTAAAAGGCGGGAAACACCCAAATGATTTTATTTTTAGTGCAGATTATTTCAGAACACCCTTTTCTTAAAAAATGATGTAATTATACTTAAATAACATGCGGTTATTCAGGGTGATGAGCAAACGCAAAATGACATTGTTCTCAAAATATTCAAATGGCACCACCTCTATATTATTTCTCATTTCTGTTAATTAACAGTTGAGCTTTGTATGATGTGAACATCTTTGTGGCTAATTCTTATAGTCAGGGAGATATTTAATTTCAACTTAAAAAAATCCAATTGTCTAGATTTATTTTAGTAAAATGCGTTTCTTTTTTTCATATCTTTTAGATCTAAACAAAAATAATGTCTCTAAAATGCACCAATTTAATTCATTGTTCTAATTTTAATCGTATAAATTACATATTTTCAAAAATATGAACTCTCAATTAGAAAATATATTGGTCTAGGTCTAGATGGTTTAGAGTAAAACTAGTGCATGGTACAACATTCGTTCATTCTAGTCAATTTTACGTTTGTTTTGGTGAAGAAAATTAACGAAACAAACCCATTCCCATATTTTCAAAAACAAAATAAGTTAAACCTACACTGTGGCTTAATCAAGCTAAAGTACAGGGTCTTTGCTTATAAATGCACCCCCCATTTATCTTTCGAATTATGATAGATACAAAAAAATTTCACTAAAAAAGTTTCTAGATATCTCTTAAATTTTTATTTGAAATAAGTTTGCGATATACAGGGTGCCACGTTTTTTCAGAATCAAAGTCAACTTTGGTTTTTTAAATGGAACAACCCAATTATTTTTTTATTTTTGAAATTTCCCAAAAATTCCACATATATTTTATGTAACATACCTATATCTAAATTTAATTGTTTCCGAAATATTGATGGTTATAGATCGCCAATATGATCTTGATTTTTCGTAAATAATAGATATCTATAAGAAATGTTAGATTTAAAAGTTTATAGAAATCGCTTAAATATTTATTTCAAATATGTTTGCTATATACAGGGTGTTTAGCTTTCCAGAGTACAAATAAATTTTGGTTTTTTAAATAGAACATCCGAATTATGTTGTTATATTTGAACTACTTTGATAAGTATTTCATAAGACATAGCTTATTCTTAGACTCAGCAGTTTAAAAATGTTGTTACTTAAAAAACTGACAATTTTCTAAACTTAAAACAAAAACCTATAAGTATAACTCTGAAACCGTTTAACATAGAATAAATGGGCCCCTCTTTCCCTTTTTATTATCGATATATTTTGAAATAAGCCAGCTTTTTATGTTACTTCATTTTTTTTATTAAAGTTTTAAACAAAATGAACCTAGGATCATATTGACGATTTAAAACCATCAATATTTTCAAAGCAGTTAAATTTAGATATGGGGTATATTGTATAAAATATATTTTCAGGGGAATTCAAAAATGAAAAAGTCATCGGACTGTTCTACTTAAAAAAAAAACAAATTAAGTTTGGATTCTGGAAAAACAAAACCCCCGGTATATCAATAAATCATTTAAAACAAAAATTTAGGACAATTCTTGAAAACTTTTACATTTAACATTTCTCGTAGATACCTGATTATTAGTATCAAATCAAGCTGATATTGGCTATTTCTAACTATCAATATTTTGGAAACAATTAATTTTAGCTCTAGGTAGGTTTTATAAAACATATGTGAAATTTTTAGGAGAATTCGAAAAATAAAAAAATAATTGGAGTGTTCCGTTTAAAAAACAAAAGTTGACTTTGATTCTGAAAAAACGTAGCACCCTGTATATTGCAAACTTAGTTCAAATAAAAATTTAAGAGATATTTAGAAACTTTTTCATTCAAATTTTTTTGTATCTATCATAATTCGAAAGATAAATGGGGGGTGCATTTATAACCAAAGATCCTGTACACTAATAACAGATTTATATTTTACCTTAGATTGAAACGATCGCAGTTGAGACGAGACATGTCGAATTCCTAGTTTCTAAAACTTTTTTGGAAATTATGCTGTTAAAAGGTTTATTTATTAGTGTTTTTCATTACCGTTAAAAAATAAATTTCCAACCACTTCAATCAGAAGTGGATTTCAAGAATTAAAATGTCGACAATTTTTATTTTTCAAGTTTAAAGTTAAATAACTTTCAAACTATAAGAGGTAGACCCACAAATTCTTACATTTAATCAAAGCTTAGTTCTTGCTTAACAAAAATAAAAAATAATGTACGGGGTGTGCTATTTGAATTTTTTTGAGAACAATGTAATCTTGTGTTTGCTAACCAACCTGCCTAATATCAAAGACTATTTAAATAAAATTACATTAGTTTTCAAGAAAAAGGTAAACTGTAATTATTGGTACAAAAGATATATTGATTTGATTGTTTCTGGTCTTTCAAACGAGCTTCAAAATTAGACTCATATTTCATGATTTTTCTAAATATCTTAAAAACTATAAATCCCAGTATCCTATTGTTTAATATTGCATTAATCGGCATTTTATATAGCATTTAAATATGTAAAAAATATAGGGTGTTCTAATTAAAAAAAGGCAAGTGTATCTTTTCATCCTGTATAGCAGACAATAATTTTAAAATGTGTGCCTCGTGGTAATGTCCTTTTGAAAAAGATTGAAATTGTAAGAGTTACAGGGTTTTACCGCATTAATGACCCCCCCCCCTGTATAAATAATAATTTGAATATCCCACAATCTTGTCTCGGTAAACTAAAATAAAATTTTTAAGATAATTCTAAAAACTGTGTTGGAGGAATATAAATTGACAAAACAACTCTGCTGTTAGAGCTTAATTTTTATTTTTAGCCCCTCTACGCGACGGAAAAAAATTATTTGCTGAAGTGCTAACAAATTTTGAAGAAATCCAAATCGCAGAAGGTTTAAATTTTATTTAAATAGTTTCTGTGTGGACGGTGGCTATTTGAATTTTGTATTAAAGCTTAAACTGTATTAAAACATATCTTGGGAGTATTGCAGGTATATCGTCTATATTCAAATATTCAAAAACCTAAATTCTTCTTGCCATCTTGCCTAATTTAAATATCATTTAGATGCAAATTCGAAAATGGGAAAATTAATATTTATCTAAGCCAAGTATTAACGCAATTAAAGTTAAAGGAGGGGATTTAAACTTTTTAATTAATAAAGTACTTTTAGGGTTTGCATTATGATTGAAAATTTAGAAAATCTTAATGAAGTGATTTTGGCACCTCTAAAAGCCAAAAGACGAGTCAATATACATTTAAAATTAAAATTGCTTTAGCTCGAATGAAGACTTATCGTAGAAATGAATTTCGATATTATTTTCTATTTCCTTTCAAAAGACGTACGCAGAGACATCGCAGAATCACTGTTGCGATGTTTTTTTCTGTATCAGTCCAAAAAACAAGTAAAAAAAAATCAGTAAATGTTGGAAACTCCTTAACTACTTGAGTGCACTTAACTCCAAATAAAAAAAAACATCTTTTACGTATACAGAGTGTCCCGAAATTAGGTTGAAGAATTTTAACAGCGGACTCTTTATCTAAAAATAGGTAAAAAGTTTCATATAAACATATCTCGGGAAAAACTTCGTTTTCGAGATACAGGGTGTCAAAGGCAAAATTAAAATGATGGTTTTTTTTTATTTTTTCGAAATGTGACAGATAAATATCTGAAATTTGTCATCTGTCCTAGAATCGGCCTAATATATCTACTGACACACCCAATTAGATTTTGATGTTCTATAAAATACACTGCAAAATTTTATTCAGTGTGGATCAGTGGCGGGTAAAACTAGGGGGGAAGACGGTAATAAAATTATTCCTAATTTCGTTATTTTCAATTGTTTTGATATTTTAAACCTAAAATCTCTTAGTACGGATCTTTTTATATAAAAAAGGTACTCTTACCTTACCTTGACAGAGTGGACCGTTTTCGAGTAAAATGCATTCAAATAATTTATTGCATGTCTAGGAATTACTATAAAAAAGATCTAAAATGTAAGTGGGCCATGGAAATAAATAAGATGATTGTCAAAGTAACTTAAGTCTAACGTCTTAACATTAAAGCAATAATTTTTGTTTGGTTTCATTTTTCAAATTTTGTCCATCGTGGGTTTAATTTAGAATAAAGAATTAGTGATATGCATGTTGTGTACGGATTCTGTAATGGGAACGCAGTGATTGCTCATTTTAAAAATAAGACGATACTCTATTCTTTTTTAGGAAAACCGTTTCTTATACTCCCTCTGAACAGCCAATGCCTTCTTATTACAGAACTTATACAAAACATGCACATTGCTTAATTCTATATTCACAAATGAATCGATTGAACCCATAATTAAAAAATTTAAAAATTAAACCAAATAAAAAGTTGCTTGAATGTGTTGACGTTAAATTTAAGATACATTGACAATCATCTTTTTTGTTTCCATAGCCCCCTTACATTTTAGACTTTTTTTATAGTAATTCCTGTATCTCGAAACCGAAGCTTCTCCCAATATATGTTTACATAAAACTTATTACATATTTTTGCCAAAGAATTCGCTATTAAAATTTTTTAACCTAATTTCGGGACAGCCTGTATTTCAACAAAAATTGATTAGTTTTTATTCTTATTATCAATAAAAATTCATCTTGGAAAAATGTCGACAACTTTTGCACACCCCCGACATTTTGAAACACACAAAGCGATGTGTTTATTTCCAAAATTCAACAAAAAATAAAGGTGCAAGCCTAAATTCAGAATTTTAGACAAAGGGTCGAAATTCCCAGAGTGAAATCGACATTTTGAATTTAAATTCGAAATTTCCAAAATAAAATCAACATTTCGTAAAAATTAAAACTCCAAGAGTCAAACTAAATATTAAGATATAAAAAAGTAAGTATTAAATGTTGAAAAAGTGGTCCACAGTTTTCTATTAAGAACGACATTTCGAAGAGTTACAACACTAAATTTCGAGAAAAAAGTCAACATTTGACTAATAAGATACATTTAAAAATAATTTATCGAAAGGTTTGTTAATTTAGAGAAAAAAAATCGAAATTTCACCTTAATGTCCAAAAAAAAGGCTAAAATTGTATAAAAAGAAATCCGGGAAAATTAAAAATTAGAAGTAAGTTGGAAATTATGAGAAAAATTTTAAATTAAATAAAAGCGAGATAAAACATATCGAACAAAAATTTAAGCTTCTGGAAAGAATCTAAATTTAGGAAACATTTAAGAAATATGGGGCCCTGAAAAGTTTCTTGTACAAGAGCATATTGCTAACTAACGCCAATGACTGGACTCTTTTCGCGAAGACATTCTGTATATTTTATATAAAGCGTGGTAGAGTTTGAAGTTTCTAATTTAAGTTATTTTGTAATATTTGATTTCAAAATAAACGAAGACGCTTCAAACAAAACAAAGTCCTTGCTTTCAAATTAAGACCTTAATAATTCGTTTTATTAGAAATAATAACTCACTAAGAAGCTTCTAGTTGCATCAAAAAGCCTCGCGTAACTGAATATTTCCTTCTTTACCATTTAGCGCATCCGACAGACAAAACGAGAATCGAAAGAGACTGAGGGTCCCATTAACCCTTCGGCTCGGAATCAACGATTCCGAGAAATTGATACTAATTAATTTAGGAGCTGATATCGGTGTTTTACTTGCAGGGCGTGAGCAGGAGCAGCTCGGGACGATATTGCTGCCAGGCAACAAATAAAGAAGGCACATCGAAAAGTCCCCCGTTCCACTTGAGAGTGAAATTCGAACCGGTCTGCGGCGACGGTAACGGCAGAAGATTCCTAGGGGCGGCGAAAGGCGAACCACTCAAGGTGGAATGCAAGGTGAGTCCTCGAATGGATTATCAGGCAGCCGGCCGGAAAAATCGCAAACCTGTTGTTTTCCGTCGTCTTTTCCACCTTCTCAGACTTTAATTGCCAGGTTTTTACGAGAAATGGGTCGACAAGTTAATAATAATAAATATAATATGGAGTCCGTTACAAGACGGTTTTATTTCTCACTCACTTCGTTAACATGCTCTAAAAAAAGTTAATGTGAAATTCTGAAAAAGAAGTCACAACTTTGAAATTTATAAATAAAATTAAGTTTATTCTTGAAATTTTGCGAGAAATATTGAAATTTAAAAAAAAGTTTAAAATTTCAAAGAAGCATCGAATTTTCTAATTTTTTCTTGAAATTTAACCTTCAAAATGGAAAAAAGAAATTTTATATTTAGTTATATTGAAATTTTCTTCAAATTCCGAATTTACTAATCTATTACATAAAAGGCAAAAGCCTCTCACTCGTCACGAAATCTCCGAAACTATTAAAATTAACCCCGAAATTTGAGGAAGAGAGGATTTTTATAAAAGTCAACCTATAAGGGGGTGAAAATGTACACTAAATTTTACATGTGATAAATCAGTTGCATGCTCTCAACAATTTTGGTGGAACGGACTGATGCTTGGTTATCTTCAAAAATTGAAATACACATTTCGTCTATTTTTGTAGAAATCGTGATTTTTTTAATATCTATCTTACTTTCTTAAAATTTCAAATTTTCTGTAAACATTTTTTACAGACATTTCACAACTCCCTAAAGATGATAGCTTGGCTATCGAAACGCGTTAGAGCAACCTTTGTTGTGTTTTTTAATCTTTCTTGGTTTCAGGGGGCAAGATTTGTATTTCAATTTTTGCTCTCAACAAACAAAACAAATGGATGTATTTACACGTTAATCTATAGATAATAACGTTGTCTATAAACTGCTATTAAACTGCAAATATATTGCATTCTCTATTAATTTGGCCAAAAAAATCCCACCAAAATTCGCGTTTACATTGCATCATTATCTTTAAATGAAACATGATATCTACAAGTATTTAGCAATTTTTAATAATAATCAAATATGATCTAATTTTGACCTTCAAGTTAAAATTCGAAATGTTAAAAAAATTTTACTTCAAATTTCAACTTTCCTCTCAAAATTTTTACTTTTCTTCAAACTTTTGATTTTGTTTTCAAGTTTCGTTTTTTACCCACAAAGTTGGAATCTAAATCAAATTTTGGTGGAACAAACTGGCCCTTGGTTATCTTCAAAAATTGAAATACAAATCTTGTCCCCTGAGACCAAAAAAGATTAAAAAACACAACAAAGGTTGCTCTAACGCTTTTTGATAGCCATAGCTATCGAAACGCGTTAGAGCAACCTTTGTTGTGTTTTTTAATCTTTCTTGGTTTCAGGGGACAAGATTTGTATTTCAATCTCAATCAAATGTTCATTTTTTTTGTTTTTCGGCTACTTTAATCTTTAAACATAAGCCACAGTTACACACTTATGTTTGAGAAAAAATTATAAATTACAAAAAATTAAAATTTGGAAAAAAGATTCAAAATTTGGAAACAACTTACATTACTGGAAAAGGAAATTACATTTGAATTTTTAATACAAAAATGTTGAAATTTAATGGTCAAAGATTTTAAAGAAATTTAAAAAACTGTATTTTTTCAAAATTTCGAGAGATTTTTTTTTCAGATTGTTCATTCCAAAATTTTGACTGGAAACTCGAAATTGTGACATATATCGCAAAATTGTTGGCGTGCCATACCAAAATTTTGTCTTTAGAATCTAAAGTTAAATCTGAAATTTCAATATTTATATCAACTTTTTGACTTTAGAATCGAAATTTTCATTTTAAAATCAAAGTTATGAAGGAGTTTTATGAATTTAAAATTTCAAGTTTCAGCTTGAATTCTCAAGTTTAAACGCAAAGTACTGTTTTTCAAAATTTCGAATTTTAACTTTCGACTTGAAATTCGAGAAAAGCATCAAGTTTTGAAATCTCGACATTGGTAATTTTTTTCAAGATTTAGAGGTCATTCTTAAGAGATTTCTCGTTTTAAAAAAATTATTTTTGTTTTAGAATTCAATATTTAAATAAGTAAATACAAAGTTTCAAATTTAAATTAAACTTCGATATTTTTTTCGAAAGTTTGACTTTGGCTTCAAAATTTAATGTTAAATTCAATATTTTAGGAAATCACTTTTTTACGTCCATTGCATTCAGAAACTTATGCATATTCCAAAAATGTAATAATTCAAGGGTAAATCAAATATGAACCGGAATTTCTATCATGTCGCCATAAGGGCATTGGGAGTGTGCGCATACTCTAAGACATGTCAAGCGAATTCCGTTCTCGCCGCTCATCAATTGTAAATACAATGAGTGAGCAAGAGGTTCATCCGCACGTTGCGCAGCGCATTATTATTAAATTTCTTGCCGTTAAAGGCGTAAAGCGCGCCGAAATTCTTCGTAGACTAGAAACACAGTTTGCAAATACTTGTTTAAAGAAAATTCAAGTGTATGAATGGCACAAAAAATTTTTGGAAGGACGAACTCAAGTTGAAAATAAACCCCATGTCCGTCATCCTCACACCAGTGCGGACAACATTAACGCTGTTCAATGCCTTTTGGAAAGTGATCGCCGTTTAACTGTCGGTGAAATTGCAGCTCAGATAGGGATACGTTTTGGGAGTGCTCAATCCATCGTTACAGATGAGCTGGGGTTTCGAAAAATTTCTGCCAGGTGGGTAGCTCGTCTTTTGACTGAAAAACAGAAACAAGAACGTCTGGAGATTTGTCAAGGCCATCTTGGATGTTTTCAATGTAAAGGTGATGGTTTTTTGCAACGTATCGTTACGTGTGAAGAGACTTGGGTCCACCCCTGAATATAAACAAGCAAGCATGGAGTGGAGAAAAAAGGGGGAAGGTGCACCAGTCAAAGCAAAAACTCACCTGTCTGCTAACAAGGTTCTTGCGACAGTGTTTTGGGATTTAAAAGAAGTTGTGCACATAGATTTTCTACATGAACGTCTTATGGTTAATGCTGCCTACTACTGCCAGCCATTGCATTAAGAAAAACGTGCATATCGCATATAAAGGAAATACATTGGGAAACATTAGAATACCCTCCTTATAGTCTTAACTTATCACCATACGATTATCATATGTTTGGGCCACTGAAAGAAGCTCTAGGAGATGAGCGATTCCATGATGATTATGCTGCTGAGACATTTGTGAGCAATTGGCTGCAAACACGCCTCCCTTCTTTTTATAATGATGGCATTAAAAATCTCCCAATTCATTGGGAAAAATGCATAACAAAATCAGGAGATTATGCAGAAAAAGATTTAATAACTTTTATATATGTATCTTATACCAATAAATTTTTAAAAACTAATTTCAGTTCATATTTGATTTATTCTCGTATACAGGGCAGGGCATACACTTAAAATCTTTGGTAAAACTAACAGTGGTACCTAATATCATTTTTATAACAAAAATTAACATTTCATATACACATCAGGAAAGTCAAACACTGTCCATAGGGAGAATGTTAATGAGAGATTTAACAATGAGAGCTAATAGTGGGATAGATGGGCGGCACCTTGTATTCTCCTACACCGGTGTAAACAATTCAACGCAGAGCGCAGCGATCAGTGTTGGTGGAGAAATCAGTAGTACATCATAGCTTCTAACGTGTTTTGTTACGGGATTACTACTGGCAGGCAACAATTTTATTAAAATTTGCGTACCACATGCTGTTTGTTGTTTTAGTCCGTTGATTTGATCAATGTCTGAGGCAAAATAAAACTGGTATTCTTTGATAACCAAAATAAATAAACGAGATTTCTTAAACAAAATAAATAATAATTCTAATGATGAATATAACATAATAACTCTTTAAACATTACAATATAAGGGGGCCGCCAAATTGTGCCAAACAATATTCCAGTCTGTTGTAAAACTTTCGACGAGTTTTTTCTAACATCTAAACTGGAAGATACGAGCATGCTGCGTCAAGGTAGGGGAATACGTTCAGCGGCCGTAGAAAACTATGGAACGGACAATTCTTAGCGTTTTACATGGACAATGAAAATTTTTCCTTATCTGTATGTGTTAAGTGTAAGAAGTTGGAAGATTCTATCTTCATAAATAAAGAAATAGGATTGGATGTGCTATGAGTATGTCACACCCAATATAGTATAACAAATACATTTTTGAAGTAATTGAAATATTTCAACTAGCATTTTCCAAAAACGGGCATGGAAAATGTGAGCAAACTAAAAACAACAATAATTTCGTCGGTTTTCTTGGAATCCTAACAACCACTTCGCCCCGGTTTGTTATCTGTTGAGTTTCAAAAGTAGCGCGAGTTTTCTACGGGAATGGATTCCTAAAGAGAAATATTTCCATACATTTACCATCGGAAATCCCTCGATGCTGTCTGGAGACATTGTTTCGCGTCAAGTTTACTTAAATATTACGTATATCAGAGAAGTTCCCCAAACTTAAACGCTCGCTCCTCAATCGCGAAATTCCCGTAGAGAAATGTTAACGAATTTCCATTGCAACGACAGGTAAACGTTGTTGACTTTTCGTGCTCGCCCTCAGTGCATTTCAAACACAATTTGTGCACGCGATGTAAACCTTAGACTGACCCCTAAGGGTATGTTTTGTTACCGATTATTTTAAATCTGGCCAAAATAAATCGTCCAATGGTAATGCAACAGTTACCAGACATCATATTATGGATATTAGCACGTTGAATCCGAATTTTCAAAGAAAATTATTGAGTTACAATTTCACGTTTTCTCGTACAAGTATTTCAAATTTCGAAATTCTGAAAAATCGAATTTACTTTCCCAAAATTTTGAGATTACACTTGCATTTATAAAAGAAGAAACGATGAGTGTAAAGTCGAAAATTAAATATATCGTACATTTATTAACAAAAATTCAAAATTAAATTCCAGATTTTTTTTTAAAAACAACATTTTAAATTAAGATATTTTTAATATATTTTTTAAATACGAGGGTAAATCAAATATGAACCGGAATTTGTTTTTAAAGATTTATTTGTACAAGATACATTTATGAAAGTTATTAACTATTTTTCTACATAATCTCCTGATTTTGTTATGCATTTTTCCCAACGGATTGGAAGTTTTTTAATGCCATCATCATAAAAAGAAGGGAGGTGTGTTTGCAGCCAATTGCGCACAAATGTCTCAACAGCAGCATCATCATGGTATCGCTCACCTCCTAGAGCTTCTTTCAATGGTGATAATCGCATGGTGGTAATCGGATGGTGATAAATCCGGACCGTACAGAGGGTGTTCTAATATTCCCAATGCATTTCCTGTAATTTTTGATGTGTCAGATTGGGTGAGTGAAAGCGGACATTGTCGTGAAACAAAATCATATTTCTGACAAAAATTCGCGCCTCTTTCGATGATATGCACGTTTTGCTTAATCCAATAGCTGGCAGTAGTGGGCAGCATTAACCGTTCGACGTTCATGCTGAGACGTGCACAACTCCCAAAATCCTAAAACACTGTCGCAAGAAGAACCTTTTCAGCTGAGAGGCGAGTTTTTGTCTTGATGAGTGCACCTTCCCCCTTTCTTCTCCGTTCCATGCTTGCTTGTTTAGATTCAAAGATGTAATGGTGGACCCAAGTCGTGATGAGACTTGGGTCCACCATTACGTCGCAAAAAACCGTCACCTTGACGTTGGAAACATCCAAGATGGCGCTAACAAATCTCCAGACGTCGTTGTTTCTGTTCTTCAATCAAAAGACGAGGTACCCACCTGGAAAAAATTTTTCGAAACCCCAGCTCATCTGTAATGATGAATGGAGCACTCCCAAAGTTTATCCCTATCAAAGCTGCAATGTCACTAACAGTTAAAAGGAGATCACCTTCCAAAAGAGTTGAACAGCGTTAATCTTGTCCGCAGTCACACTGGTCTGAGGAAGACGGCCATGGAGTTTATTTTCAACTTAAGTCCTTCCAAAATGTTTACACTTGAGTTTTCTTCAAACGAGTATCCCCAAACTGTGCTTCTAGTCTACGAAGAATTTCGGCGGGCTTTACACCTTCAGCGGCAAGAAATTTAATAATAATACGCTGCGCAACGTGCGGATGAACCTCTTGCTCACTCATTGTATTTGCAACTGACAAATAGCGAAAACGGAATTCACTTGAGCGCAGGAAGTCAGGTGATATTCCCACCTAACATATCTAAGAGTATGCGCACACTTCCGACGCTCTAATGGCGACATGATAGAAATTTCGATTCATATTTGATTTACCCTCGTAGATTGAAGATTCTTCTGAAATTTCGACTTTTTTATTTTTTATCATTTTGTAGTAATTGTTACGATTTTGAAGGAAGAAATATTGGCAACCAGTAATATCTTATGCTAATCGATAGCGATATTTCATTGGTTTAGCATATCATACCAAATGATAACGAAGGCTTCCACGACCAGAGTCAGTACAGGATATACTTCTTCCGGGATTGGACCCTGTCAAAGAACTACTAAAAGTGTTCGACGTTTCGCCCACCATCGTAGGGGGCTTCTTCAGGAACAAAGAAAAGAAACAATAAATGAAAAGAGGAATATCAGGGAATGTGCAAAAATGAAAGAATGAAAAGGCCAATTTCAAAACATCAGGGCACGGTAACCATGAGGAATTTTTGGATTTCAGTGGCCTTGCGTATCTTCCTATTATAGTAATTGGGAATATTGGATTGAATTGAAATATTATCAAAGAGAATCTTATGTCCGGCCTCATGTTGATGTTCGGCAATGGCTGACTGTTACAAATTGCACGACATTGAAACTGTCATTAAACGACATCTTCACCCTACGCCTCGTCCTTCGCAAAATTCAATAATTTCTTCTAAAGCCTTTCTTCCTTATGATCACGGAGTAACAGATTAAGTCGGAAAATTATTGAGAAAACATAACATTAAATCCATTCCTCAAAGATCCAACAGCTCCTCCCATCTCCCAAAGATAAAAATTCAATTTTTTGTTTTCATGGTGTGTACAGGGTTCCTTGTTCTTGTGGTTCAGTGAACATCGGAGAAACGGAGCGATTATTTAAGATGCGAATATTCGAGCACCAAAGATGTCTTAGGTCTGGTTTATTTTCGCTGTCAGCCATTGCCGAACATCAACATAAAACCGGACGTAAGATTCTCTTCGACAATATTTCAATTATATCCAATATTCCCAATTACTATAATAGGAAGATACGCGAGGCCATTGAAATCCAAAAATTCCCCAAAAACATCAACAGAGACGACGGTTACATGCTTTTTTCCATCTGGAAACCAACCATCGGAAATCTTTGGAAGTGATCGCGCAGACAAATGGTATATAAAGTTTCCCTTTCCCTCTTTCCTGTCAGAAGAGTTCCGCCTCTAGTATGGTGGACATACTGAGTTACCGTGCTCTTCTGTCCAAACTTTCTTATTCTTTGCACCAATTTTCAATTCAGAGGAGTTTCGCCTCTGGTATGGTGAACATATTGAGTCACCGTGCTCTGATGTTTTGAAATTGGCCTTTTCATTTTTTTATTTTTGCATATTCCCTCATATTCCTCTTTTCATTTATTGTTTCTTTTCTTTGTTCCTGAAGAAGCCCCCTACGATGGTGGGCGAAACGTCGAACACTTTTAGTAGTTCTTTGACACGATCCAATCCCGGAAGAAGTATATCCTGTACATATCGTACCATTTCCGATTATATAGTAATTAACGGTCACAGATTTGTGGCGTCTGTCGAAAAATCCTGCGTAATATTTTGATATGTTGGATATAATTATTATTTCTTCACATGATATTTCAGAAAGCTTGGGATTTCGATAGAAGTAGTTTGCTATCCAAATTAGCCTCACGCGACCTAAGGTAGGGGTTCTTTTCAGGATCCCAATGCGCTCCTAGTGCTCGCATATTAGCACTGCATATTTCCTTTCTGTATTTTTTTTCCTTGTACATAGATACCAATCTTGAGTTTGATGACTTTCGGATTGATTGTTAGTGGTTTCTGCTGAAGAGCGCACTCGCGTATGACCACTTCGTCCTCCGGATGTAGAGAAGTCCCCAATCAGTCGCCCCCGCAATACCTCAACATGTGAAAATGTCTAAAAAGTTTCTGAATTTCAAATCTATGATTTTATAAACAACAATCGCTCAATTAGGTAAGGTGAATTGGAGAAAATGTCGTTTATGTAAACAGAATTGAAATCAATAAATTACAACACGACTGAATAAAAATTGTCCTGGATCTTTTCCATTTTCATTTCGCTAAATGAATCGGATTTCTGTCATCGTATTAAACAATATCTCGGTTTTACATATTTTTACATTTGAAATATTCAGATGCAAACGGAAATGAATAAATATTCTGTTATGTTCCACTTTGGGGCTTCCATTTGGAGCGGAAGATTCAGCCTCCATCACCTGTGCACGACGTAAAACACGTAGATGTTCGCACGTTTTTTCGACACTAACGCCGTTTTTAGTCGGCGTAGAATATATGATATCGGCATCCCCTCATAAATTCTGCACAAGACGAAAGCGGCGTTAGAGGGTGGATTTCATGAGCTGCCAGCGATTCTCATATCTTAATTGATTGCATTCAGAGCTTTTAAACTGAGTTTTTTTAAAATCGGATGTTGTTTTCGACGATTCACGCTGTTGCTCGAAGAAAAGCTTTACGGAAATTTGGGTGGATTACGTGAGCGAATGCTTTAAATTCGCCCTAGTTTACCTTGGTTTTTGTCTAATTTGACAAGATATTATTAAATGATGAAAATTAAATTTCGACAAAATTCGAAATAAGAGAAAAATATTGAGACAGCTCATATTTCCCAGTGGCTCTTCGATTACTTGGATATTCTTAAGCTTGTCGACAGATTTACCTTCCAAAGTCAAAAAGCGAGTTTTAACGTGATCCTTGAAGCACATGATAAAAATCAGAGGCTAGAATTTTTTCGACTGATCTTACATAATTTTACTCTTGTAAGCTAACATCGAGCTTTGTCCGCGCTCTGAAACCTCAAAATTGCATTACATGAGCGTAGGGTAGCAGACTCGTTCAAATGCAGGGCAAAACGGCCGTCGACTTTTTCTCTCATAAAATTCAGTTAAAGCTCTCAATGGAATTTTACGTAAAGCTTGTCCACTTTCCTAATTGAAAACCAACCCTTTGCAGGTTCAGCAGTCTTTGACTAAGAAGTGAAAATCCCCTGAATTGAATACACCTCATTCTTATCACATAGTCGACCGTCTTGACAATGGCGGTTACTCCTGAGTTATTAAGGGTACGCGTTACTGATCCGATAATAAACACTTTGGATTTTTAATACTTTTGTATAACATCTGTTTCGTGAAATATCTAAGCTAAGGGCGACTCTCGTCTATTCAAGGTAGATTGCTCATTTCAGAATTTTCGACCTCTGGAGAGGTCTAAAGCAGATACCTACGTATGAGTCATTTCATTCAGCCGCTGGTCAGCCTTTTTAGGACGTCTAATGCATTCTTGAATTATATTATTTAAACGAGTACACCTTTACTATTTTATTTATTTACTATTTATTATTCCTCTTGGATCGGTTTTCTTTGCTTGGCCTTAACTTTTCTTTATTGAGCACTCCTAAAGCCTTTCTTGAAAAACTTTGGTTTCCACTTTCTGGGTTTCATTGGTGGCGTGTTCTGTAAGAAAGCTATGAAAGCGCAGAAAATTTTCCTTTATAAATAAAAAAGTACTTAATACCTTCCATTTACAAACTTTTTCACGTGGCAAATATGACAAATATCATTTTATTGAATCTTGAATTAAAAAATAAATTCACTAACAAAAATATTTCCAAAATTTATACAAAAAAAGTCAAAGTTTAAAGTCAAAATGTTGTAATTACAATAGAAAGTTTAAGATTGTTTTACATTAAATGTCGATTTTTCTTCAAAATTTTATGTTTACTCTCAAGATTTTGAGCTTGAAATTTCATTTTTTTTAATTTCAGTTTTAATTCACGATTTAGAGAAAAAAGGTTAAATTTTAAGATCAAAAATATCTACATTTTTAGAAAAAATGTGGAGTTGGCTATCCTTGTTTCGCATCGTACTCGCAGTGCTTTGAAGGCATAACAGGGTTATCCTTTGCAAGTAGACTGAACCTAAAAAAAATTGTGAGAAACAAACTGAATTTATTTGAAATGATACTTTCTCAACATTTCACATTTTTGAGAAATTCTGAACTTCCAATCGAAAATCCAAATGTGATTCAAAATCACTCGAGATATAACTAGTCAATTTTACGGTAAAAAGTCCTGTTTTTTGACATTTCACAATAATAAAGCAAATCATGACCAACGGTCGTAGTATGCAATATAGTTGTCTTTCGTAGAGAAATAGTCAAAGTTTCCTGTCCACACTTTTTGCTCCTCATTACCAAAGTGCCATCCTGCATCAGATAATCTGCAAACAATATTTGCGAGTTTATTACCAATAAAGGGGGAAGGCATTTACGTCAGAAATAATACGAGGACGATCATTCCAAATGCAAATTTCAGTTAAAGCATTGAATGGGATTCGAAAGGAACACTTTTTTCGTGTAACATCTGCCAAAATAACCTTTTATTCGCATCGAAATTGCAGATTTACCGAATCAGTTTTGTAAAGGGCTCCATTTGTGAGTTCATTTGGGGAAGAATGCCCTACAGCCGGTAATATTGAGCGAGCTGTTCCCCTTTTTTAATTTCTTTTAAACTAATCGTCGGGCTCTCTTGTTCCGAATCTGTTTACGTTTTCCGCCTTCGAAATTGATCAATCCGAACAGAAGGTAGACTCGTTTTTTATTAAAAGAGCATTAAGATGTTAAATTTTAGGAAGTACATTCAAAGCTCCTTATTCCCGATTTCAGCATTTGCGGCGATTTTTTTTAATATTTGCGAGTTTTATTTCTATTTTTGTTGTGTATCCATTTTTCAATTTTTGATTGGGATAAGATATTTCATTTTTTATTTCTACTGAATTTTTATGTTTTTAATTAATTTTTTAACTGTTTTGAATGTGACTAATTTTTTCCCTTTTTTAATGTTAACATGTTTCTTACATGCATCGAAATGGCTGGTGATACATGCTGGTAGTTTAGCTACCTAAGATTTGTAACGTGCATTTAGGTAGATAGACGGCTCCACTTGTGTAGTCTAGGTATAGGTTTATTTGCACTTTGTCCTTGTGAAAGTTTTTTGCACGGTTCGACAGGTGGCGTGTTATAGAAGTTCAAATAACTACTATAATATCCGAAAGTGGCGTATTTGTCTGATTTACGTTGGGTATTCCGGACTAACGAGATCTAACAACATCGAAACCGACAGTCTCTGGAATCCAAACTCTAAATTCAAAAAGGAAAAGCATTTTTTTTATTTCAATTTTACCTCTAAATTGCGATTTTTAACAGTTATTTTTACCTCAGGTCCGAAAAATTCAACTTTAAAATTAAAGTTTCCTGAAAAAATTGAATTTACCGAAAAAAATAAAATGTTTAAATAAAGAAGACATTATTTCAGTAATACGGCCAAAATTTTTGAAAAAATTTTCTAAAATTTGAAGAAAAATATTGACTAAATTTCGGATTTGAATTTTTGCAATTAAAATTGAAAGTTGGAAAAAATATTTAAATTTCAATTTCAAGGAAAATTTTTCTTTTGAGATATTTAAAATTTTTTTAAAAATATCTACTTTAAAATTGAAATGCCGACTAACTCAATAAAATCTCAAAATTTCTAAAAGAAGAACAAATATTTCTAAAAAATTCTAGACATTACTAGAAAAAGAATGAAATTTTAGGTCCAATAATTTTAGTTTAAACTGTTTTTCGATTTTGTGTTTCAAAGGTAAAAATGTGATAATGAAATCAAAATTTTGACAATAAAAATAAAATGTTGACAATAAAAACAAGATTAATAGAAAATTCTTAGAGATTTCCTAAAAAGATAGTTCACTGCCTAATTAAAAGTGTCGAAATCGTTGGTAAAACCAAAAGTGCACATCACGAGAATTGGCTTTATAGTTTAAACTTAAATTTTCGCAGAAAACCAGAAAGTTCGTTTTCAAGCTGAACACATAAACATTTACTTTTGCTTCCAAAACTATTCCTAAGATAAACTTACCTCTACGCCACATACGCTTCAAAAAAAATTGCTCATGCTGAAATTCCGATCTCGACAGTTACAGTAAATAAAAATTTTTTGTTATGTTTATTGAAATTACTGTATGGATTTAATGACAAAATGTCACTAAAAGTCAGTGCACAATTTTTGTGTAGCTTCTATTTCCATGATAATTAACTACAGTACATTTCGTTTCGGTATCTTATATTCATGGTTGTGTAGTTTCTAGATAGTTTTCTGCATGTCATATTGGATATCAGGAGTAATTATTATTATTCTTGGACGATGATAGTTCTGAAATAAATAAATTTGACATGTCAGCTTTGACGCGCTTGTCAAAATTTTGCCACAATTTCAATAAAAAGCATTTGATGGAACGGACTGGTCCTTGGTTATCTTCAAAAATTGAAATACAGAACTTGTCCCCTGAAACCAAGAAAGATTAAAAAACACAACAAACGTTGCTCTAACGCGTTTCGACAGCCAAACTGTCATCTTCAGAGAGATACTGATGGTGAGACATCGTTAAATTAATTTTTCTCAGAAAATACGCCTTACCTTTTTACACTGCACTTAAAAGGAGTTTAATCTACAATATGTATAAAAGCTATAAGAACCTAACACTCGTAAGTCTGATTTTTCTTTAAAAACCTACGTTTTTCTTTAATAAAATTTAAACTATTTGACCAATTATTTCTAAAATCAATAAGGTCCTATTAGACCAGGGTAGAAGCCTTCAAAAACGATAAAAAGTAAAAACAAATTATAGTAGGATGAAACCTATTAGAAAAGGAAGATAATGCAACAAAAATGAAAGGAAAAATAAATTACAGGCGATCTGAGGTCGGAAAGGGGTAGCGGATGAGTTTTTAAGGGTAAAAAACGGTTTATCTCGATTTCTGGCGAAACTACAAATCCTATGGAAAAAAGTTAATTAGCAAAGTTGTAGGTAATAAGAAGATCTACAACTTTTGTATTTACACTTTTTAACATAACCTTAAAATTCAGGTGAAAAATTCAAAAAACCTGGTTTATGGTTTTTTATTTTTATCTTTTACAAAAATTTTTTTTTTCGAAATTTGGTGAAAACTTACCTTTTTATATCCCAAAGACACCGTAATTTTTTTTAATTTAAAATATTTATTTTTTCACCTTATTTTGACTCAATATCGAAAAAGCACCCTAATTTTCAATCGAAAAATCTCACGTTAAAATTTTAGCTTTTTCAAAAAACTCGGTGGGCTTTTTGTTCGATGGTGTAAAAAAAATATACATTACTATGGTAAATCTAAGAAAATTCAAAAAAACGAAAAGTACTTCAATTCGAAATTTTTTTTTATCTTTATGTACAATTTTGAGCTATTTGTTAAAATTTTTTTGTAAAAGATAAAAATAAAAAACCATAAACCTGGTTTCTTGAATTTTTCACGTGAATTTTGAGGTTATGTTAAAAAGTGTAGATACAAAAGTTGTAGATCTTTTTATTACCTACAACTTTGCCATGTAACTTTTTTCCATAGGATTTGTAGTTTTGCCAGAATTCGAGATAAACCGTTTTTTACCCTTAAAAACTCACCCCCTACCCCTTCCCGACCTCAGATCGCCCGTAATTTATTTTTCCTTTTATTTTTGTTGCATTATCTTCCTTTTCTAATAGATTTCATCCTACTATAATTTTTTTTGGTTTCAAAAATTATCTACCCTGGACTATATTTTAAATCAATACAAATAAGAATGACAAAGATCAGTTAAGAATTGCGGCCTGTAGCATAATAACAGACATTTACACAGACTGGCAATCGTTTTTCAATGACGAATTTTGAAGTTAATCGAAATTTCAAAATGTATCAAATGGCATCATTGTCTAGAGAAAGCTCTCGTCTATCCAAAAAGCTTAATTTGATGCAAAATTACCCTAGAAAAGTCGTGTTTGTAACATAGGTCTCATCAAGTTTAAAATCAAAATTGCCCAAGAACAATTGAAAATGGCAATAAAAGCATAAAAGTCGGGTAGAAGTGAAAACACTGCTACACTTAAAACAAAATTTTAAAAAAACGCAAAATTTTAAGATATATTTTGAAGTTTTAATCAAAAAAGGAAAATTTTTGAAATTTAATAGAGTTTTACTCAAAATTTCTTAATATCAACATTCCGAGGAAAATTTAACGATTTTCAGAAAGCTCGATAAATTTTGGAAAAAGCTTGAAATCTCTGGGTAAAAATTTTTTCAAAAAATTTGAGGTCTAAAGTCAAAAATTCGAAATATCGAATAAGAGCTTCTAAAGAAAAGTTTTTTGCGATTAAAGCTATTAAAATAATTTTATTAAAAAATAATCATTTTCTTTAGCTATTCTTTTCGATTCTTTTCGAAGTTGTGCTAATTTCATTCATTTTCTATTGATTCCCTCTTCGCCAGTTAACAAAAATTAACTTGAAAAGACTGAAAAAATAAATAAAATAATAAGACATTTTTTTCTCAAAATTTTCAAAATGAAATTAAGACATACATTTTTTAAAAAATTAAACTTTTTACGAATATCATCCAAATTTCTAGCTTTAGGTCAAAATCGGGAAACTAGTGTCTGAAAAACTTTGTCTTTTAAAATTTTATTTTGGGGAAAATCATGTTTTATAAAGAAATTTAGACTCTTTTTCAAAATTAAAACTCAAATATCAAACTATCACTCAACATTTCGAAAATATGTAAAAATTTCGAAAAAAAATTAAAATTACCGTATACAGAATTTTAAAAAAAGGTTTGAAAAATTGTTTTCTTGAAGGTTCGTATTCTTTGAGACGAAAATTGAAATTTTTATAATAAAATATGGGTGTTGATATTGGATTGTTTTGGATTCGGATTGGATCATTTAGAATTTTTTTTCGAAATATGCAAAATCTTTGCTTTACACTTTCATTTCTTCACAATAGTGGTTGGTTGATTTTGTTTTTTTTTTTATTTCCATATAACTCAAGGTTTCGACGTTTTCTTAGGAACTTGATTTTTAATCTTCTTTTTTATTAACATTATTTTTTTTTTAATTTAAGTTCAATATTTACCGTTTTCCCCTTAAAGTTTCTGCTGTAGGCTCAAAATTTTGACTTTCGAGCACAAAGTCACAATTTTGTGTATATTTTATAAATAAAGCTTTTTTTCAAAACTTCGATTTTCTTTTATCAAGTTTGAGCTCAATTTTTACTGTTTTTCGACCTTTCTTTCTTTTGAAATTTGGAATGCATTTTTTTTTATAAATTTTAATATTATTTACATTTTTACTTTCTTGAATTTCTCAAAATTTAAAATCCTTTCTGAAAAATGTTCTGTTTAAAACTGACTGACATTTTTACTTATTCCTTTTTTGCAATATCTGCAAATTTTGAATTTTTTTAAAAAATCTACTGTTTTAAAATGTTAATAGCTTTATTTTAAACCAGTGGCGTAACAGAGGAGTCCCCCAACCCGAGAGGGCCTCGAGCACGGTAGAATCCAGACATTCACTTTTTAACCATTTTAGTAATTATGGTTAGTGCCGAGAGATCTTTTTCAGAATTAAAATTGCTAAAAAACCTCTTAAGAAATTGTTTGGGCAAAAAGGATTAGGCAATTTAGCTATTTTATCCATAGAACAAAATTTAAACAAAACGAAATTTAAACATTGATGATCATGTCATTAATACTTTTGCTGAAGAGAGAGCCTAAATATAGAAATTGTAATAATTATAATTTTGAGTAAAAATAAAATTGTTATTTCAATCGAACACCTAGGACCCTTTGAGTAAATTAGAAATTACTAAAAATACACATAATATTATAACAGCGTAATTTATCGAAAAGAAACTAGAAATTTAAATGAGCTTTTTTACATCTAGGGAGGGTCCTATTCTACGAATTCGCCTCGGGTATCAGCGATATAATTAGGCCACTGTCGAAAACTCAATTTTTTTCCGGTAAATTTGTAAATAATAATAAATAAGTAATAATAATATAACAGCGAACCGCAAGAAGAAACCAAAGAAGAAATTACAAAGAAACACATTAAAGAAGAGTTTGAAAGGCAATACACCAATTATGATGGAATCGGACGTAACCTAAGATCTAAATTACCAAGGTTACACCCAAACAAAAATACAAAAGAAATAATGAAAAAACTCAACATAATCATAGAAGCAAAAATTAGGAAGGAAATAACGCTGAAAGAAATACACTACCTGATATACAGGATGGACCATAAGTAACGGTACATAGTAAGAGTAGCAAGAGTAGATTTTTCGTATAAAAATAACGTGATTTAGCCACATTTACCTGTACCAAAAGTTGATATTAACTGAGAACTAGGGTGTCAAAGTTGAAAAAAAAATTGTGATTTTTTCGCATAACTGATGAACACATTTCAGTATAGACAAGAAATTTGGCATAGGGGGGTTTCTTTGGTCAAGAAATTCTAATTTGCCAACAGATTGTCAGTAACTCATAGGGGGCGCCACCTGCGCCACCTTGTGTTATTCTAAAGCATCATAACTTTTTTGTGCCTTCATGTATACTTATTTTAAATAGATATATTTATTCATCTACATTTTTTTTTCATAAAAAAGTTATACTTTCTCAATGTTGATACAAGCAACCGTTTTCAAGATATTTGCCTTCACAGTTTGCCGTTTTAAGTTATGTAAATGTAAATTGTTCGCAGTAGGTTTCCAAATAAAAGTTATAAAACTGACTCTAAAATAGTTTATATCAAATGTTACTTTACTGACATTATTATAACACATATTTTTTAAATTTTTAAGGCAAATTTAAATAAAATACCAAAACAAAATTTATTTCTAAAAATAAGTATGTGGGAAATGACCTTTTTCATGTAAAGGAATTGTAAACAATTAAAAATCTGGCTGTTCTTTATTAAAATTTATCTTCAAATATCTGCTTTGACCACCCAGACTATTAAAATTTTCTTGTGCAGACTCAGAGATCATATCTCACATATCTATGTTAGAAAATAAATTACGTCTTAATTTTTTGGATTTTCTTTATTGAGATTTTCAAAATTTAGGTAAATACATTATCAGGAAGTAATATTTGACATAAATTAGTTTCAAAGCTGTCTTATGATTACTTTTTTTCAAGCCTACTTACGAAAATTTAATATCTTAGTAATTCAAAACCAAAGCACGTCAAGCTTTAAAGGCAAACATCTTGGAAACGGTTGCTCGTATCAACTTTCAGAAAGTACACCTTTTTTACGTAAAATGTACAGCGAAATAAAACCATTCATTTAACATTAATATACGTGGGTGCACAAAAAAGTTATGATGATTTAGAATTATGCAGGATAGCGCAGGTAGCGCCCACTATCAGCTATTGGTAATATGTTAGCAAATTGGAGTTTGTCGACCTAAGAAACCCTTTGTGCCAAATTTCGTGCTTATATTACAATTCATTCCATAATTATGCGAAGAAAATCGAAATTTTTTTCTTAACTTTGACACCCTGCATCTCTGTTAATATCAACTTTTGGTATAAATCACATTATTTTTATTCAAAAAATCCACCATTGCTCTGTATACCATTACTTATGGTCCACCCTGTATACCGCAGCGTTAACTACAATTATATTACACAATAAAAAACCAATACTAACGATGAATAACGAAACTCGTGCAAATAAAGAACCATTCTGGAAATACAGAATTCAAGCAAAGATAAACTAAGGCGGGACATAGGCAGACTACCACAATATATAAAACAAAAGAGACCATCAAAGTCGCTGTTAAAACATAAAGAACGGATAAAAATAGAACACACACAAAACGCAGAAAATAATTATAGACGGAATGAAACAACAATTTACTGCCCAAGCGAACAGGTTAAAACGCTACACAAATCGTACAATCGAAAGAAACCTAATGAACTTTTCAATAAAAACCAAAAACAATTTTACCGAACAATGGAACAAACCGCAGAAGACGAAAAACATAATGAGAATACCGTTCAAAACTTACCACCAAGGATAGAAGATATTAAAAAGTTCTGGGGAAACATATGGTCGACCAGAAAAGTACATAACAGTCAAGCGAAATGGATAGAGGAAAAAAAGGAGAACAGCAAAAATACGATCCATGAGATCTAACAACATAACGGAAGAAGAAATTAAAAAAGCTATAAAAAAACACAAAACTGAAAAAGCCCCGAAGAAGACAGCATCCACAACTAATATATAAAATACTAACCATCAACGCATAAACCCTTAGCTAGCCTCTTCATCAAAGTAATAAGAAAACCAGAAACCATTCCCACGTTTTTGATCCACGGAGGAATACAACAGCTGCCAAAAACTCAAGAGTATTGTTACGGGCTATGGGTTTGAATTGATTAACACGTGAATTGAATAATACCCACTTTATTACCAACTACTAACTCACTAATTACACTTGACTGACTCTAATTAACTAACTGACTCGAGGGAAAAGCGACCGCCTTATATAGTTTTGGCTCCCGGCTTCTAGAAAAATCCCGCAGATAAGGCTTATCGTTTTCCGAAATGTCTGGAATACTTATCTGCCGTTTACTTCAATATCGCGGCCGCTTTCCCCTTATCAGATCTTTCTAAAAAAATTTCTTACGTATTAAATTCTATAATTTACATTTCGTTACAGTATACTCAAAATCTTAGTAAATATACACCTATAACATGTCTACCTACTATGTACAAACTACTAACTCAATCGTCACAGATAAAATATACGAACATCTAGAACAAAGGACGGTCATCACAGAAGAACAAAGGGGATGTAGGAAAAGATCACAAGGCTGCAAGGAACAGATAATTATTGGCTGCACCCTAACAGAACACTACAAGATGAATAACACATGAATAACTTACGTCGACTATCAAAAAGCATTCGACAACGTTCCCCATTCCTGGCTCTTTGAAATCTTACACTATATAAAATAGACCCTGCAATTGCTCCGCTCTCATAAGCACTTATGAAAAGGTGGAACACCAACTTAAAGTTAAAAATTCCCAATAGATCTCCAATCGAGGCTGGAAATATACCAATCAAAAGAAGCATTTTCCAAGGGAACTCCCTAAGTGCATTATGGTTTTGTCTCGCTATAAATCCCCCATCTAATAGCCTAAAATATGCAGCAAATGGATTCAACCCAACCTACATATACAAACACACACTGACGTATCACATCTATTCTATATGGATGACCTCAAATTAAATGCTACCGCCAGAAAACATTTGGATTACTAACTAGAAATCCTAAATAATTTTAGTAAACACATCCATATGACTTTAGGTGTAGGCAAATGTAAAATGAATGGCATGAAAAAAGGTAAATGGATAGAACAGGGATACAATTTGCAGAATGAAAAGGTCGAAGAAGTCAATGGCGGACACCGCAACATATAAATATCTAGGTGTTGAACAATTAAATGTCACAAACGACAAAAGAGTGAAAAATAAAACAAGAGAAAAAATTCAAATACGCATAAAAAATATACTCGTAACCCATCTCTCAGCGATTAATAAAACAAAAGCAATTAACGCTTACGCACTTTCAGTAGTAACTTACACATTCGGAATCATACGTTGGATGCAAACTGAACTCTAAGAGCTTAATAAAATGGTAAGAACACTCTGCACTAAATACAGAATACACCACCCTAAAAGCTCCGTAGAAAGGTTTTTTCACCTTTCAAGATCAAAGGGAGGTCGAGGCATACTCGACCTGGAAGTGCAATATGTGAACCAGATAAACAACCTGAGGAAATATTTCTATGAAAAGGCCAAACATAGCAGAATACACGAAGACATTGTAACTATTGACAGAAAGCTAACTCCACTCAACCTTGAAAATAAGCAATACACGCCACTAATATCAGAAACGGACAATGACAAATTATACGGTGATAGTCAAAACCCCTTACATCGTAAATGTCCTAACCTTCTATAACAAGAAACAATAGATACCACAGCGTCATTAGCGTGGCTACAGAATGGAAACATATATGCATAAACCAAAGGCTTTATAATAAGCATACAAGATCGCGTCATAGCAACTAGGAACTATCAAAAAACCATCATTAATAACCCGAGAATAACCAATAGCAATTGTAGAATGTGTCAAACGACGGCAGAGAGTTTAGAACGTATAATTAATGACTGTCCAGTACTAGCTGGGCAAGAATATGTACAGCGACACAACAATATTGCAAAAACGATCCACTAACTAATAATGATACGCATAGAACCAAACCATATACAGGGTGTCCACGTTTTAAGTGTCTTAAATGAAACAGGTAATAGAAAAAGTAATTTTAAGGAAAAAGTTTCCTATGAACATGTATCCGGAAACTCTTAATTAAAAAGATACAAGGTGTTGAAATTTGAAGTTTTTATTGATTCATTTTCAAATTTTCAGAGTTATTTAAACTAAATTTTGCACACATGGCGTGTAGATAAAGGATCAGTAAAATAAGAGAAAATTAAATTTCTATCTCAACCAGTGGTGGAGTTGGGGGTAATCTGTGATATTATTTTGAAAAAAAAAATAGTACGCCACTAAACAAAATGAAATAAAATACAATTTTTGGATAAAGCATTTAATTCTGAAGAAGAGTTTTTCTTGACTTTTTTTTTGTCATTTACTATCTTATGTTTTACGTAGGAACTGTTCGAATACAATGTATGCTGGTCTTTAAATAATCACCGACTAACACAAAAGAGGGGTAAGTTTAAGATAGTACGGCACTGGATAAAATGAAATGAATTAACAGTTTTGGATTAAATTGACTCTAACGTTCTTTCATGTTTATCACTATTGTGACAGAATTTAAATTTTTGGGACTTTCCGTAGTAAAAGTACGAGTGAGAATGATGTTTTTCCAAAACCAACGACATTTCTCCAGTGATATACCGCGTTTTTCCTACAGTAATATCACAGATTACTCGTAACTTCACCACTGGTTAAGATAGAAACTAAGTTTTATTTTATTTTACGATCCTTCATTCATATACCATGTGTGCAAAATTTGGTTTAAATATCTTAGAATACTTGAAAGGATAAAGGTAAAAACTTTTTTTTTATTTCAAATTTCAACACCTTGTATCTTTTTGATTCAGAATTTGCGGATACATGTTCATAGGAAACTTTTTGCTTAAAATTGTATTTGCTATCACCTGTTTCATTTAAGGCACTTAAAACTGGGATACCCTGTAAACCAACCATATCTATAAATACAAACCACCCGCCGTTCATACAACTGATGCACGCAAGCTACACTGGAACAGAACAATTATCACAGTCAGAACCATACTTAGCAATAGGCGAGACATAATATTAGTCAACAAAGAAACAAAAACAGCATACCTAATAGACATTTCTGTCCCTCTACCAGACAATATGAAAAAAAGCGAAAAGAAAGAATCGAGAAATATTCAGTCTCAGCCAACGAAATTAAAGAAATATGGACCATGAAAAAATAATTGTCATACATATAATTATCAGGAGCACAAGAAAAATACCTGAAGAATTATACCAGGCTCTTGAAACTCTACAAATTAGTAAGAATAACTTCTACTCATTACAAAAATCTGCTTTACTAGATACTTGCAACATAACCAGAAAATTTCTATCCAACAATAGTGACAACTAATAAATAGAAACGAAATTCCGTACGACTTGGCGAAGTCCGTCACACAAGAGTATAACCCATGAAAAGTAAAGAAACAGAGTAATATATAAATAAATAATAATAAAAAATAATAATAATTCGAAACTTAATTATTTTCCAACATTTCGATCGTAAATTTTTAAATTCTAGTAGTGTTTTTCATAACGAGCCTTTTTCTAAAATATTCAGTTTAAAACTGACATTTTTACTTTTCCCTAAATTTTGGGCCTAATCTGACCTAATTTCTGAGTCCAGAATCCAGGGACCTAACCTGGAAAATTTGACCTTAAACCGTAAATTTGAATTTTATTAGATTTTTGTACTTTCTATTCAATGTTTCGGTTTTAATCTGGAATACTTAATAATTTTACTATCTCTTAATCTCTAGAAAACAGCTTTTAAATATTCGGGTTTTTTTTTAATTTCGTCTTTAATCTGGAAATGCTAACATTTTTTCAAAATTCGGATTACAAAACAACAACTTTTATTTTCTGTAAAAGTTTTGGCTTTATTTTCTTAATTTTGGCATTTTTTCTGCATTATTGATAGTTTTGTTTCTTGAAATTTTACGTTATTAAAGAAAGATTAAATTTCAAGTAGATTATCAATTTTTTTTACTGTTTCGGTTTCTTTTACAAATTTCGAGGATTTTCTCGAAATTTGTCCTTTTACTAAAATGCCTACGGTAGGTGTGCAGTTATTACATTATTTTTAATTTAAATTTCAAAACATTAAATTTTTTCTCAAGATTTTGGGAGTTGTGTGTATGTGAATTTTAAATTTCATCATAGATCCGGAAATGTCGACTTTTGTCTCAACATTCCAAGTTGATGCTTTTAATTGTTTTCTTATAAAAATATGTCGTCAAATTACTAAAATGATAATAAAATTGATATCTCAATTCCAATAGATTTGCTAATTCTTAAACCTTTAAAACGTAAACTATGGAAGGCTTAAAGCACACTATTCGTAATTATACACAACTTTACCCATTATTTTAGGCATTGAGTGCCCAAAACACCGATAAAATATCATGAAGAACAAACTCGACCAAATATTAATTAGAATACAGGGGCGATAGACAATAATATTTGATCATCATATTCAGGTCGTCGCACTGGAAAATTGTCCTCTGATGCCACAGGGGGCATCACCAACGATTTATTAAATAAAGGGGCCATTTCCAATTAATAGCGTACACACGTCGACATGCAATATAGTTGGGTTAATTAATCAATCAATTATTTGGCGCGAAAATCGCCGATCGTAGAACAAAGTAATGGATACTTTTACGCCATTATCGACAATTTTATAATCGATTACTTTTGATTAATGGCCCCAGCTGTTATTAGCAATCAAAATTTGCGACCGCTACAGGGAGGTGTTTTGTTTTTTTTAAGTTCGAGCGCATTAGGGCGCAGTTAATCGCGAATCGAATGCATATTAGCCCACTAGGTTGTGAATTATTGCAGTTCCGGTAATAAGAAGCAAAACTGGGGGTATATTTGAATTGAATTCGGTGGCAGCATAACGTAAGGAGCATGGAAATTGTATGATCAATCAATTATCAGTTATCAAAATACTCGATGAGATCCTCCCTGGTAACTGCTTTTAAGGACATTTTTACACTAGTTTTTAACGACACTTAATAACTTATGTTACTAAATACTCTAAAAACATGTTTTTGTAAAATTTGGCTTGAAACTTACATCAATCGGATTTTTTTTTATGTTCAATCCACATAGGTTGTAATTTTTGGGGAAAATTCCGTTCGGAAGCGAGTTCCATAGCTTGGAAGTTCTGTAGAAAAAAGAGCCTCCTTAGACAAAATTTCTCACTGTGTCAAGCTGGACCGCAAAAAATTTGCTGTCTCCGACTGTCTTGTATGACTCGAAAAACTTGCCTTGGGGAGGTCAATTCTATTAGTTCCTGTGAGCATCTTCCTTGAAAGTGTTTGTAGAAAATAGATAAATCACCAACCATCCGCCTGTGCTCTTGTGTTTGTTAGAATCGGTCAATCTCCCGTTAGCCGAATCGCTCTATTTTGAATTGAATCCAAAATAGCTAAAGTGTGCTTTGGGGCTGAACTCCAAACATGAGAACAGTATTCTAGCATTGGTCTAACTTCAGCTTTGTATGGTGTGTGTAGCTGATGAGATATGAAGTACTTTTTAGCTCCAAAGAGAAAGCCTATCTTCTGAGAGACAGATTTGGCAATGACACGCACATGATCATCCCAAGAGAAATTAGGGCTCGCATTCATTTCTAGGACAAACACATTAAATTCCTTTGGGAGGATTTTACCATCCATGAGTATATCTGTTGCATTATCCTTTGATGTTTTCATAGAAAAAATCGCGGCCAGGTTTTTGAGGCCTTGAAGTCGACTAGATTTTTCTTATTCCATTTCGGAATGATTTCGAGATCCCAATTAATCATTTGTATCTGCTGTTTCCTTAATTCATCTGAAACAGTGACGGAAAATGATTTATCGGAGAAAAAAGATGACACCAGGCTACTATCATCTGCGTAACTGTATATGAGATTGGCAATTGAAGTTAAAAGATCGTTTATGTGTTACAGAAACAGAATAGGAGACAGGACATACCCCTGATGCACCCCTGCATTAATCGCAAATATCTTGGATGATATGCCATCGACGACGACCTGAAAAGATCTGTCAACGAGAAAATTGGATATCAAATGACAGAGTCCAGGAGGAAGACCATAGAATGTTAATTTGTTGAGAAGAGATCAGACTCTGTCAAAGACCTTTGAGATGTCCAATGTCACAATCCTAGCCTCGTCATATTTTTCCATAGCCGAGTTACAGATATGAGTAGATCGCCGTTTAAGCGTTGTCTAAAGCCGTATTGCCTGTCCGAGATAATTCTATTTCTTTCCAGATATTTAAGAATCTCGATGTTGATCACTTTTTTTATCACTTTAGATATAACGGGCAACAAAGATATATAGTGACAGTTGTTAGCCAGATTCCTTTTTCCCTTTTTGGGGACAGCCTGCACCCTAGCAGATTTTTAGATCTTAGGGAATACACCTTTGTTGTAAGAGAGTGTGAACAATTTTCTTAGGAGTCAACTCTGGAGCGCACTTCTTAAGAACAATAGCTGGGATACCATCAAGGCCAGAAGCTTTCGATGTGTCGAGCTCGAGAAGAATTTTCCTGACAGTGGGTTGTCCGAAAACAACTTCGGGCATAGAAGTTCCAACCTTAGGAACAATAGGAGGTTCTGCACTTCGAGGATCAAGGTTGGAATTTTCAGCGAACATTAAGGCTAGCAGGTCAGCCTTTTCCTTGAAAGAAGTGTCCATATTGCTGTTGTTATCAAGTAAAGGTGAAAAATTTGAAGAGGTAATATTCCTTCCAATCGACTTTGCAAATCGCCAAAAGAACCTAGAACCGTTCGGACAGTTGATACGCCTCTGGTGCATTTTACGATCGAAATCACCTTTTGCCTTGTCAATAACCTGTTTACAAAAATTTCGTGCATTTACCAAGGCGGTCCGAGTCTTGACAGAGGGATTATTTCTCTAATAACGATATGCGTGATTTTTGCAGGAGACAAGTCAAAGTAGGAAATTTGGTGTCATCAGCATTAAGGGTAAATAAAGGTTTAAAACAAAGGTGTTATACATCACCTACGCTTTTTAAAATATACTTAAATGAAGTACTTAAAAATTGGAGAAAAAATTCCGTGCCACGGGAATACCGATAAATGGCGATACCCTGTATACTTTAAATTTTACTGATGATCAGGTTATATTCGCCGAAGATGAAGACGACGCATTCTACATGCTAAGGAAACTGAACGAGAAATATGTGAAATGGGGCTTAAAAATAAACTGATAAAACCGATTATATGGTTGTCGGAGGAACAGGAAGAAAGGAGATTAAATTAGTATGGACATTTAAGAAGAATGTCAGATGCACGGTGGCCGTCAAAAATATTTCATTGGAAACCCCATACACGAAAAAAAGAAGAAGACCGAAACTCACATGGAACGAAGGAGTAACTCAAGCAGTGCAGGACAGGTGTATGAGAGACGACGGTGGAAGCTTGGGTGCGAGATAGCCGTATGGGATAGTTCCCACACACATTTAGAAAAATAATGCAGCCCTAACACTTTTTTGCTGAACCAAGGTTTACTGAAAGCAGATTTTATTTGGGAATGGATAGTTGAGCATTCCGTACCAACCAGGATAGTTTCAGTGATGGAATCGACGACTGAGAAAGGGTTGTCTGAGTTAAAACTGACTTCTTGCCATGGGAAAGATGCAAAGAAGTCTCTTAATTCTATCCAGTTTGCAGAGTTAAGATGCCAAACCCTACAGGGCTGTGTCTGAGAAAGAGGTGGTATCTGAAGCGAGCAAGAGGCTGCTACAAGCTTGTGATCAGAATTTCAAAGCGGTGACGTCACATGTGATTTAATACGAATTTAAAGAATTTGAAAAGAAAAGGTCAAGTAGATTAGGTTAAGGGGTATCTACATCAGGAATTCTTGTGGGTTCCTCAACCAATTGCGATAGTCCACAAGTGATGGCAAAAGTCTCTGCCACCCTTCCTGCGTCATCAGTTCGGGAAGAAAACCTTAAGCAGGGATGTTGTGGACTTTGAAGTCACCGAGAAAGACCACCTCAGCGTTTGGATAATGCTTCTGTAGGTGATCGAAGGTTACGGAGAGATAATAAAGCAGCTGTATGACGGATCGTTGCAGACAGATAAAGTAATCAAATGAATATTACTTCGCTTTTAGAACAGATTTTCAGCCACATCACTTCCTGATCAGCATATTACAGTGCTTCTTCTCGTTGACAGGACAGCTGATTTTAATTCATTAAAGGTTCTCTCATCAGGTTCTCTTGTCATTCTATTGAAAAAGGATAGCTTGTTTTAAAATGCAATACCGCTTATAGTAAGTAAGTATAATGTTAGTATATTCTTGGCCTGAATAGATATAATGCGTAAATATTAAATTGGATAAAAAAAATTGATTGAATATAAATATTTAAGACGATCAGTTTTTCCTAGAAAGATTTCAACAATTTTTTGAAACAAAATTGATATCTTAATTGCATCAATAATAGTGATGAATGTCAATTGAGATGTAAATTGTAAAGTTAACACTTTGAGGGTTAACGACACTTGTGTCCCTCATCTGGGATCCAACAGTTGTAACATCTTTTCTCTAATTAATTTATTCCCAAGATTTCTCCTAAGCATGTAAAGACAACACTAAAGGGGGTCAGGGCTAATTCAATTAGGGGCGAGGCTCTGAATACTAAGTAAATTCACATGTTAAACCCTATTAGCTAAATGGCTCACTAACGGAATTACGACGAAAATTTTTCATAACGTTTTCCTCGCAACTTTTCACTTTAATACAACTTTACTATCGGCGAGCTAAATTGGACTTTTCGCTTTCTGGCTTTGCAGTCGTGCTGCAAGTAGTAACAGGTTGCCGTAATGCAAGCGATTCACAAACTTATTACTCACTTGTGGTGTTTGCTGTAAGGTTCAAAAGTGCCAATAATCCGCCGTATGGTCTTATTTCTTTTTTTCTTTCTAAACTTCATAAAAGGAGTTGTAGGAACAAATTTTATCATCATATTTCCTTTGAAACTTGACGTTTTCCAAACCGCTTTCAACAAAGAACGACTAGTTTAATTATTTGTGTTGTTTGAATATTTCAAATTGTGCTACCAACCGGGGATTTCAAGATGACAAATTATTAAAAAATTATTAAAGTATGAAATGGTATAAAGTATGTAAATTCGAATAATTTGCCTGTGGAACACATTTTCATTAGCTTGAAATAACTAATTATTTATTGCAGAATATGCATATGTTATAAATTGTAAAAATGTCTGTGTTTCACGCCTAACTAAACTTGTATATTAATTACAGGGACGAAAGAGGCGTCTCTATTTAGCAATAGAGTTCATCGATGTTTTGTTTTATAAGCCGTTCGTCTTAAGTAGCTAACAATAATAATAACCTGAATCTGATCCGTGCGTGGAGATAATTAAATTCATCTCAGGTATCAGAACTTGCAAATCACCAAAATGTAGCGCATATGTCGGCATCGGATAATAACATTAGGCAGAATTATGCAAGTCCATATTCCTCCTCGATATCCTGATGGAGTATATTATCAATTAAGCTAATGTAGAGAAGTATACGTATTGATTAAAGTTACCTTGTTGCCGATACAACAATTTAACCTGTTGTCTAGCGCATATATACCCTGTTTCAACTTTTTTATTATTGAAACTACGATGTCTGTTAAATCGGCAAAGTAATAGCATTTTTTATGGTGCTTCAACTGGTGAAAATGAAAGATCTATCCTTGTTTCCGCATTCTACTCGCAGTGCTTTGAAAGTACAATGGGGTTACCCTTTGCGAGTGGATTAAACTTAAAAAAAAATTCGACCAAGGTAAACCCGAAACTTCAACCGTTTCCTTCAAACTTCAAGAGAAAAGTAAACATTTCTGCGTTAATCTTGGAATTTTAAAAATAAAATCAATATTTCGAGATGAAAGTAGAAATTTTGAGAAAAAATTCGAAATGTCGCCTTTAAATTCGAAGTTTCCAAAACATTTTTTTTTTTCAATTAATGGCCTTTTTCCTATTTATTATGAAATGAAAATTATTTTCCTCCAGAATTTAATCCTTTATTTTTTTTAAGTTTATTTTTTTCCTTCAAATTTTGACTTAAAACTCAAAATCTAGGCTTTTTGAACCAAAAATTATGTGTGAAGATTAAAATTTTTAAAAAAAGTAGACATTTCGAGATTACAGTTCAACATTGGAGAAAAAATTTAACATTTAAAGGTTAAATTCAAAACAATTTTTAAAATTTTCACTTTAATCTCAAATATTTATAAAACACGTTCAAATTTGTGATAAAAAGTCGAGGTTAAACTCCAGATTTGAATCCTAAATTTTGGTGGAACGGACTGGTCCTTAGTTATCTTCAAAAATTGAAATATAAATGTTTTCCCTGAAACCAAGAAAGCTTAAAAGACATAACCAAGAGAATAAAAAACACAACAAAGGTAGCTTTAACGCGTTTCGATAGACAGATGCTGAAGTATCTGAAGGTGATAGCTTGGCTATCGAAACGCGTTAGAGCAACCTTTGTTGTATTTGTTAATCTTTCTTGGTTTCAGGGGACAAGATTTGTATTTCAATTTCTCAGTTTTAAAAAAAAAAATTTTTGAGAAAATTTTATGAAGACAAAATTTTGAAAAATGTTGAAATCTTTATAAAAAATTAAAATTTTTATAAAAATGTCACATTTTATAAAAGTTGAAATTCACAAAAAAAAGCGAGGTTTTGAAGAAAATACGGAAGTTTGAGAATTTTTTGAAAGAAACTTTTTAATAAACGAAATTTTCAAAAAAATTTAAATTTTTGAAAACGTGAAAATTTGTTGAAATTTTCACTTTTTCGACGAATTTTGAATTAAAATTTGAATAGTCGAAATTTACAAAAATATCGACATGTTCATAAAAAGTAAAAAATTTTAACAAAAACATGTCCAAAAATGCGAAAATTTTGAAACATTCTATCTATATTTTAAAGAGTTGCGGTTTTGAAGAAAAAATTAAGACAAAATTTTGAAAAAGATTTGAAAAAATCGAATTAAAAAAAAAGCGAATTTAATTCGGACGTAAACTATAATTTTTAATAAAATAAAGATTCTTAAAAAAGGTTGAAATTTTGAAAATCATAAAAATGTCAAAAAGAACAACATTCTGAAATAATATTAAAAAAAAAAAGAAAATTGAAAATTTCACAGATGCTAAAATTGCTTAAGAAAAATTAAATTTTTTATTTTGAAAAACAAAATTTTCAAAAAAACTGAAGATTTTCGTTCTAATTTTATTCAAAAAAATGTAATTCCAAGTAACTATTTTCAAAAAAATTTCGAGATTTTGAGAAATAGCCAAAAATTTTAAAAATAAGTAAAATTTTGAAAGAATTTTGTGATTTGAAAAAACTTGAATTGTCAAAAAAGTTGAAACTGAAATAAAGTCAAAATTAAAAAAAAATATTCGACATTTTTGAAAAAACGCCGAATTTTTTTTTAATTTAAACGATTTTGTCAAAAAACGAAAAGTCAGAAAAATTACAAATTTGCGTATTTCAAAAAATAAAGAAATTTTAAAAATGTCGAAATTTTTAAAAAAGAGATTAAAAACTCAAAGAAATTAAAAGCCAAAATTTTAAATTGTCATAAAAAATTTAAATGTTAAAAAATTCTTGAAAATAAAGAACGAAATTTTGAAAAATATTCGAACTTTTTAAAAAATCAGAATAGGTTTTGTAGAAGTGCCAAACTTTAAAAAAGTCGGAATTTCAAAAAGCGTAGTATTAAGAAAAGATCGAATTTTGAAAAAAAGGCAACATTTTCAAAAATTTTCGAAATTTTTTAAAAAATTAAATTTTCGAAAAATTACAATGTGTTGAAAACATCGAAACTTTGAAAAACATACTAATTTTGAGAAAGAAGATTTCCAAAAAAGTGAATATTTTGAAAAATTAAAATTTTATGAAAAAGTTTTTATAACAGAATATTTTCAAACAAAGTAAGTATTTCGAAATCACAGATGTTTAAAATGCAAATAACTCAAAAACTGATAGAGTTACATGAAATAAACAAGAGTACCTTTTTTAATTAAAATTGAACTGCCTTTTAGATTTTCTGGTCATTTTAGCCATAACTCATTAGGCAAAATGGATATGTTGTAATTTACTTAAGTAGCAGAGTGTAACTAACGCCCTGTATAAATAGTGCGAAATTCAGCATTAAATTCATAATAGTCAGGCCAGAAAACATAAAGTTGCCAATTTTCCAGGCGATACTGCTTAAAATCACAAAATTATTAAGAAGTTTCAAATTAAAATTCCAACTTTGAACACCCTGTACCTCGTAAACCTACAACATTTGTATAAGGCATGTTAAGCTCAATCACCATATTGTTACGGGCGTATCGGTTCGAATTGATTAACACGTGAATTGAACAAAACCCACTTTATTACTGAACTCAACTGTGATACTGAATAACTGAATAATTAACTCACTTATTGATTTCTAACTGCTAACTCACTACTTAACTACACCGACTCTAACTGACTGACTCGAGGGAAAGCTGACCGCCTTATATAGTTTTGGCATCCAGGTTCTAGAACAATCCGGCAGATAAGGCTTATCGTTTGCCGAAATTTCGGGAACGCTTATCTGCCATTTGCTTCGTTATCGCGGTCGCTTTCCCCTTATCAGATCATTCTAGAAACTTTTCTTATGTACTAAATTCTACAATTCTATTCTAAATTCTGTTCCATCTATTTACATTGCGTTACAATATTTTGGTGTGTAGTATCTCCAGTTCCTCATAACCTCATCGTTCGTAATCGCAATCTTGATCGTCCGGAAAGTTTTGTTTGCTATAGTAACGAACCTGTAATGAAAGCTTCTTATTGGCTTAAAAATGACGGTGTGAAATATTCCTTAAAATTTTTCTTTTCATTAACAAAATCGAAATCTAGTAGCATATTCTTTTAGAAGGACCCCTTCAAAATAGAAAAATAAGAACCCAGAAATTAGAAATCAAGACAAATTTTAATGATAGCACGGGGAAATTAATAAACATCGCAATGAAAGTGCCATCGTGAAAGATAACTTTGGCTTTTTTTAAAAATTCCACTTATTGAAAATTTCGACTTTTTTAAAACTTTCTCTTTTTAATTAGACTTTTTTTCGAAATTTTGATGTAATTCAATGATTTTTTTGTATATTTGCCTTTTTTTGAAGTGTACAAATATTTCCGAAATTTTGGCTGTTAATAGTTCCGACATTTTTTAAAAATCTGACCTTTTTTAAATTTCTACCTTTTTACAAACTTCTGACTTAAAATTTAGAATTTTTTGTTAATTTGAGTTTCTTTTAAAAACCTGACTTTTTGAAAATTTAATTTTTTTACAATTTTCCACATTTTTTTGGAAATTTAAATGCCTACATTTTACCTTCGTTATCAAAAAATTTCACCTTTTTTTAAATTTTGACCTTTTTTCAGACGTTTGACTCCTTTAGGATTTTTGTTAATGTAAATTTCTTTAAAAAACACTTTTTTAAAAATTTCGCCTGTAATAGGATTTCGCTTTTTTAAAAAATTAAATTTCCTAAATATCGACCTTTTTCAAATGTACCACTTTTTTTTAATTTCGACCCTTTTTGAACCTTTTGACTCTCAAAATTTTGACTCTTTTGTTAATTTGAGTTCGTTTGAAGATCTCCATTATTTTGAAAATTTCTACTTTTTTGAAAGTCTCGACTTGTTTCCTAAATGTCTACATATTTCTACCTTTTTCTGACTCGAAATTTCGATTTTTTATTACTTTGAGTTTTCTTTAAAAACTCAATTTTTTTTTAAATCCAACTTTTTTTAAAAATTTAAATTTTCAATATTTGAGCTTTATTGATAAAAATAAATATTAAATAAAAGTCGAAAATTCAAGTCGAAGTCAGTTATGAAAAGTCAACTTATAAAAATTTTAAAATCGCAAAAAGTGGTCGAAATTTTGAAAAATGTTGCCATTTTCAAAATAGTCAAAACATTTTAATTGGAAAATTTAAAAAATAAGACGGGATTTTCAAAACATTCCAAATTTTTAAAAATGCCGAAATGTACACAGTCGAAATGTTTAAAAAGAGTTGACATTTTAAAAAATATTTTCAAAAAAAATTAAACCTTCGGAGAAAAGTTGTAGCTTTTTAAAAGAATCCATTTTTCAAAATAATTCAAAAACAGAACAAATATTGCCCAATTTCAAAAAAGTTTTTTTAAAAACAAAATTTTTAAATTAACCTAAATTTTGAAGAATTTTTAAAAAATGTCAAATTCTAGAAAGTCAAAATTTTAAAAATATATCAATTTTTAAAAATGGCAGGATTTTTAAAAGCCTAAATTTTTAAAAAAGTTATAATTTTGGAAAAAAATGTCAATTTGAAAAAATTTAAAAGTGCAAAATCTTCAAAAATATTTGCAATTTTAAATAATCTAAAATTTTTAAAAATGGTCAAACGTTTCAAAAATAAACTTTTAAAAAGGAGGAATTAAAAAGAGTCAAGACTTTCAGAAAAATTCGAAAAATAAAAGTAAATTATGGTGTAGTTATCAATAAGATTCGAATTTTTTTGAAAACCAATTTTTCCAAATTTCAAAAGGTGTTAAAATTCTGCAAAATGTCGAAATTTTACAAAATACCGAAATTTGTATAAAAAGTTATTTTTAAAAAATTGAAGATTTTCAAAAAAATTCGAAATATTGAAGTAATATCGAATTTTAAAAAAGACCACATGTTAAGTTGAAAAATTTCCAAAAAAAAATGTTTTTTTTTAAGTCAAAAATAAAGAAAAAGAATCGAAATTTTGCGAAAATATCGAAATTATGGAAAAAAATCTGAATTCCGAAATTTTCAAAAAATGGTTGAAATTGTCGAATAGGGTCGAATCTCTAGAAAAGTTGAAGTTTTAAAAAAGTAAGTATTTTGAAAAACATTAAAATCGTAAGAAAAATTGGAATGTTTTAAAAAAGTTAGTATTTTGACATATTTACAATTCTGATTCTGAATTAAGATTGAAGCTTTCAAGAGGTTTCAACCTTACGACATTTGCAGAAAAAATGGAAGCTTAAAAACCCAACTTTATGTAAAAAGTTGCAATTTTCAATATCAAATTTATAAAGCAGAAATCTAAAAAAAAGCAAACTTTTCATCAAGTCCAAATATTGAAAGGCCAAAATTTTGTCGAAATTTCGAAATAAGTAAACATTTTTTTAATAGAAATTTTGAAAAAGGCAATTATTTTTAAAAAGTCAATATTTTTGAAAATCCAACCTATTAAAAAACCTTACATTTTCAAAAAGTCATAATGTGTCCGAAAACACGTTAGACCCCCCTTATGGTCTGTTACGTTCTTCTAGAGAGGCACGCGCCACTGGTTGGGAAGTCCTGTTTTATATTACATTCTAAAAAAAATACTATCATTTTCAGTGTTCACGTATTAAAATATTAGCATAAATTACTTCATCTGAAAATCCTATTTCCATGGGCGTAGGCAGGATTTCGTTCAGGGAGGGGCAGGAATCATTGAGAGAAATTAATAAAAAAAGAAAGAGAAAACCACTTAAATCGCTTACTCACTACAAGCAGTTCTTGTAGTGAGTAAGCGATTTAAGTGGTTTGCTCGAATTTTCAGAATAAATTTGAAATTTGGGAATATAGACGAACTTTGGGAAAACAGTCAGAAAATTGAATTTAAAATAAAAACTGGATCTTTCGCAAAACTTTGAAAATTTCAAAGAAAAAAATCGAAATTTTAAAAAGTCGAATTTTGTGAAAAAAGTGACAATTACCAGAGTAATTGTAAGTCGAATTTAGAGAAAAAATATTCAGTCCCCAAAAATATTTCTCTCAAAATTTTTACTTTATTTTAATTTTGTCCTAATCTTGAAATTCACAAAAAAATCTTTTTCTCGAACTTCCTTAAAATGGTATTCTCAAAATATTTAGATTTTTATTAAAATGTCAATCCAATTTTGAAAAAAAAGTCGAAATTTTGAGAAAATGTTCCATTGTGAGTAGAATGTTTCAGAAACATAGTATTTTGTCAAAATGTCAAGATTAAGACAAATTTTGAGAAACAATAAATTTTTGGAAAGTCAAATTTAAAAATAAAGAAATTTTTAGAATAATCCGGATATTAAAAAAATGAATCTCAAAAAAGTAACGACTTTTGACAAATATCGTCGAAATTTCGCAAAAAAGATGAAAAATTTTTAAATAAAAGTCAAAATGTCCAAAAGAAAGTTTAATTTTAAGGGCAAAAGTAGAATTTTTAAAAATAATGTTGAAAGAGACGAATTTCGAGAAAAAAACAATTTTGGGAAAACTTGCATTGTTAAAAAATTCGTATTTAAAATAAAAACTATCCTTTTGAAAAATCTCAAAAAAAGTCGAAAATTTGAAAAAAATATATTTACAAAGGTCGAATTTTATAAAAAAAAGCAATTTTCTGAAAAATATGAAATTTTGAGAAAAGTTTTCACTGTTAGTGGAAATTCTCCAGAAACACAAAATATGGCATTTTGAAGTAAAAAATTTCGAGAATAAGACACATTTTGAATAGCATGAACTTTTCGGAAAATTAAATAAAAAAAATAAAGATTTAGAAAAGCCGAATACAAAAATATGGATTTTGAAAAAAAATAATGATTTTTGAAAATACTTTCAAAAAGTTGAAAAAAGGTCATTTCTATGAAAAATATCAAAGTTTCTAACAAAGCTCAATTTTGAGAGAAAAAGTAGAATTTTTAAAAATAAAGTCGTTATTTTGAAAGCGACAAATTTCGAGAAAAAACCAATTTTGAGAAAGTCGATTAGTTTAGAGAACCAAATTTGGAATAAAAAGCCTACCTTTCTGAAACACTCGAAAAATGTTGCAAATTCCAAAAATGCCAAAATATTTCCAAAAATCGAATATTGCGAAAAATTTTGGAATTTCCTAAAACATTTTTCTTGAACTTTTTGCTTTTTCTTTTTAATTTTAAAATAATATTTAAATTTCAATAATGAAATTTAATGTAAAAAAAATCTTTTTCTTGAAATTACCGAAAATATTTTTCTGAACATTATTAATTTTTGAAAACATGCCAATCTAATTAAAAAAATGAAATTTCAAGCAAGGAAAAAGTCGACATTTCCAGAAAATAAAGCTTAATTAATTTTAAAATTAATGTCGAAATTTCGAAAATGAAGCAAAATATGAAGTTGTAATTTCTGGAGTCAAATTCAAAAAAATTAAAATTAACAAAAAATCAATATTAAGAAAAATGGCAGTTTTTACAATAAAAAAAATGACTTTTTAAAAGAAGAGTCCAAAAAAATAGAATTTTGACAATAAAGTAGAAATTTCGAAAAAGACGAATTTAAATTGATTTTTAAAGAAATAGTTGAAATTTCCGGAAAAGTTAAATATCGAATTCTGAGAATAAAATAAAAATATTCAGAAAAAAGCAAATTCAAAGAAACCAATCAAAATTTCTGAAAAATCGAATTCTAAAAGCTCAAAATCTTCCGATGTTGATAAAAATAAATTTCGAAAAAAAAATGAAATCCCGGAAAAACAGTCGAAATTTCTAGAACTACCAAATGAACCAAAAGGTCAAAATGTTCCGGAAAAAGTCAAATTTGAAGGAAAAGGTACAATTTTGTTAATAGTTGAAAAAAACAAGTCGTGAAAAAAGTCAAAATTTTAAGATAAAGACAAATTTGGAGGAACAATATTCAAATTTTCGAGAGCATACAGGATTGAATTTCGAGATAAATTTTATATTTTCAAAAAAAGACGGATTTTGGGAAAAATATTGAAATTTTGACTTTTTAAATTCGTTTTTTTTTCTGGAAATTTCGAATTTTTTTCTACTTTAAAAACAAAAATGAATTTAAAAAATAAATATTGGAGATTTTGATTAAAGGATCGAAATTTTGAGAAGATGGTCGAAATTTAATAAACATTCAAATCTTTTCAGAGAGAGTTATATATTATCGAAATTTTGAAAAAAGAACGAATTTTGGGAAAAATGTAATGTTTTTCGTTATTTCTTGACTACTTGAATCAGAAGCAGACCTGCGTCCCGATCAGCCCCACTCTAAGTCAGAAAATGTCCAATATTGAAATAAACGTCAAAATTTTGGAAAACAAGTTGTATTTTTCAGAAAGTTGAATTTTAGTTATAAACAATTCCAGGGAAAATTTTCTCGGAATTTTTTCTTCTTACAAAATTTACAAAACCTCAAAAAAATTATTATCAAAATTTCCACATCAATATGTTTAGTTTTTTTATCAAAAGATCGATCAAATTTTGACGAAAAAGGTAAATCTTGATAAACAAGGCGAAATATAAAGAAAATCAAAAGTAAAGAAAATTCGAAATATTCGGAAAATAAAACGATGAATTTTGAGGTAAAAATTCGAAATTTTAAGAAAGTCGGATTCTGATGAAAGAAATCGAATTTTAGGAGTAAATTTGTTTTAAAAGTAATTTGCAAAAAAAGACAAATTTTGAGAAATAAGTCGAAATTTCGATATCCCAAAGAAGAAACGAATTTTAGAAAAAGTCTCCTCAGTTGAACATAAATTTTCATTTAGCTGCATAAGCCAGAGGTGGGCAAGTGCCCTACTCCTGCTCTATTCTTGCTACGCCTCCAGTTCTTCAGCTCTTACTTCAACAAGAATGTTACTTTAGTTGCTCGAATAGTAGCTATCCAACCTACGAGTATAGAGTTGGAGCCCCTAATTTAGAAGAAATATTCTTTCAAATTAATGTATTTCATTTATAGCGAAAGCTCTTACGAAAAATATATCTCGACTTTTTATAGAATTGTTGTTAGATGTCCGAGGGTGCATTACAATTCCGGACTGACCTCTTTCGAAATTCAGATTCTTTATTGTTGTTATTTTGGCATAAAACACTGCAATAGAACGACCTAAGTGTACTTCCTACTTTAGCAGATGAAAAGAAATCTCAACGGCGAGACTTCGTTATAAATGATACTCTCAAATCATATATCATACGAGACTTAGGAAGGAAACTTCCAAACACAAGATATATCAAGCGTATGACGTTGACATCATATTTCAATTTAAACTGGTCGTCACCCTAATTAGTTTTATATGAATATGGTATCAGGTCAGGCGCTTGAGATGATTTATACGATGATAGTTAAAAATTATTATTCCCAGGGAAAGTCATAAAAAGTTGTTAAAGTCAGGGTGGATTCTTTATGATCCTTGGCTTAAGTTGGAGAGTTTGGAAACGTTCTTATGGCAAAGCGGTTAACTGCAGTGGCCTCGGAGGAAGTGCAGTTTGACCTCTCAGCATTTACTACCCTCCTATCTGATTATAAGGGTGCATAAGAAACTAGTACGACGTTAGCATTCCCCTTTGTTTCCGCCGTAGCGATAACTCAGTTCTCAAGTTTAATTTACACAACAGATTCCCAGTAAAATATTGCAGTCATGCATAATGCTTGAATAATAATCGCATACTGAATTTACTGCTTCACGGGTGTGTGATGAGATTCTGAAAGTGATTATAATACAGCCTGATTATTAGGAATTGAGTTGATTAACGTCTAACAATGTTTGAACTATCCAATTATATTTGATGAAAATATCAATTCCAGTGAATTAAAAGAGGTTGTTAAATAAGCATTTTTCGTTTTGTTACATCAAGAGAGCATCGGAGAGATTTTTAAATTAGCAACGCTCGGATTGGCGTAACCCCTTTCACGAGTAAAATATGATATTAATCTGGATTTTCTCAAACAAGATAAACTGAAACGTAAAGGATGTGCTTATATTACAGAAAAGAAAACTCCAAAGCCATTGTTACAGCCATAATTCCAGAATTTCTGGTCGTTTTATATTTATCACGGGACTCGTTGCCGGGAACTCAATGCAGGTAGATTAAGTCGTTATTTCTAGTTCGTTTTCTGAACACAAAAGCTTTATTGTGTACACCGACCGAATGCAAGATAAGTCGGGGCCGGATAAGAAATTGCACAATGATGGTTTAATTGCCTCGAAACGAGCTCGATTTTACCTCCGCAAGACATCAGCGAATCTAAAAATTATGCACAATTAAATTCACCGTGTGTCCCTTGAATTTTTCAATGAGCATCGATCAAAGTCCAAATGAATACTGAAAGTATTAACGATATGAAAATTAAACGTTTATAAATTTCGAAAAAATAGATGAAATTTTGAATGTCGAATTTTTGAAGCAAAATCAAAAATAACAGAAAATTTCAAACTTTGGTGCTTCAAATCGAAACTTAAGTTTAAATTTAAATTTTTTAATTTAAACTCCTCTCATTTCAAATTTTTTTTAACTCTTGAACATCTATCAAAATTTTAACAGTTTTCAAAAAAGGTCGCCTTTTTGAAAAATTCGATATTTTTCAAAATTTCCACTTTTTTTTAAATAGTAACCTTTTTGAAAATGTAGTTTTTTTGAAAGGTTGAATTTTTCAACATTTCGGCTTACTTTATTTCAAAATTTCTTTTTTTTTAGTTGGACCTTCTTTCGAAATCTACAGTTTTTTTAAAGTACTTTTCACTTGTTTCAACATTTCAATTTTTTTACAATTTCGACTTTTTTTACAATATTGACCTTTGAAAAATCACTTTGTTGAAGATTTCAACTATTCTTTAAAATTTAGTCTTTTTTTAAATCTTAAAATTTCGGTTTTTTGAACTTTAACAACTAATAAATGTAACAGTTCCCGCATGATTATAAAATGAAGATGGGTCGTCAAAGCTGTTTACGGATCGATATAATTTTTTTATCACTCAATGGACAATAAAATGCTATCGAAAGTAAAACCGCTTTGTAAGATTGTGGAATTTTTTCAAAACAGGTTTGGGAAGCACGAAGGTTGAAAATCAACACTGAAACAAAAGAAAAAAAAAGATACAAAACAGTAGTGGTCAACTTTGCTGGGACTTAAAAAAAACTGCAATGGAAAAATATCTTCATTAAAAAAATATATATATTAATACGTGATATAATTAGGATAAACAAGTATAATATTTGTAATAAAAATGCCTACACTTTGGTTTGTAAATCATCTTTGTAGCTTTCTTATTTATGAAGAAAAAAAGTTTAAAAAATGCGCTGCAAAAAAGGGCCTTTTTCAAAGTGACTCAAAAGAGTAAAAATTAGGTAGTCAAAACTATGAAATATTATCACAGATAGGCGACTCAATGATCGATATATCATTCATCAGATTTCGTTCTGCAGGCAGATTCCCTGTGCTTAATCCTGCTAAACCCTTTTAATTATATTCCAATTTTTGGTCGACCCTTATCTGGTGGGCAATTAACAAAATTGAATAAAAACTTTGGACTCTATTTTAAAATTTCTAGACGAGTTAACCCTCGGCGCGAACATTAGTAGAAGTAGAAACTAATCCGAAGCACTTATCGATTCAAGAAGTTGGCCGCGAAGTTTCTTAAAGTTTTCCACAATATACACAGCTACGGTAGAGGACGCGAATTTTCTTAGAATTCCGAAACTAAAAGGGAGGGGTGTTAGTTCGATAGTGGAAAAGTTGGCGGGCGTTGTGTCGGCTTAGACTCTGATAGAGAGATAAATCGGCCAGGGCTTTGTAAGGAGAACGTTACCAAATGCATAAAACGAAAGAGAACAAAGTTTACTACTTCACTACTCTCCTGGATTTTAAGACAGAGAAGAAGAGAAAGGCGGAAGTGCAGAAAGCTAATTTAGTCAGTGGATTGCGAGGTTTCTGTTGGGGAGCCGGAGACTTTATTTAAGTTATCCCTTTAAACGTTAATTTACGTTGTATTAACTCCAAGTGCCCAAGTTTTTTCATGAAGCTGGCCAGTGAAATTGTCGAGATTTGTCACTGTCTAGCGATAAACGTTCTTCGCTTAGCTTGGCAAAATACGAATGATAAAAGCAAAATTCGAGAAATATGATCACTACCGAACTTAATGTTTAAAAAATTTCCAATTTTTAACCTTAACTTGATTTTTAAAGAAAACAGTAACAATTTCGAAATGTTAAAATTAATAAAAAACTCAAAATCGAATTTTAAGTGAAAAAAACCGTGAACTTCTGAAAAAAATCGAAATTCCTAAAAAAAATTAGCTTAAAGGGATATTTGTTTCATACTTCCGAATAAATTATGCATCACAGCTCGCCAGCACGTTTTTTTAAATATCATTTACGCTGAAAAAATATCTTCAAATCATAATTTCAACCCCTTCTCAAAGTGTCACTAATTCCAAACGGCTTCAATGTCGCTAGATAATGTGGCAATTGTGGCACAACTTTCAATCGGGAGAAGCAAAGAATTGTTTAAGGTCAGCGGCTTCCAAACTAGGAGGCGCTGACCTCTGTAAAGGAAAGCACGAATAACTTGAACCTATAATTTTTTGAAAAAATCAATTACCTTGCAAATTAGAAGGCGTCACCATGTTGCAGTCCTTTTTTTAGTATTTTGACTTTAATTTTTATTTTTAGATTCACAAGTCTACAACCAAAAAACTGCACAGGGTTTCTATACTACTTTCTTGTACATTTCAGCTCACTTAAACCAGCAAAACACTCAAAAACTTCCTTTGCGTTAGGTTTTCAAGCAAAATTTATATCTGTACGTTGCATTTAGGGTGAAACTCTCGTTTAATATGAATAATATGGAACGAAGTAGCCTATTCTAGATATTAAAAAAGCCATACAAAAGTGATTTTCCTTTCAGTTATTATGTGTATAGAGGACGAGTAATAGGACAAGAGTAGTACTGACGGTGTCAAAAAGCTGAGATTTATTGGTTTAATATCCCAACGATGATGTTGGACAACAGGAAAGTTATACAAACTATCACTGCTTCCTTGATGATGAGACAGTCAAGCCAGAGATGGTCATTTGCAAAAACGGACTGGTCACTTCGAAAAGCTTCCACCTTCGTATAAAATAAGGTTATGAATACGACATTGGCTCCTTCTGAAAGGGATGTTACTACGAGTTCTTCATATTAAATTGGGTCTTATTAAACAGTTTTTAATGACTACCCAAAGCCATGTTTCACAAATGTATGTGTGTTTTAAGTTTCCAAAACTGAAAGAGGGGAGTTTTTACAAATCCAGACACGCAATTTGACATTCGATTCCTTCGTGTTAAAAACAAAGAAGAAAAAGAAACTCAGCACTCTTAAAGACGTAGTGTACCATTTTGGATAATACCCAAGACCCTTAAGACAAAACCATCGTACAACACATGCTGGCTCAGTATAAAGCTTAAGAATGCTAGATGAGCTTAGAAATTCCATTTATTATGTTCCCTTATTGACTATTTTTCCCAAAAATTGGAATCATTTAGTGAAGGGCATATTAAAAGATTTTACCAAGACATGTACGATATCAAGAGCCATGTGGTGCCAAGAAAAGTGTTATGTAAATGTACTAGTCAGCTCAAGCGGGAAACAAATAATGGATAACATGGTGATTTTTCTTTGGTGTTATCTTCTTTCGTAGAAATATTTTCCATTTTGCAAAAAAACTTGACGGCCATTGTATTCAGCAAGAAATCAAATTCAAATGTCTTGCCATAGAGATCTCGAGCAATGGTGATGTGGAAGCAGAGAATGTCTTAATGATACCATATGGTGCAATAAAAATATTTGAATTAAAACCAAAGCCCGAATTTATAAAGCAACAATAAGGCCCATCATGACATATCCAGCAGAAGCTAGACCAGAAACAACGAAAATTGAACGTCTACTAGAAACAACAGAAATGAAGGTACTTCGCTATATAACTGGGAAAACAAATCTCAACAGAGAAAGAAGTGAAAATATAAGGAACACACGTAAGGTAGATAATATTAACAGCTGGGTGCTGAGCAGATCAAGGGAGTAGAACGATCACATAAGCAGAATGGATGAAAAACCAATAATGAAAATTGTCCGTGATAAATCACCACTGGCACGCAGGAACGTGGGATGACCTCAAAAAAGATGGAGCAACAACTTGAATATATAATAACAGGCAAATGAACGAAGAATAAACAGGCGGTCCGACTAAAATAGAGAAGGAAGAAGAAGAAGAAGTAAAAAAACTGTACGTTATGGGGGGAAATGGAGGTTATTTTAGATTCATCACTGTCAAAAACATTAAATTTACAGAAAATATTCCATGCACCTGAGAAAAAATATTTTTTGCGGACCTATGTTATCTATAAGTGAACATTTCATTTTTTTCTCGCAATCTCCAATCTACTTCTCAAAATTTTAAAAAAGTCCCTTTTAAACTCGAAATTTCAAATTTAATTTCCAAATTTGAATCTTCACCTCAAAGTTTCGGCCAAACATAGAATTTAAACTTAAAATTTGGAAAAACATTTTTTTAAAAAACTTCAGAAGAAGTAAAAAGTTTAAATTTAAAGTCTAATCACAAGAATGCGTTTTTAAAGTCAAAAATGTAAGTTAAAAATAAAAAGGGAATCCTTAATTTAGCATTTCCCGAAGAAAGTCGAAATTCATGAAAAAGTTAGCATTTCTTTTTGAGAATGGCAATTCTTTCTCGAAACTTTCGGTTTTAACCGAAACTTCTCCATTTTAGAAACATTTTATTTTTCCCAAATTGTTGATTTTTTTTAAACAAAGCTGATGATTTATTTTAGTAGAATTTTTATTTTAATACTCAATTTCAGAAAAATTTTAAATTTAATCTTAAAATTTCGATAAAAATGTAGAAATCTCAGAAAAAGCTTGAAGTTTTTTTAAAAATTTTCTTTGTTAATGTAAAAATTTCTAATTTTTTAATTTTTTTTTGACTGAATTTATTTGAAAAGTTAAAAACTTTGACTTAAATTTGAACCTAAAAATTGGGGAAATATTTTGTTTGAGGAATTCTGAAATAAAATCGAAAAATTCAATTTTGTAATTAAGAATCTATGTAAAAAATTTAAATATATTCAAAGTGATTATTATTTTAATGTTTGCCTCAAAACTTCAATCTATTCTTAAAATTTCGAATTTAACATTTTTACTTTAACATCGCAATTTCAGAAACAAATGTAGAAATAAGCTTAAGCCAAAAAATTAGAATTGAAGTCAATATTTCAAGATAAAAATGAAACATTTTATATTCAATCCTGAAATTTCAAAAAAAAGTACGAATGCCATGACAATTTTGAAATTTTCTGAAATCTTTTTAACCGTTTAGTTTTTTCTTATTATTTCTTATTTTTCAATTCTTTTTTCATCTAAATCAAAATTTTAAATAGAAAAATAAACATTCTTTGAAATATGAATTTTGAATTTCGCGAACAGTAACAGTGCAGAAAAAACTGGCAACTTCAAGTTTAAATTTCAAATATAAAATTTAAATCATTTTTTTTAATTCCTAATTTCTTTAAATATTTTGACTTTTTTCTATAACATTTCAAAAATAAATAGCAAATGCTCCAGAAAAAATCTCGAAATTTGTAAAAAAAATATTTTCAGAAATTTTCGAATTTTAAAGAAAATTCAATTTCTACGGATTTGCAAGTAGAATACAACCTAACCTCATGGAGCCCTCCAGGCATGTATAGTGAATCATAGGTAGCTGAACTACCAACAGTTAAAACACTGCCACCTGGCGAAGCGGTTGTTCTCTAGGAAAAAGTTCAGAGAAGACAAGTATTCTAATGCACAGACCAATAGGTATGAACATTTATTTGATTCGAGATTTGGAAACCAAATACCGGTTCGATCTTGTGAAATTTCGTCAGTTTGGTATATCCAACTCGAATGCTAACAAATGTTTCAATAAATAGGTTTAAACATTTATTAAATTCGAAGTTTGGAAACCAAATACCGGTTTCGATCTTTTTAGATCTCGTCAGTTTGTATTTTCAACTCAAATTCTAACAAATGTTCCAACACGTAAGTACTAAAGAATTCACGGACGTTTACATGTTTTTCTTTCGTTAATCAATTGGTCTGATTGAGTAAAACGCAAATTCAAAAAATAAACGTACACAAACGACTAAAATCTAAAATATTTATTCTACAAAATAAATAACGATACGACGCACTGGTTTATTTAACTTTGAACCATATTAACGTTGATTAGCAATAAACTTGTTGTTTATAAAAAATATGTCAACGATAGCCCGCAGTTTGTATAAGTCCAGTGTACTTACATTAATACTCGAGTGCCTCTTTTCCGAACTATTTTAGACCTCTCGTCGGTAAACTACACATGATTTAAAAAATTGCCATCGTATCACAGAAGATCACGAAAAATAAAATGCTTTGGAAAAAAACCCTCGAGTATTAACCACTTTTAAGACTTGCACCCACAACAGCGAATTTAATTTATTACTGGCAGCGTTGATTTTAACGTTTACATCTATCTCGCCTTCACCTTTTTTTATTTTCGCGTAACTTTCTTCTGCAATTCGTTGCTACCCGATTTTCATATAAAAAAGCAAATTACCAAACGACTTTTTCGCAACCATCGGTGCCGCCCGGATTATTTAATGTTTTTCATATTGTCATTTAGATATATTGCAGAAAAAGTGAATTAAAAAAATGCTTAATAATACTGCTGATATCAATGCAGATACTGTCTAATACTTACTCTACTTAAATTCAAAAATACAACCTAAAACGTCAGAGTCTTAAACTAGTTAATATAATGTATTTTTGCAAGAGCAAAAATTGCAGAATTTGAAAAATAGAGCGACCATGGATTTGTCAAATGTGACAGTGGCATTAAAATGATTGATCAAGATCTGATTTACGCATCACAAATTTTAACATTTTTGATATTTACCTCAAAACTGAGTATCTGTGTTTTTAAAAATCGCAACTGAACAGGGTGATTATTCATAATGTCCCCCTATCTCAAGCTTTTTTATTTTTCACAGACAAAAATGCTAATTTTTTCTTAAGGTTAATCCACTTGCAAAGGGCAACCCCATTATGCCTTTAAAGCACTGCGAGTAAGGTACGAAAACAAGGATTGATGACGATGATCCTTCTTAAACAAGGATAGGTTGTATTTCTGGGAGAAAATTCCTTTCGATAACAAAGTTCCATATTTTGGAAGTTCTATAGAAAAAAGAATCTTCGTAGACAGAAGTCCTCACTGTGGCAAGCTAAACCGCAAAGAAATTTGCTGGCTCCGGACTGTCTTGTGTGCCTCAAAAATCATGCCCTTGGGGGAATCAGTCCTATAAGTTTTTGTGAGCATCTCCCGTGATAGTACTTGTAGAAAAGAGACAAATTACCAACCATCCGCTCCGTGCTCTAGCGTTTCGAGAGAATCTGTCAAACTCTCGCCATCAATTGGGCGAATCGCTCTTCTTTGAATTGAATCCAAAAGGGTTAAAGTGTGCTTTGGGGCTGAACTCCAGACATGAGAGCACTATTCTAGTATTAACCTCACTTGAGCTTTGCATAGAGTGAGTTACTGATGAGATGTGAAGTACTTTATAGCTCTAAAAAAAAGCCTAGCTTCTGAGAGGCGGACTTGGCAATGGCGTGCACATGATCGTCCCAAAAGAAATTAGTGCTCGCATTCACTCCTAGGATAGACAGATTAGAGCCCATCGGGAGGATTTTACCGTCCATGAGTATGTTTGTTGCATTATCCCTTGATGTTTACTTAAAGAAGACCGCGGCCTGAGTTTTTGATGCGTGAAGTCGACCAGATTTTTCTTACTTTTACCAAGGTTTATTAAAAATTATAATAATATTATTCTAAAGATTAAAGAATAAGAGTCTAAAAAATTAACAATATACAGAGCTTAGTTGTTGCTTAATAAAAATAGAAAGAAATATACAGGATGTTCCATTTGATTTTTTCTTTTTTAATGCAATTTTGCGTTTGCTAATCACCCTGTATAACAGCAAATTTCATTTAAATAAAATTAGATTATTTTTCAAGAAAAGGAAATATTGTAATGATATCCACTAAAAAAAAATCATTTGACTTGTTTCTGGTCTCTCAAACGAGCTTCCAAATTAGACTCAAATTTCATGAGTTTCCTAAATATTTTATAAACGATTAATCGCAGGCTCCTTTTGTTTGGTATTATTTTAATCGGCATTTTGTATAACATTCAAATACGTAAAAATATATAGATGTGCACATGTTCATCCTATATAGTAAAAATTAATTTTAAAATGTGCGCCTTGTGGTAATGTACCTTTGTACTAAAAAGATTTTTATTATCAAAATAATTGTAGGAGCTACGTTACCCTTCTAATGTCTCACCCTGTGTAGCGTGAAGCCATGCATAATATTCTTGCATTCAACACCAAATATTGTGATTTTAGTGCATTCACTTTATTTAAACTCGATCAAAACGACGATTGTTGCTTCAGGCAACAATCAAAACGAACTCATCGCTTGGTTTAGCTTAAATTTCTCTCGTGTAACTTAACCATCATTGTAAATTCTTCCCTCACACCAAAACCGATGCTCCTTTGAAAGGTAAAATCCCGAGTTTCTAGGATCAAAGCTCTCGCGCTTTGTAGAACCAAAGGATTTCCGTTTATTGGGAATGAACACTCCAATGACTGTTGACTTGACCATTACATTTCAGAGTTTTAGAAGCCTTGCACAGCCCAATAAATCGAAGTTGTTCCAAAAGATAATATTGACGCAAGTCGCTTTTGGCATATAAACACATAACTAAAGAATTGTTATATCTGCATCGCTTTCTATGTGAATACTTGACGAAATGTTCAAATTTTATTTGTATTTTTAAAGATATGTCACATAGCTTTCCTTGTTATTGAAAATTGTGAATTCTTTTAGCAGTTTTGAAAAAAGAAGATCGATTATTTAATAACTTGGAACGTTCGTCATGATATTATTAAAAACTTGTGTGGCGACCGGCGCATCCACCAAAACTTCGCTTTATTTGAAAACCCTGTATATTGAAAACCTGCAATTACCGACCGATACTCATCGATTTCGCCGGCCGCTCTTATTTATTTCCCGCTTCAATACAACTAGATTAAGCCGTTATTTCTAGCTCGTTTTCCGATCACAAAAGGCTTAGTGTTCACGACCCGTCGAATTCCAGATAAGCTGACATGGATCACGTAATGTACAATGAAGTTCTCGTTGTCGGTCCTGTGCGGTTTTAATGATTCCCCTGCGTTGTTTGTTGTAAGAAAGCGCTAAATCAATTCCGGTCGCGTAGCGTGACTTCCACACAACGTCCTTTCAAAACGACGTAATCACCAGCAAGTAAAGTACCAGTAATGTGTGGTTAAGAAATTGATTGCCGGGTTTCATGTTAAATGCGGGGGCTGTAAAAGCTTGCTTACTAAATGCGCTTTCAGTGCATCGAAAATGAGTATAGCTTTCAGCCAGAAATCTAACAAAACATTCATATCGAATTGAGAGCAGCTCGTCTTGGAGCTTTCAAGAAATTCTCGAGTTTTAATGTGAATGAAGAAGTATTGTTACGGCGACTTTGACTGCTAGAACTATTGTTAATTATAATATTATTCTGAATCGATCAATTCGCAAGTTTTAACTTGAAAATTACTTCATAAATAGTAAATATTTCTTAAAGGGGTTCTCCTAAGAGCTCCGAAGACTTTCCAACGCTAAAAGCAATAACGAAATGAAATTAGTTATCACTTCCATACCTATTGTGTTACCCTGAATACGTATTTTAAGCTCTACTTAGCTTTTACTACTTTTAGATTCAGAATATGAATGAGGAGTAAGTTTAACCTTACTACGACCCTATTAATTAGAACATGAGTGCGTTGCTGTTGGAAACAAAACAGATAGCTCTACTTTGAACAATTTTGCTATAAATACAAAATATATAATATATAATCTGAATATATGTTTGATCCGCCAAGATACTGGAAGTGAAGGTAAACAAGTATTTAGTTCGAGGAGCGTTAAGCTTAGAGTTTACGGATATAGAAATGACGTAAACAGCTTCATGCACAACAAAATATAACCAGCTATCCTTAAGCCTAAGAAGGATACAAATAGTTTCAATTTTGATATTTCGAAATAGATAAATTTAAATCTACAAAATTTCGAAGAATAACGTATGAAGTGAATGAAAATATCTAGTTTTACTATGTAACGTATTAATCAGCGCAGTTAATATTAAGTACTCGTACTAACAAAGCAATAGTCGCATGATCGATTCCCAAGTCCATCAAGCTTTTTTAATTAAGTATTTCCTTACAATATAGATATCCGTTATTTTAATTTTATTTGTTGATTTAATTATGATATTTTATTACGTTCCAAATTTTGATATTTTGACTTTAACCATTGACTCTAAAACTAAACTTTTGATCCTTTCTAGAAATCCAGACTTTTAATTTACAAAATTTTGGCTTTAACCATACGAGTTTAAACTCAAAATATTGAGGTTTATATAAATGTCTTATTATTTCAAAATTTCGACGGAAATCTTTCGTGTTAACCTCCAAAGATTCTTTTTAATCCATCCTTATCCTTAAAATTTCGAAATTACAGATAGACTATTAATTTTATCATGAATATATTCTGAAACTTTCGAAGTCAAAATTTCCACTTTCATTTTATAATTTTTAGTAGCATTGAATATATCTAAAAGTTGGACATAGTATATAGGTATTACCTTAAACTGTCAGCTCTCTGTCGAATTCTGTTCCATTAGATTGCTGATATTGGTAACAACGCGAATCCTTTGGAATTTTAAAAACGCTGAAGTAAAGCCATACTTTTGCAGTTACCTATTGATTGCTAAATCGGAGCGGATAAAATTGCGCGACGTACTCCTCACTTTTCTTATTGTTAAAAAGGAGACTCGTTTCCAATCTAATATTGAGTCTACCCTTGTATGTTGCCGCCGTAGGCGTTTTTGACCCCCACACCCCCAATTTGCGCCGGCAATAATATGTGAGACTCCTACACAACAACAACAGCCGGCAGGCCATCCACATCACGTACCTCTAAAGCGAACACAATCTCCTTGTCGTTTCAGGTGGATGCCGAGCCGAAAGCTACTCTATTCCGATGGAGTTTCAACAGCACTCCGGGGATATCCCGGGAACTGAGCGAGTTCACATCAGGAGAAGGAGGTAGCTTGCTGACATACGTGCCTAGAACTGCGGCTGATTACGGCACCCTCCAATGTTGGGGGCGCAACGAACTAGGATTGCAGCGACAGCCGTGCATCTATCACATCATGCCTGCGGGCAAGCCCGACCCGCCCCAAAACTGCAATATCGCCAACGTCACTCATCATTCGGTGCATGTCGTGTGTAAGAAAGGGTACGACGGAGGTAAGTTTGACTTCGTGTCTTGTAATTAGTGTATGTCTCTTAGAAGGTCATTAATACAAGAGCCTTCACTCCTAGTTATGATGCAAGCGATAAATTATAACTCGCATTTAGGTCTCCAATGATAAAATGAGACGGCAGCTGTATGGAGTCACTCTATCAAACTGCGTTTGTTATGAATTAAAATAAACTCTGGCGAGTCCCATTGAAAATAAATCGAATGTGTACAAAGGGAAAGAAATATAATATATAAAGTAATTTCAACTGAGTAAGCTTTAATAAAAGGGTTTCAACTTCTTCAATTCTTTGATCTGACTTATACTCAAGTTTTGAACCAAAGCGCTAAATGCGCCCACGCCACGGTTTCATTTATGTTATATTTTCTCACAATAGCAATTTTTTTTATTAAATTGACAAGTTACTAATAATCATCGTAAAATGACCATTAGCTGTAGTTCAATCTTCAGTCGGCGTTTTGATCGATGCGCCAGCGCTAATTGTAAATTCACTTAGTTACATTTTATATTTTTTTGTTGACCCTATTTGCGATAATAATCATCATAAAATAAACATTAACTATATTTCACAATAAATATCTTCACTCGACGTTTAAATGGATGCGCCGGCACTGATTGTGAATTCATTTGTACTTTAACTAATTCGTATTATTTCAATAACTTCCCAAATCACACGACTTTTCGTTTAAGGCCTACGGCAAAAGTTCGTTCTCATGATCACAATTGGAGACGTTGCCGTATCGAACACAACGAGTTCCAATCCCGAATTCATCAAGAACGACTTGGAAGCGTCCCAAGACTACACGGTCACAGTGTCTTCCGTCAACAGTAAGGGTTGGTCAAAGCCGACAGCTCCTCTGCATTTTCGCACACTTCCCGCCCCAGGACTCAAGGAACTGAGACGTTCGACCGGTCCTACTGACCACGAAAGAAATGGAAACAGCAGTGGCCCCCTATTGTACATTCTTCTCGCCGCCGGTTCCACCCTTATAATCGCCGCCGCCATAGGGGGGATCATTCTGGCCATTAGAAAGTTTAAGGTAAGATAATGATGTAAACTAAATAAACCGTATGCAAGAAGAATGCAACCTAGACTACAAATTCATGCAGCCCTCCAGGCGTGTATAGTGAATCATAGGTAGCCGAACTACCAACAGTTGAAACACTGCGCCACCTAGCGAAGCGGTTGCTCTCTAGGAGAGTTCCCAGAAGACAAGGATTCTATAATGCACAGACCAATAGGTTTGAACATTTATTAGATTCGAAGTTTGGAAACCAAATACCGGTTTCGATCTTGTTAGATCTCGTCAGTTTGGTATATCCAACTCGAATGCTAATAAATGTTCCGACAAGTAAGTACTAAAACAATCACAGGCGTCGAGCGAGTGACTCTTTAGTACTACCACCTATTGGTCCATAGAGAAACTATGGCCATCGCCAACTTCGAATCTAATAAATGTTCAAACCTATTGGTCTGTGCATTATAGAATCCTTGTCTTCTGGGAACTCTCCTAGAGAGCAACCGCTTCACTAGGTGGCGCAGTGTTTCAACTGTTGGTAGTTCGGCTACCTATGATTCACTATACATGCCTGGAGGGCTGCATGAATTTGTAGTCTAGGTTGCATTCTTCTTGCATACGACATTGTTGGCGATGGCCATAGTTTCTCTATGGACCAATAGGTGGTAGTACTAAAGAGTCACTCGCTCGACGCCTGTGATTGTTTTAGTACTTACTTGTCGGAACATTTATTAGCATTCGAGTTGGATATACCAAACTGACGAGATCTAACAAGATCGAAACCGGTATTTGGTTTCCAAACTTCGAATCTAATAAATGTTCAAACCTATTGGTCTGTGCATTATAGAATCCTTGTCTTCTGGGAACTCTCCTAGAGAGCAACCGCTTCGCTAGGTGGCGCAGTGTTTCAACTGTTGGTAGTTCGGCTACCTATGAATTCCACTATACACGCCTGGAGGGCTGCATGAATTTGTAGTCTAGGTTGCATTCTTCTTGCATACGACATTGTTGGCGATGGCCATAGTTTCTCTATGGACCAAATAGGTGGTAGTACTAAAGAGTCACTCGCTCGACGCCTGTGATTGTTTTAGTACTTACTTGTCGGAACATTTATTAGCATTCGAGTTGGATATACCAAACTGACGAGATCTAACAAGATCGAAACCGGTATTTGGTTTCCAAACTTCGAATCTAATAAATGTTCAAACCTATTGGTCTGTGCATTATAGAATCCTTGTCTTCTGGGAACTCTCCTAGAGAGCAACCGCTTCGCTAGGTGGCGCAGTGTTTCAACTGTTGGTAGTTCGGCTACCTATGAATTCCACTATACACGCCTGGAGGGCTGCATGAATTTGTAGTCTAGGTTGCATTCTTCTTGCATACGACATTGTTGGCGATGGCCATAGTTTCTCTATGGACCAATAGGTGGTAGTACTAAAGAGTCACTCGCTCGACGCCTGTGATTGTTTTAGTACTTACTTGTCGGAACATTTATTAGCATTCGAGTTGGATATACCAAACTGACGAGATCTAACAAGATCGAAACCGGTATTTGGTTTCCAAACTTCGAATCTAATAAATGTTCAAACCTATTGGTCTGTGCATCATAGTAAATAAACCGTAATTTTCTTTTTTTGAAAATTTTGTTTTAATCCTCATTTCTCAAAATTTTGTATTTAAACTCATTTCTTAATAAATTTCAATGTTTTTTTTGGAATTGGAAACCATAAATTTGGTGTAACGGACTGGCCCTTGGTTATCTTCAAAAATTGAAATACAGAACTTGTCCCCTGAAACCAAGAAAGATTAAAAAAGACAACAAACCTTGCTCTAACGCGTTTGGCTGTCTGAAACGCTTTAGAGCAACGTTTGTTGTGTTTTTAATCTTTGTTTGTTTCAGGGGACAAGTTCTGTATTTCAATTTTTGGAATTGTAACATTTAACAATTTCAAATTATTCCATTTTTTGTTAAATTTTGAGTCACCTAGAAATTCTGATTTTTTTGATTTTAATATCAAAATGTCAGTTTCTCTAAAAATTTCGAAACAAAATGTTTTCTGAATTTTAATTTTTATTTTCATTTGGCTTTAATCTCAAAATTTAGATATTTTTTTAATAGTTAATTCTTTCAATTCAGAGCTCAAGTTTTAAAAAACTTATCTGGAGGAAAGTGACATTTTCAAAAATTCTAAAGAAATTTAAAAAAAAAGCGGAAATACGATGATAGAAAGAGAAAGACAGAAACAGAAATAGAGGGATACTGGGAGAGAGAAAAGAAAGAGAAAGGCAAGGAAAGAGAGAGAGAGAGAGTCTAAATATTCAAATAAAGTGTCTTAAAAGAATTCCGCATTTTCTGAAAAATATAGAAGAAATAGAAATAGAGAGAGAGTTAGAGAGAGAGAGAGAGAGAGAGAGTCAAAATATCAAAAAAAAAGTCGGTCTTTTAAAAGAATTCCGCATTTTCTGAAAAATACAAAAAATTCAAATTAAACTAAAAAAAAAACTAAATTTTAAAAAAGGAGAACTTTTGATATACGTCGAAATTTTAAAATTAGTCAAATTTTCCGAAAAACAAGTTAAATTTGCAAAGCAGTGGACATTTTTAAACCAGCTGAATTCTCCAAAAAGTCTAATTTGCAAAAAAATGAAAATTTTCTGAAGAATTGAAAACTTCGAAAAAATTTTATATTTTTAATTTCGACATCAATCTTGAAATTTATATTTTTGTCAAATATTTTTTGCTGTAAATTTCGACTAGCTTCTTAAATATCGAATTTGTCTGCACTTTTAAAAACACATCGTGTGCATGTTTCCTGTTTATTTTTTGATTATTTCAGACTTATAGATTTCTTTTATATGTCTCGATTGTAATCTTGAAATTTAGTATTTGTTCCCAATTTGTTTTCTGTTTTTGATCGAAATTAATTTATCTTGGAGTTTTCAGATTTTCTTTAATGCAATAATCTGAATTTGTAGTTTCTTCCCAAACGTTTTACTTTCAGTAAATTTTGAATTTCTGTTTAGAATTCAAATTTCGACTTTATTTCTTAAAATTTCGAAGTTGTTTGTTTTTATAAATTTCGTGATTTTTTAATTGTGATTTTAATTTGTTCCCAAAAAGTTAAAAGCATAATGATAATAAATATCGATTTTTTTTAAATTTCGACTTTAATATAGAAATTTCAATCTTCTCCAAGTTTCGTCTTATTTCTTAACATTTTGAAAGTGTTTCTTTTCTGTAACTTACGTGCTTTTTTTAATTGCGATCCTAATTTTTCCCCAATTTTTAATAAATAATTATAAAAATCGGATTTTTTTTAATTTCGACTTTAATCCAAAAATTTCAACCTCATACATTATTTTTTGTAAATGTCAAGTTTCTCTCGCAATTTCATAAACATTTTTATATATGTGTATATTTCGAGTAGTTTATTTAATAGTAACCCAAGAAAACACATATTTTTCGCCTCTTTTGGGCGCCACGTGAATTTTATCTAAAAGTTATCCAAATGCTAGTTTTCGACGATACTTAAGACTAGGCGAAATTTCAAGTTGTATTCTTGTTTCCTAGATATGACGAGCTATAGCGCTTTGAAAATAACTCCCAACAAATCGATTTTTCTAATTATCTCAGGTGGTATTCAAGTTACATCGATAAAAATTTTTACCAAAGGGTTATTTTGCACTGTATATCTATTGATGGCTTTAGAAAATTTGTATTGCCACCAGTAACATAAAATCAGGGGAGTGTCCGAATTTCTTTTGTTTGAAAAAATATTGCAAATATTAACACCAAAATACAATCCTTTACATATTTCACGTAACATCTTGCTAAAAACTCATACGATGTATCTCTTCTAAGATAAATGCTATTTTGTAAGTCAATTATGCTGTTCTTTGAACAAATTTTAGAATCTTCATTTTTTTGTCGATGCCCCCTTGGTTATACGTCACTGGTAGTGATTTAAATTTTGTAATACCAGCAAAGAATTTGTAGTAAAAAATAATTCCTGTATGCAAAAATCTATTAATTTATTTTGAATAAACTTCGAGATATTTAGAGAAGAACCATTTATTAGGTGTAATTTTCGAAGTTCTATAGCGAGCTTTTTCAGGCCCTCTTTAATACAAATATTTTATTTTTATTTTGACCTAACCACCTAGGAGGCGATCCTCTTAAAATATAAGCACATTTTTCTGCACCAGCTGTATAGGTATTACAACATTATGATAACGAAGGCTTCCACGGCCAGAGTCAGTACAGGATATACTTCTTCCGGGATTGGAGCGTGTCAAAGAACTACTAAAAGTGTTCGACGTTTCGCCCACCATCGTAGGGGGCTTCTTCAGGAGCAAAGAAAAGAAAAATAAATGAAAAGAGGAATATGAGGGAAAATGCAAAAATGAAAGAATGAAAAGGCCAAGGTAACTCTGAAGAAGAGTTCTGAAGAAGAGTTTCGCCTCTGGTATGGTGGACATACTGAGCTACCGTGCTCCTCTGTCTAAATTTTCTTATCCTTTGTACCAATTTTCAGTTCAGAAGAGTTTCGCCTCTGGTATGGTGGACATACTGAGTTACCGTGCTCTGATGTTTTGAAATTGGCCTTTTCATTCTTTCATTTTTGCATTTTCCCTCATATTCCTCTTTTCATTTATTTTTCTTTTCTTTGTTCCTGAAGAAGCCGCGACGATGGTGGGCGAAACGTCGAACACTTTTAGTAGTTCTTTGACACGGTCCAATCCCGGAAGAAGTATATCCTGTATTACAACATTAAATAATTAACTAATAAAACTAATTTAATATCATAATACATTTTAATAGTATAACCACACCTAATTTTTCATGTAAATATATATTTAATTTTTAATCTAAAGACCGTCATCAGACGGTCTCTATCAATAAGGTTTGGAGTATATCTATCGAGATTTGCAAAGTTTTAAGTGTAAAGACACCAAATAATCGAATATTATTCTGAAAAAAAATATTTTTTTTCTGTAATGTGAGTTCTACCTCAAATTAACAACTTTTTTGATAAAATACGTTGATAGATTCGAAAATAATAGAAGATCTTTCATGAAAAATGATACACTTTGCGCCTATAATTCTTTTGAAAATAATGAATGAGTTGGCCAAGAAGAGGTCAACAGCACATTTGACTCGTCATATCTCCAAAATAAAAACTATGCTCAACTTAAGATTTTGCCTACGCTAAGGCATCGCCATGAACTATTATTTACCCCACTTTTGAATCGAATTTATAAGGACCCCCAAAAAGGGCAAAAATTTGGGTCACTCTTTAGGGGTAAGATCAACATTTCAAATTTTTTGTTCTAAAAATTCGGAAGTTTTTTTAAATAATTTCATTTTTATTTATTAAATTTCATTATTACATTTCGTGTTCAATCTTAAAATTTCGCTTTTTTATGGAAATTTAAAGAATTTTTAGTATGTTATCTTATAGTTCTTTCCCAAAAGATTTTCTTTTTTTTGTAAGTTTCAACCTTCATTTCAATTTCTCATGAAAAGTGTACGTTATAAAACTTTCGAAATTTTTCCTTTTTTGAAGGATTCGATTTTTTCTCGAAATATCGAGTTTCTCTAGAATTTCAAGTAAAATGTTTTATAAATTTTGGGTTTTTTATTTTGATTTTAGTTTTGATGTCATTCACAAAAGTTTTAGAATACAATTCTGAAAATTTACATTTCTTTTATTAAATTTCTTTTTTTTATTTTGGTTGAAATCTCGAAATTTTAACTTCTTTTTCTGAATTTGTAGATTTTGTTTAAATAAATTTCCGTAAATTTTATACTTTTTTCTCAAAGGTTTTTTTTGTAAATTTTAAGTTTCACCTCAAAATGTTAACTTTTTTCTCGAAATTTTTATAAAAATGTTGTTTGCCTTTTTATATACAAATTTTCATGTATTCCCAACATTTTTAAAAAAGTTTTTAAATATTCTAATCTCGCCTTTTCGACATTTTTTCGGCATTCCAGCAATTATGTTACAAATTTTGGAACTTTTTTATTTGAACTTTAATCCCGAAGCTTTGAGCCTATCCTGAACAAAAAATCAAGGCGGTTAATTTTCGCTCTATACGGGTGTCCTTAGGCGAACGACTGAAAATAGTCTTTTCTAGGAACTAGCCCCAGTTAAATCTCTAATTAGAAGAATCACTTGTTGCAAGAAAAATGTTTTACTCTGGGAATAGGTAAGCAGAGAAACGAGTTAATCGTCGCAGAAATAATAAATTTATTTTGTTATTAAATAATACCAAAATATTCACTTTCTAGTGTATTTTGTTGTTCTTCAAATTAAAAAAAAAAGTTCTTAGTTTGAGAATGTAAAGAAATAACAAAAATTCGTGATTTCTTTAACTTGATTCGATTTGGTTATTTATCCTTTTAATTTTTAAAATCTCACATGAAAATTACGTATGTAAACAAGTCGGTAATAAACATTCATTAGTCTAAGCGGCTTTTTATTAAGCCCCAATTAGGTAAATACATAAGAGAGAGGCAAAAAACTGAATGTGTAACTGCCAAAAAAAAACTCACAATTCGTAATACAAACATGTTATGTTATTAGGGCGTTTCTTTTTTACAATTTTCTAGATGGACAACGCACCCTAATAAATCATGCTTTGGACATGTTTGTTCGCGAGCGAAGCCTATCAAAATATATTCGTCCGACAAAAAGCACAAGGGCCCCCATTTAATTTAGAATCGCGGTCTGGAAAAGCATTAATAATGTTATCATTTGAAAATGAAATGTCTGCCTCGAGATCCCAGTCAGTGCCTTTTCTAAATTAAAACCGGGCTCTTACAATTCGTTCTAGACGTCTGAAATATGGAAATCCTGAAATATTGAGGGATTTAATAGGGGAATATAGCGGTTATAAATAAATTTAAAGGTATAGTTGGATTTGTGATTGAAGAAGCCGCAACTTCTCTTATTGCTGCAGTTTGCACCTGGGAGAACTTAATACGTTAACAGATAACCGCAACAGTTAACACCTCAATTACGGAACTAATTTGAACAGTCAAGACTATGTCAGCTACAAAATCAACTTTGCTTTTATAACAGTGAAAAATTATGTACCTAAAACTCGCATTAATGAAGTTAAATTTTCCACTATAGTGATACGAGTGAAATGAACCAATGTAGCTACAGTTTTGTGATATGATAGCTCAATTGGTTATCGTGCTGGCAGGTCTGGATTCAAGGCGATTGGGGTAATTGGGTCCAATCGGGCCCCGCACTTAAAAAAGCCCAGCATCTCCACCACAATTAACAAAAAGTTATTTTTCGAAATTTAAAGCAAATTTCTTTTGACGATAAAAGATAAATTATAAATTGTTCAAATAATTAAAAATATATTTAAGTTCACATTGATGGATGAGATTTATTACTAACTGCTACTCGCGACTTTGTCCGCGTGGAATTAAATAACTGTTGCTAGAAAATGTTAACATTTTACTTTCTCGAGGTTTGATTTTCTCAAAAAAAATTTCCATATTAAGCATTGTCCATTTCCCGGTGCAGTCATGAATTGAATCTACTAACCAAGTTTAGGTTTCTATATCTAGAGATTTAGGTTGAGCATTGGTCCGTTAATAATTCGCTACATGCGCGTAAGCAGAATTTTCTTTAAAGGAAGCAACAATCATTCTGAAAAATTCATGGACAAAAAAGAAAACCTTCCAGCTGAGTAATAATGTACATATATTTTCACTTGAAAACTATGCAAAGGAGATCGAATTTTCAGATTTAAAGTCAAAACTTCAAAAAGAGCCAAACTTTAGGAAGAAATCTTTCAGAAAACTTCAAGAAATGTCAAAATGTCGAAAAAGTTAAAATGAAAAATAAATACGAAATTTCCAAAGGACCATTCTTGTGAAGAAAGTAGCAATGTCCATAACAAGTCAAATTTAAATGAGAAATAATGCAACTTTCAAAAATATTTCTTTTAGAATTTTTATTTAATTTAAATGTTAACATATTCTTGAAATTTACAAGAAATCTTTTTCTCAAAGTTTCCTAAAAAGATTATTCTCACACTTAGATTTCTATTAAAATTTTGATCCAATTTTTTGTAAAAATAAACGATTTTTGTGAAAAAGTCAAAATTTTCAAAAAAAACTTCAATTCTGAATGAAAATGTCCAGAAACAGAATATTGAATTTTGAGATATATGCCAAAATTTTCAGAATACGATAAATTTCGAACAATAATTTGAAATCACAGGAAATCAAATTTAAAAAAGAAATGAAAAAAAAACAATAATTAACAAAACGGGCTTTGAAAATATTCACGATTTTTAAAAAATACGTACAATTTAGAGAAAATTAAGAGAAAAAGATCGCACTTTCTATAAAATATTTCAAGTTTCCAAGAGAACATCCAATTTTAAAATCAAAATTGGAATTTTGAAAATAAACTAGTAATTTTGAAAAAGACGAATTTCGAGGAAGAAAATATGGAAAAGTCAGAATTTTCAGTAAATTCATATCAAAAATAAAAACCTTACCTTTCACAGAAGCTCGAAAAATGTCCAAAATCCGAAAAAAGTTAAAATTCTCAATGGTCTAATTTTGTGAAAAGTCTCAAAATGTAAAATTCAGTCATAACATTATAAGAAATCTTTTTCTCTAAATCCTCAAAAAAAATTTTCATGACATTTTTATTAACATTCCGATTTAATTTAGAAAAAAAAAACATTTTCAGAACCATAAAACATCACATTTTGAGATAAAAGTGGAAATTTGTTAAAAAAGACAAATATTAAGAAAAATTACGGAATTTCGAAATAAATCTACGTTTCTTGAAACAAAAGTTCAAAAAGTAGAATTTTGACAATAAAATCGAAATTTCGGAAAAGTCGAATTCTGACTAAAGTGCAAAAAAAGTAAAAAATTTTGAGAAAAAAGACGAATTTGCCAAGAAAACATTAAATATCGGATATTGAGTTAAAATTCCAAATTCATGAAAGAGAAACCAGTCGAAATTTCCAAACAATCAGATTCTAAATTTTTAGAAATAGCTAAATGTTCGGAAAACTATCGAAATTTAAAAAAAAACGAATTTTCGAGAAAACTTCAAAAAGGACAAACAATTCAAAATGTTCCTGAGAAAGTCAAATTTTAAGAAAAAAGTCGAAATTTCGGAAACAATAATCTAAACTGAGTAAAAGACGAAATTAGGGGAAAATGATCGAAATTCTGAGAAAAAGATCAAAATTTTGAGAAAAAGTGTTTAATCTTTTAGTGAAAATTTAAAATTTTTCAAAAAGAGACAGATTTTGTCGAAATTACGAAAAAAACGAATTTTAAGAAAAAAATGGGAATTTCCTGGGTAAATATTTATTTTCTCTTGAATGCTCCTCTGAGAGGAAGACATGCCCCATGTGGCGTCAGAAAATGCCCAATATTGTGATACAAGTCGAAATTTTGACAACAAATTGAAACTTCCGAAACATTTTTTCGCAATTTTCTTACAAAAATTTTAAATTTCAAAAAAATAGATTTTTTTATCGGAAGATCGAACAAATTGGGAGGAAAATACAAATTTTAATAAGCAAGCTGAAATGTGCAGAATTAAAAAAGTGGAAATTTTCAGGAAAAATCAATGGAACGGACTGGTCCTTGGTTATCTTCAAAAATTGAAATACAAATCTTGTCCCCTGAAACAAAGAAAGATTAAAAACACACAAAGGTTGCTCTAACGCGTTTCGATAGCCAGACTATCAGTATCTCTCTGAAGTTGATAGCTTGCTATCAAAACTGGCATTAGAGCAACCTTTGTTGTGTTTTTTAATCTTTTCTTCGTTTCAGGGGACAAGATTTGCATTTCAATTTTAGAAAAATCGAATTTCCAGAAATGGCGAAAGTTCGGTAAAAAACGACAAACTTTTAAATAATAATTTGAATTTATGATAGTCATGTTTGATAAAAGAAGTAGACTTTTATGAATAAATGCAAAATTTAAAAATATATATAAATTTGGTAAAACATTACGAAATTTGAGAAAAAAGTCGAAATTTGGAAAAAATATTTCAAAGAAAGAACGAATTTTGAAGTTGGAAAGAAAATTTTTGGTTCCCTAGTTGAATACATAAATTTTTGGTTTCCCACATGAATTAGAGTGGGGCAAGCGCCCCACCCTGCCCTATTCTAGCTACGCCTATGGCTAATTAAGATATATCCCTTAATATTATGTGTAAAAGAAAATAAAGCAAAACGGTTTAAAATACAATTAAAAAAAAATACTTAACAGTGTAAGAGGGCCCGCCAATAATTAAATGAAAAGTTTATTTTAATCAAAAACGATTTATTTCTTACTCTTCTACAACAACACTCTTGCACCTCTGACACACCTCTGCTGAGAGTGGACTCTTCTGCGCGCTGGCGCCAAATTTGAAATCGTTGTAAATCTGCCTACAACTCGGCCAATCTGACCTTGGTGGCGTCCTCGCCACAATCATAAGTACATAATCAGGTAAGTAACCGAAACATAAACATAAGGACATAAACATAAGGAACATAAGGTAATCATAAGGTACATAAGTACATTCATAAGGTACGTAAGTACATTCATAAGTTACATAACATAAATACTTAATGGACATAAAGGACTTATCGTAAGATCCTAGCACATAACCTAATCGTAAGGTACATAACAGAATTCATAAGGTTCATAACATAATCCGTAAGTACATAAGTAGACATAAGATACGAAAACGGAACATAACATAAAATCATAAAATACTTAAATCTACATTTCAGCAAATAGCCATAATTTCATATTGTGAGGGCTGCAAACCCCTTCAAAAGGTATTTGGGTGACCTGGAAGCCATCGATATCTCTAACCACGTATCTATCATTTTCAAGACATTTTACAACCTGATAAGGTCCACGATATCTTGGAATCAGTTTCTTATTGATTCCAGTAGTAACATCAACATTTTTAATCATGACATAATCATCAACTTGATACTTATGAGGAAGTTTATGCTTCTTATCGTAATATTTTTTGTTATATTCTTGGATCTTTGCATTCGCTTTTCGAGCTTCATGTCGCACCTCCTCAAAATTTTCCCTTTCCTCATCAATTTCCAGAGATGCTCGTAACGCGTCATTCTTATCGCGTTGATTGACTCCGAATAGAAGTTTTGATGGAGAAGTCGCTATAGATCGACAAAAGGAATTATTGATTGCGAATTCGACATCAGGAATTACTTTATCCCATTTCGCGGATAATTCACTTAGTTTTGACAACATCGGTGTTAAATCTCGGTTTATTCTCTCGATTTGACCGTTTGCTTCTGGGGTATTGGTGGCGATCAAAGTATGGATTATATTATATTCATTAATGAAATTTTGGAAGTCTCCTGACTTAAAACATGAACCACGATCTGAGACTATGCGCTTTGGAATACTATAGAACCGGAAATATGTCTTTAACGAGTTAATGACTTCACAAGTTTTTGTTGACTTGACCGCAAATAAAGTAACAAATTTGGTAAATCCGTCTATTATTTCAAATATGTATCTTTTACCACCGGAAGTTTTTTCCAGAGGACCATAATGGTCTATATGAATAGTCGCGAATGGTTTGTTACCTTTATCGATATTATGTAAATTTCCTTCGGGTTTACCTCTAGGGGGAGAAAACGTAATACATTTTATGCAATTTTTTATGTGATCTTTTATTTTTTGCCTGAAATCCGGAAACCAATAAGATCTACTAAGATATTCAGCGGTTTTATCACCACCGACATGACCAAGATTATCATGACACATTATTAAAATATTTTTTTCCATTAATTTCGGCACATAAAATAACAGGTTATTTTTTCTTTTTCTATACACAAGACCATTTCTAAGTTCAAAATGTTTGCTATATTTTGTTTCCAATTCTGATTTTAATTCTTTAATAGTGCTATCCAAATTTTGTGCAATCGATAAATTTTGTTCAAATGTATTTTCTTCGAGAATCATGATGCCATTACACCGGCTAAGGGCATCTACGTGGGCCATTCGATGATTTGGGCGATGTTCAATTGTATAATCGTAATTTTCTAAGATGAGGGCCCATCTGGTAATACGAGGATTAATATCTTTTTTATTTAAAGTCATTTTAATAGCATTGCAGTCAGTGACGATTTTAAACTTTAATCCGTGTACGTACGTATGAAATTTTTCAAGAGCATAAACGACTGCTAACATTTCTAGTTCATAGCTATGTAATTTTGCTTCACCATCAGTAGTTCGTTTACTCAGATAGCGGACAGGCTTAAACTTATCATCTTTTTGCTTTTGCAGCAGGATAGCTCCAAATCCTTTTGCGCAAGCGTCGCAATGTATTTCGGTTTCTAAAATAGGCGAATATATTGCCAACAAAGGGGCATTCATAAGAGAATCTTTAAGGGTTTCAAATGACATTAGTTCTTCTTCCCCGAATTTAAATTGTGCATCCTTTTTAATTAAATCATAGAGAGGCTTAGCTTTAAGTGAAAATGACGAGATAAATCTACGAAAATAACTAGCTAATCCTAAAAATCTTTGAACTTCTTTTGAACAGGTAGGTATAGGATAATTTTTTACTGATTCAATATTGGCTGGATTAGGCTTAATGCCATCAAAGTTTACTAGGTAACCAAGGTAAGTGATTTCGTAATACAAGAAAAAGCATTTATCTAATCGGAACTTCAAGCTTCGCTCGGCCGCAATACGGAAAATGTTTTCCAAAATATCAAAATGTTCTTCTAGGGTTTCTGTGGCGACTAGAATGTCGTCCATGTATAGAATGACTTTGTGTGATTTTAAAAGATCCGAAAAAATGTTGTACAAATATCGTTGAAATACCCTTGGAGCATTAGTTAGGCCAAACGGCATTCTAATATATTCAAATTGGCCTAAAGGAGTTATAAAAGAGGTGTATTTTACACTAGATTCCGCAACTTTAATATGGTGGAACCCATTTTTTAAATCTAATGTACTAAAATACTTTTTATTTTTCAACAGATCTAAATTATCGTCGATTAATGGAGTCGGAAAGTTGTCACGAATTGTAATTTTGTTAATTTCTCGATAATCTATACACAGTCGCAATTCACCATTCTTTTTTTTGATTAATACAATTTTGCTTGCATACGGTGAGCTGCTTGCTCTAATAATATCCTTACTTAACAAATCATCCAGTATATTTTGTAGTTGTTCTTTTTCATGAAACGATAAACGCCTTGGTCGAAAGAAAATGGGTTGATCGTGCTTCAGTTGAATTGTCATTTCGTAGCTATTATCATAATTGTTGGAGTAGTTGTTTTCATAAAGTTCAGTAAACATAGATTTTAGATGGTTGCAAGTCACATGATCTAAACGTTCATTAATATTTAGGCTATCTGTTACACAGGGATTGATATTTTCGAAATTAACATGTAATATTTCAGACATAAAATTATTTTCTAGATTTACACTGTCTCTAAATTCGAAAGAGCATGGAACAATTACATCGGTACCTAAGACACATCCATAACTCATTGTCTCATTTGGGACCACATAAAGTTTAACTTTAATTTCTTTTTTGTCATTAATAAGTATTGTTGTTGAAAAAATCCCCAATATGTGAAGTTTGGAGTTGTTAACACCAGAAAATCTATCATCATCACAAATGGGCATATTGAAGTTATATTCATGAACATATTTACTTTTAATAAAACTGATTTTGCTACCTGTATCTACTAAAGAGTCAAGTACATACTTGCACTGAGTTCCATCACTTTCTGTTGAACTGACAGTTATTTTGGCTACATTTACTTCTCGTTCTGTTGTTTGGTTTAGCTCTGGCATTACTTCTGGTTTCTTCGAGGCGTCCACTACATTGACCTTCTTCTCATCTCGACCATTGTTCTTAGTACAGTTTCGTATCTGATGGTCGCTTGATCCACATTTGAAGCATGACCCTGGGTTTCTCTTGGGTTTCGTGCATTTATTGGCTAAGTGTCCAGTGCCATTACAATTGTAGCATCGGAATTCCCTTTTATTTTCTTGTTGTGGGGGCCTTCTGGTGGGAGTCGGCACGTCGGTCTTTGGGGTAGGCCTCCCTTCATTTCTAACATCCTTCATGACATCTAGGATATCACTCAATGCATTAAGATTATTCATTCTCGCGAAGTTCTGCAACATCACATTGTCAATTCCATCGATTAGATACTCTAAAATGTCTTCTTCTGGTAACTCTGCTTTGTATCCCAATTGGACCTTGTCTGCGTAATATTTCGTGAAATCTTCGTTTCGTTGCCAACTTCTTTTCTCGAACTGCCTGACAGCTTCGACCTTATTTATTCTTCTTCGGAACATAGCCTTAATTTGGTACTTAAATTCTGTCCATGGCATAGATATGAACTCTACTTTTGATTGATACCATTTCTTTGCTTCCCCTTGTAGTTTACCCACTGAAATTAACTTTATTAGTTCGTCTGGTACGGCATACGTACTTTGGACCGCATCGATTCTGTCGAGCCAGCCTTTCACGTCGTCCACAAATCCGTTGAATTCGGGTAGCAGAGCGGCTATTTCACTATTTTTGTATTGCAGAGGTTGTCGAGAAGTTGACGGCATAGGAGATGGCTGACGGCGAGCTTCTTCATGGAGCATCAAAGCTCGTACCGTAGTTTGTACAATATCTTCCACGGAGAAGTTAATATGGGTCGATTCCTTTTGTTCTCTCATCTTGTCGGTAATTCGTTGGCGCGACCACGGAAACGTAACCTCACAAACGGGAAAAAACTGTTCAGCGAGGGTGGTCTGACTTATTTAAACACTAAGACCCGTTACCCCGCTGTAACCCCACACCTGAACTGTAAGAGGGCCCGCCAATAATTAAATGAAAAGTTTATTTTAATCAAAAACGATTTATTTCTTACTCTTCTACAACAACACTCTTGCACCTCTGACACACCTCTGCTGAGAGTGGACTCTTCTGCGCGCTGGCGCCAAATTTGAAATCGTTGTAAATCTGCCTACAACAGAAATAACATTTTATGTCATCAACTATTCAAAGTTACAAACAGTTTATACAATTTCATGGTTTGTTGAATTGAAAGAGTTCGATTTGTTTTGTTTTACATATAAACTCGATAACAGCACAAACATTATTTTATTTCTGCTAGCTGCTGAGCCAAAACAAAAACAAAATAGAGAGCCCCGCAAAAAACCTAATTGGGCCCCGCACTTATTGGGTCCGGGCCTGCGTGCTGGCGTGCTGTGTAATTTCGAAACTAATTTTAAATTTCGAGAAACATTTCAAAATTTCCAATTTATTTCCTAAACCTTCCAAGTTGTTCTCAAAACAAAATTGTGAGAAGCATTATTTGTAAAATTATTTTTTTAATTCAGTTTTATCTTAAAATTTCGACTTTGACTAGCCCCATTCTCAGCCTAAAATCTAAATTTTAGAATTCTTCACGAGATTTTAAATTTTATCAAAATTCTGAATTTGCATTTAAAATTGTTGCCATTAAACTGGAAATTTCAACCCTTTCAATGAAATTATACATGTAGTTTAAAATTTCAGAAATATTTTTTGTAATTCCTTCTAAAAACTTTAAGAAGGTAGGTATGTTTCCAACATTCCGATATTTTACTCAAAATGTCCATAACATTTTTCATGCTTTTATTTTTTTAAATTTATAGTTTTTCTGCAAATCTCTAGTTTGACTAAACCCGTTTAATTCTTTTTCCGTATTGATTTTTTTTCTCGAAATTTCGACTTCGAACTCATCTTTTTGGGAAACATTTTTTTTTAGAATTCTAGGGATTTAGAATTTTATCTTAAAATCATTAATTTCCACTTAAAACTTAAAAGCTCGCAATTTCAAGATATTCCTAGAAACTGGTTATTTAACTAAAAATTTCAGAAATTCTGTTTTATTCTTTCTTAACATTTTGATTTTCTTCCCAAAATTTCAAAACTGAATAATTATTTTCGCAAAAAAGTTTCTTCTCAAAGTTTCGAATTTTCTGATTTATTTCCCAAACTTTTCATGTTTTTATCGTAACTTTGCTATTTAACCCAAAATTTCAAGAAATCTTTTTGTGCAGAATTATTTTTATTAATTCATAGTTTTTTTTTAAGTTCCGAGCTTAATTTTTTTAATCTTTTTCCCATTTTTCCCATTCGTCAAAATTTTCTCTTCCAAATTTCGACTTTTATTTAAAATTGTCAGTTTAAACTTGATATTCATTTTTGGATCTTTTTTTTAATTTAATTAAACTCGCATTTTCGAGTTTGTTCTAGAAGTTACATCATTTAGCTTAAATCTCGAAAGAATGTTTTAGAATTCTTTCTCGAATTTTTGATTTTTCTTTTCTTCAGAATATCGACTTTTTTCTCTGCAAGTTCAAACTTAAATTGAAAAATAATCTTGCTCGGTGGAGGGATTGAACACCTTCGCGTTATTAACACGACAGCACGACACACAACACGATGCTTTAATCAATTGAGCTAATGTAAATTAAAATAGTCCTTTGATTGATGATCTAAATTGCCAAATTTACTGCCATGCAAAAAGTCAGTACATCTAAACAAGTAATCACTTCAAAAAAATGAACGAAATTAAAGAATCTCGATAAATAAAATTATTCTAAAAATATGTTAGGGCGCATTAACAAACCTGTCAAGTTTCTTAACGAAACACACACACAGATAACTCACGGCAACCTTCCCATCCAAACGTTTAAATAGTGTATGAGGACTTTAAGAATATATCCTTTTTCTTGCATATTTCATTTATCAGCCTGCAAATTCCGCCAAGTTGAGAAATAGATCAAACAGAAAATATTCCTTTCCCACTCGGAAAGCTTTCACGTCTAAAACCATATCATATTCATATTCGCTGCTTGTCGCGATTTGTATGAATTTAAATTCGAACGCCATAAATTTCAAACGTGATTCGGAAACGGCGTATTAAATTACCCAATGGTTAAACTTAGATGGATTTTTCGATTTTTGAAATGCGCCACGCGGGGAATTAAAACAAGCTTCGAACGCGCCATCGCCATGTACCGGGGAATGGCACTTTGAAGCAGTAGTCACGAAACCTGATTCGATTAGAGCACTTAAATATTTCAAAGTGCTTTAAATGTAATCCTGCACTATTTTATTGTGAAAAAGTTCGTAGAACCAACTAACTAATTAGAATGCACAGAGTCTATAGGCTATGGCTTTATTAGACTCAAAACTTGGTAACTAGAGGCCAGTTTCGATTTTATTATATGTCGTCAGTCTGGACTTAACTTCATACAAGCAGCTCCTAAGTATAAATGCCATCTATCGGGCTGGGAATTACTTCCGCATGAACATAAACGTACGACCTAGACTTAGGTTTACAACATCGTTTAAAAAAGCATCGATGTTGAACATTGATATTTTTTTCATGAAACATCGATGTCTCAAACATCGCTATTCGATAACGATACATCGATGCTTTTGCGATGTTTTTTAAATATTTAATTACGGTTTTAAGAAGTCAAAATTGCGAAGCTGTAGAAAGGCCATCAATTGAAAAAGAAATGTTTTTAAAAATTTCGAGCTTAACCTTAAAATTTCGACTTCTTTGTCAAAATTTCACTTTTAATCTCGAAATTTCGTCTTTTTTCTAGAAATTCCGCCTTTTTTTAGAAATTCCGAGATTAAAGTCAACACATTGACTTTAATATCGACATTGCGATTACAGGATAACTCAAACTTCGACTTTTTTCTTGAAATTTCGGGAAAAATTAAAAATTTCAACTTTTCTCTCGAAATGTCTAGATTAAAGTTGAACCTAGAGATTAGAGTCAAAACTGCGGCAAAAAAATGAAATTTTTGAAAAAAAAAAGTGAAAGTTTCGAGATTAAAGTCGAAATTTTGACTTTAGCTTTGAAATTTCGAGAAAAAAGTCGATATTTCGAGATTAAAATCGAAATTTCGAGAAAAAAACTTGTTATTTTGCCTTAAAAATCGGGAGTTTCTAAAGCATCTTTTTAATTCATATTAAATTTGGTTTAATACAAAATTTTGAAAAAGAAATTTAAATTTTGAGAAACTTTTTAAAAAAAATGAAATTTTGTTAAAACACTTTTTAAAAAAGTCAGGCGAAATTTTGTAAAAATTTTTCAAAAAATGCGACATTTTTGAAGATTTAAAAATTAATTTTAATTTTGAATATAATAAATATTATCTGAAAAGGTCAACATTTTGAAAAAGAATTGAAATTTTTAAAATACTCAAATTTAAAGGTCAAAATTTTTTAAAAAAAACGGAAAATTTTAAAAGATACTAAAATTTTCAAGAAAAATTTAATATTTTGATTAAAAAACGAAATTTTCAAAATAGTAAAAATTTTTGGAGAGTTGTTCCAATTTAATTAAAAAAAAATAATTCTAAAAGTCAGGTTTTTCATTAAAAAAATCAAAATTTTGAAAAATACCTAAAAATTTCGATATTTCATATTTTAAAACGAGTTGCAATTTTTAAAAATAGTAAAAAATTTCAAGACAAAACCTTGAAAGAGATTTGAAAAAATGTAAATTTTTAAAAGAATGCGGTATTTTTGAAGATTTGAAAATAAATTGTAATTTTGAACAAAGTAAAGATTTTTGAAAAAAGGGCAAAATTTTGAAAAAAAAATTGAAATGCTGAAAGTTAAAGGTCAAAATTTTCAAAAGAATTGGAAAATTTTAAAAGATGCTAAAATTTTCAAGAAAAATTTATTCTTTTTATTAAAAAAACGAAATTTTCAAGAGCCAACATTTTTGAAAAGTCTTTCCAATTGAATTAAAAAAAAAATAGTTCTGAAAGTCGGGATTTTAAAAAAAAATTCAAAATTTTGAGAAATAGCTAAAAATTTCAATATTTTATTTTTAAAAAGAGCTGCAATTTTGAAAAATGGTAAAAAAGTAAAGACAAAATTTTGAAGAAATTTGAAAATAAATTGTAATTTTGAACAAAGTAGAGATTTTCAGAAAAGGTCAAAATTTTGAAAAAGAGTTGAAATGTTTGAAATATTAAAAGTTAAAGGTCAAAATTTTCAAAAATATTAGAAAAATTTAATATTTTTATTAAAAAAAGTCAAAATTTTTGAAAGTCGTTCCAACCTAATTTTTTTTTAAATATTTCTGAAAGTCAGGATTTTCAAATAAAAATTCGAAATTTTGAGAAATAGCTAAATATTTCAAAAATAACTGATATTTTGAAAGAATTTTGTGATTTAAAAAGATCTGAATTTTCAAAAAGGGTAACCATTATGAAATAAATAAAAATTTTAAAAAAATCGACAATTAAAAGACACCGATATTTTCAAAAAAAAAAGTCAAACATTTTTATCTAAAAGTGAAATATTCAGAAACTTGCAAATTTTCAAATTTTAAAAAATAAAGGAATTTTAAAAATGTCGAAATTTTTAAAAAAGCCAAAATGTTGAAAAAGAAAATAAAATTTTGAAAAAATTAAAATTACAGAAGTACATTGGAAGAAAACTTTCAACATTTCAAAGTTAAAATCAAAATTTGAAAAACTTTCACGTTAATCTCAAATATTTATAAAAGAAGTTCGAATTTTTGAAAAAAAAATCAAGATTAAACTCCGGATTTGGAAAAAAAGCCCAATTTTCGAAAAAAAACTAAAGTTTATAAAAATAACATTTGGTTTAATACAGAATTTTAAAACAGATTTGATATTTCTAAGATAATTTGGAATTTAAAAAATGTATAACTTTCAAATTTAAACATGGAATTTTGATTACAATTTCTAATTTCTAATAGTAGGTATTCAAATCTTTTACTCAAAAGTTTTCAAATATTCCAAATTTGGAAATTGTGAAATAAAAATAGCTAAACTGTGAATTTTCAAATAATTAAATTGTATATCTGCGACATAGCATCAATTTGTTAAATATACACTGCTGCCATCGCGTGACTGGTTACAAAATTGTGTGGGCGTTCGCTCCATCAATTTACAGACAGATGGCGCTACTTATATCCCGACGCGATACATCGATTTTTCAAACATCGTTTATAAACTGAACGATGTATCGATATTTTTTATGCTTTGCCATCGATGTTGAAACATCGATGTTCACAAACAATACATCGATGTTTTCAAAATATCGAACTATCGTTTGCATTCCTATTTAGACTGCATAATGGGGTCCTCTGTAAGACGTAATTTTTAGTTTAATTTCTGATCATAATGAGAAAATGCTTTAAAAAGAAATATTCAAAGCATTCATAATAAATCAGATATTTCATGAGAAAATTAAATCAACACAAAACGCAGAATTGCGCCTATTGCCTTTTGGCAATTCTCTTGGTTGTTACATATCAAAGATCTTTTCCAAGGATCATTTTTTGGAAGTAGTTTAATTGTGACCTAAAATCTTTTGTAGATGTTTCCATATCACCAAGTAAATGTATTTACTTTCAAAAACTGTTTCAGGTGGACAGTCCTGTGAGAGAGAGGCGTTTAAGAAACCCAAAAACTGAAGAAGACCCAATAAATGCCCGAGTGCCGCCCCTGTACACAGAACACATTCCAGATGACAAGAATCCAGATCTGATACCTCCAACGAATGGTAATTATATTGTAATAATTTATTTGCAACATGGATAAAGTAAAGTAAATATTTGAAAACTTAATTAATTTAAAATTGAAAAAAATAAAAAAATAATGATGCCTCGAAAAATTGTTTTAATTTGAACGATTGTTGCATATGTTACATATTGTTACATTACATTAGTCACCCTGATTTTGTCACACGAACTCTGGTAGGTAATTGTGTTTGGACTACCTACCCCCATCATGAAACCGTACTTATTTATTTTCCATTACCCCCAGTTTTCTTGTGACAAGGTAAAATTCATTTTTGGCCTTCCCAAATACTGCTCGTTATTATTTAAGTCCATATGTTATTTATATCTTAAAAAATGTTATCACAAATAAAACATAATATCATATTAATTCTTCATTTGAAGTCTTTTTTATCATTAAAATTTAGGTACTTTTTATGTGAATGGGTCACCAGGAATCGAAAAAATTACAATTAGGAAAATGTTTGTCCTGCACGTAGATCTTTAATAGGTAAATAGAAAACTGTAAAACATTTACATTTGTAAAGCTCTCTGGTATATTTCTACCACCACTTCATATCAATTTAGACTTACCAAAAATTTTCTAGACGGGATGGATCCCAAAATGGATTTTTATATTTCAAAGAGAAATTCCACAGAATGAGTGAAGTAGTAGTAGTAGTAGTAGTAGTAGTAGTAGTAGTAGTAGAGCCTCAAATTAAAAAATAATAAAAGATTTGTTTTTTAAAGAAAAATTAAATATTTTTAAAAAATCAGCATGAAGATGCTTCAAGAATTTACTTGGAAATTTTTTGATTTACCATAAGAGTGACATCTATAAATATTTGGTTAAAAATTTTGGGTTGCAATATGGGGATCAAGATTCATTATTTAGACACATATATTGACTTTATTCCTACGAATTAGAGGGCTCTGGGGGGCTCAAAGTGATAAAAGATGATAAAAGTTTCATGCGGATATTCCAATGATGGAAAAACTTTTTCAGGGCAGATTAAATTCAGGGATATTGACTGACTACTACTGCTTGATCAACAGGCACGTAGCCAGGATTTTCGTTCGGGGAGGGTCCAACTCCCCCCTTTTTTTTATGTTCTTCGAAATAAGCAATATTGCAAAATTTAAAGAAAAAGTTGAGTTGTTAAATCAATAAACGTCTTGGTCTTTTAGTTAGTGCTCATTTTTTAATTTTGCGTAAAATTTCCAATCTTAACTTCGAAATGTGAACTATAATTTGACACTGTCAAGTTCGACTTCAGTCTCGATATTTAAATCTTTCAAATCTAGTCTATCTCGACATTTTGAAAAAAAATTGGAATTATCCAGTATTTTTTCAAAATACGTGATTTTTGAACTTTTCAGAACAGCTTCAAATTTCAGATCAAAGACGAAATTGGGAATATTAGATATTAAAGATGAAATAAAAAAATTTCAATAGAAGCTTCCATTTTAATTTGTAATTTCGATTTTTGTCGAAACTTTAAATTTATTTTAGAAAGGAAAAGGGTGAATCTAAAAATCTTCAGGAAAAGCAGAAATTTGGACGAAAAATTAAAAGGATAAAAAAATAAAAAGCTTTATCGAAGAAAATCCAGGAGCTTCGAAAAGTCCATTTTTTTAAAAACTAAAAATGTTAAGTTTACCGAAATTTTTAGAAAAAATTTAAATATTAAGAAAAAACCGAAAATTTTCTGATGAAGCAAAAATTTTGGGTTTAAACTAGATTTTTTTTTAAAGTAGAACTTTCGTGACTAGATTTAAAAAAATTAAAGCACACAATATTTAGTGCAAAGCGAAAAATTTAGAAAAGAAATTAAAAAAAACTGAAATTGTAAAATAAAGGTCTTTAGAAAAATTTAAAATTTTACAAAAAACGCAAATATTATATAAAATATTTCTAGCTAAATTGAAAATTTTAAGAAAAACGAAATTTATAAAATCATTTTTTTAGAAATTTCGATTTTAAAGTCAAAATGGAAAAATAAAAATGTTGATATTTCTAAATTATTTCAAAATGTTAAATAAAAATTAAGTCTGAAAAACATCAAAAGTTGGAATTTCAAATGAAAATTTCGTTTAAATAGAAGGAAAATTAAAAGTCCAAATTTGAATTTAAAAAAAAGTTTATATTTTTAAATTAAAATGAATATTTTCAAAATAACGTCAAAATGCGTATAAATATGTTTATCAAAAGAGAAAAATCTCTGAAAAAGTTGAAATGTTGAATTTGAATCAAAAATAAAAAGAAAGTTAAAAGGATTTTACAAAAGAAGTTGATATTTCGAAAATTTCTAAAAATAATAGAAACTTAGAAAACCGTTGCAATATATAGAAAATTTATGAATCAAAAGTAAAACATTTTTGAGAAAAAACACCAGAATTCGGCAAAAAATTATTTATACGTCCTTGGAATTAAAAAAAATAAATTAATGAAATCGATTATGTGCTTACAGAGACGTAAAATTGAAGAAAATAATTTAGAATTTTCAATTTAAACTCGGAATTTTGTTAAATTATCAAAATTTCTAGAAAATATTCTTCAGAAAATATAAGAAGACACATTAATTATTTTTACGTATTCATCTCTTTTATTTTATTTTTTTTTCATTTTGGTAATTAGTAAAAATAAAGAATAAAATCTAGTGATCTTAACGTTATATAAATTTGACAAATAAAAACGTGAAACTTACCAAAGAAAAATTTCCTAATATCCATTTTAAGTTCACGTATTTAACTTATCACCGATCAAGAGTCGACTTGTCGACTAATTCTTAACTCATACCATAATCATAATTTGTATTGTATTTCCGACGACAATTTGGCAATATGAAATATGGGCTAATATAATAAAGTAGATTAGGTATAAGAATTAAGAATATGTCCTTTGACTGCAATGCCGTTGCTGCACGTAGGTGACGATTGAAGCATATATTGGGAAACCTTGAACTCATTGCCAATTTTTCTTAAAATGTCTACATGGCGATTTTGCTTATCATAAATTTAGTAGGTAGCAATTTCGGAAATTATTTGCATGCTTAAATATACAATCAACCATTTTTCTATTGATATTTCAGTTCGTATCATCGTAAATTTTTTTGGCGAATATTCATTTCGGGGGGGGGGTCTGGACCCCTTGAACCCTCCCCTGGCTACGTGCCTGCCTGAATACAAATTATATTTTAAAAGTTTGTTGATTTTTTTTATGTAATCGTTGTCAATGGTCAAGCTTTGAATTCAACGCGATTATTAGCGATTTAAACAATCTCGGACATGGCCAGACGACTCGGCTAACGCCTCGTCGCCTGGCAACGTCCTCGATTATTATAAATCAAATAATAATCTCGTTACATTAATAGCTATTATGCAAAACTTTTTTCTTCTAGTTACCGGTTTTCTGTTCGTTATCTATCAGTCAGAGTTAGAGATTTATTAAGTAGATAATTTAAATGTCATCATGTTAGACATCAATTATTTTTGTGCTTATTTGGCTTGAATTCGGCTGTTCGCCAATGAACTTATTTTCACGTGTTCATATTTTAGTTGCAACTCTAAAGGAAACCTCACCTAAAGATACGGTATAAATTCGAGCCTTAATAGTCTGGAACTTTTCGATTTCTTCGGAACAACAGCCATTTCGACGGTATATCGAGAAATATTTCAAACCATGTTCTTGGCGGCGAAGGTGTAGTCCCCCGAGTTTTGGCTTTAATGACCATCTGAAGTTCTGTTGGCGAGAGCTTTTGCAGCATTCATGACATCAATATAGCGATAGTCAATTTAGCTCCGAAACTAAATATAAACTCCTATACGTGTTCCATAAATCATAGCTTATTGGTTTTAGATGAAAAGTAATCTCTCCAGCTGCCATAAGCTTGTTGTCTGGTGTTGCGAAACAAACAATGCTAGCGTTAATAAAAAAAGTCCCGTGATAAATCGTTCGCTTATTTGTTGAATAAATGCTATATTGAAAAGGAAAAGTTGCGAAGTATTCTTTCCAGAAAAGTCTCGCACGTCGACTATTCAATTTAACGGGAAATTGGAGTTCTTTTCTTCGCAAGAGAAAAGAGAGGAAAAGCTGCTTCTGAATTAAATACTAAATAACATCAACTTCACATCTTGCTCTTAATCAAGGGCTATAACTTAATAATAGACTTCATAAACTAAAGGGCACGAAACTCACTAATATCATGAATTTTTAAATAACCTCCTCCAGGACATAACTCCCTTAGGATTGTTTAGAATAATATACAGTTACGTCACAGTTATTTACGGCAACAACACAGTTACATCAAGTAAACAGCACATGAGGTGATTAAAATTTTGCAAATTGTTTTAGCAAGGGATTGCCCCGCTAAATCTTCAGATATATTAGTTATTTTTCATTCTTAGGTAATATTTTTAAGACAACAAGAAGACCATTTCTTGAATTATCTAGAGCTTTAAGTCTAGAAAGGAAAAGCCACAAAATGACATAACTTTGTGGCTTTTGCTTTGTTTCTTACTTCTTTAAATCGCTAGATCAAAAAATGCAGATACTGTTTTTTTGATTATTACAGTGTCATTTTCTACCTTTTGCTGTGTTTATTCTCCTATTTAATTTCTAGACCTAGAAATCTAACTACTTTCGAAAGCTGTTTTTATCACTTTGTAATCATTGTTTTTTTTTGTATGGCTATAAGATCTGGATCAAAAAAAAAAGGAAGCTATTAATAATAATCGAAAAACTTGTCCCTGGTGTAGTGTTTATATACACGGTGTAGTGTTTATATACACGATGTTTTAATGTTGCAGGAACCGCTTTATAGCGTGGACTAGGTTAAAAACTATCGATTTATGTCATATTACCCCTAAAAAAATCGTTTTGTTTTCAGAGGGACTTCTGGATTCCTCGCTGGTGCCCTACACAATAAGTGCTCGCCCTTCGAGTAAACGAAACAGTGCCACACAGATGCCGGTGAAACCCTATCACGTGACGTGGGCACCGATTCTGCAATCTCGAAATTGTTCCACGCAGACCCCCCCGCCGCACAAAGAGAGCTCTGTCTAATGTATAAAACCCCAATCAAGTCTCGGCACCGGGACCAATACCACCTGTGATATTTGTGAATATCTCATATTTTTAAGCATTAACATTATCAAAATTACTGTTACACTGTTATTATTTCATTGTCAATAAAATATCATTACATGTGTATAAATTATTCCATATTTCCAACAAACAACCATGAGAGAACAAAAAAGTGGGTCAGATTTAGTGAACTATTTCGTCGTCTCACTTGTCCCAAATATTTACATCGCTATTGTATTGTTACGCGTTACCAGTTCACACAATGGATCACTTGATTCATCTAGAAATTGATCATCTGTTCCTATATGTTTAACCGCAATTTACAACTGACCGACTTACAGTGTTTCCATCTTAGGGGTTTTCCCCCTAAATTTAGGGGTAAAAAGATGGGATTTTTTTAGGGAGTTTATATTTTTAGGGGTATTTTTAGGGACTTCTTAATCTACAAGTATAGATCCTGGGATAACCCAATCTAGCCAATCATATTTATTTGTTGACTTAACCACTTAGAGATATCTAGTACAATTTTTCGTTAGTAAGAATGCGGAGTTTAATAAAAAAAAACAAAAAATGTCCTCAGTGTTGACCATAAACGTAGGAGTTTTAGATATATTACAACTATTCTGTGATGACTAGAGGTGTGCAATTCGATTCTTTTACGTAAATCGATTTTTTTGATTCTTTCATTTAAAATGATTCGTTCTTTAAAGGTTTGTTCACATTTGATTCATTTGCCCAAAATTTGGATTTCATATTATTTAATCTGCACGCTTAAAGGAAGCATCTGTTGGGTGCCTATTGCTATCAGATTACTAAAACTTAAAAGCGGAACAGTGTACATGAAAATGCTCCAAGTTAAAATCTTGACGACAAAAAAAAGGTCGATTGACCGAAAATTTACCACAGGACTTGAAAATAATATTTGACGACCAAAAATAAAGTCCCTAAAGCAAATCAAAGCCGATGTTTGAGGAACAGTTCGTTTTGTTTTATTTGATCCGAAAACTGTTGAATGCTACATCGGAATTTGCACGAAATTCTAATCCTATTAAAGAGAAGGAAATTATTTTGGAAATAATTAATTTATAAACAAAGGTAAATTTTTTTAGGGGTATTTTCAAATTCTTGTGACCATTTTAGGGGTTTTTGACTTTAGCTTTAGGGTTAAATATGTTTAACGGCTGGTAACACTGGCGATTGCTGGCTTATATTAGTATTCCGCACATACTAGAACATTCGATATCTCGAAGTCTCGAGTACAGAATTACGTATCTCCTTAATAGTATTAATTATCTGTAAACCTTCGAACCTGAGAGTAGTTTTTTCGTCGAGTATCTTCCTAACAAGTTTCTAACTTCACAATTGGTTACAGTATTGTCTAGGGATCTAGAAAGGTGATTTAAAATTCTAAAGTCAGAAAAATTCTAATAGTGACTTTTCGATTTGTCACAAAAGTTCTTTTTTATTGTTTTGTTAATTTTCTTGAAAATATATAGATTTGTTTGCAAAATATTTCAATTTTAAAATTTCAAAACATATCGAAAAAAAATGAAATTTGGACTTCTATATAAACTCTTTTTCTATAGAACTTCCAAACTATGGAATTTGTTATCGAACGGAATGTTCCCCAAAAATTACAACCTATCCTTGTTACTCACGGTGCTCTAAAGACATATTGAAGTTAGAGCACACATAAAAAAAATATTTTGCATTATAAAAAAGTCAACAAAATTTAAATTTTTGCAATTTAAACTAGAACTATCGAGGAAAAAGTTTAAATTTCGACAAGACGAAATCTCGATAATATTTTATTTTAAATTTCGAGGTAAAAATTGAAATATTTGTAGAACTTTTTGGTTTTTTCTGCAATTTCTACTTGTTTCTTCGTATTTGTGAATTATATTTCAAATTTATGTATACTTTTTTAATATTTGTGGCTTTAAATTTTAGTTTTTGACTTTAAAAACTCAAATTGTCGAGTATGTATGTACCCAAAAATTTTGAATAAAAGTTGGAGACTTTGAAAAGACTGGAAATTAGAAAATTTCGAGTATAAACTCAAAGATTTGTGCTTAAAGTCGAAATTTCGAGATGAAATCCTAAATTCCTAATTTAAATTAGAATAAAAATTTCACAAAAAATTTTTAAAATGTTGAAAAAATTAAAACTTTTTAAAGAAAAATAATTTTAAGTATTTTCTGAAATTTATAATTTTTTTCTTGATATTTGAGAATTATTTACTCCATTCATATTTTTTTTCTTAAAATGTCGGCTTTAAAGTTTGGAATTGGACCATGTCAAAGAACTACTACTAAAAGTGTTCGACATTTCCGCCCACCTTTTTTGGAAACAAATAGAAAAAAAGAACATATAAGAAGTTGCAAAGAATATACAAGAAAATTACAAAAAGAATTTCGCCTCTGATATCGTTGATATACTAAGTTACCGTGCTTGTCTGTCTTATCGATCTGGTCTTGTATCATTTTATTGTTTATTTTTACAAGAATTTCGCCTCTAGTATGATTGACATACTGAGTTATGTGCTCTTCTATCTAAACAATCTTGTCTATTTTTTTGCGCCAGTTTCAATTCGGAAGAGCTTATCTCCGGTACAGAGTACAAACTCAGAGAGGAAGTTTTGAATTTGTTTTTTCATTTCTTGTAATTTTTGTGTATATTTTTTATAATTTCATGTATTTTCTTCTGCCTTTGTTTCTGAAAAAGTCCGCTGTGATGCAGGCGCGAATCCAGAAAGGTTTTTCGGGGGGGGGGAACTTCCATTCCCACTCAACCCCACTTCTACATTTCAAGAAATTTGAAGGTCATGTGAGATTTTTAATTCAAAATTGAATAATATAAAAAAATTAATTTTTATAGGAAACCAAGATCAAAATTCAACCACCATATTGCACAAATAAGCATTTTATTTGCGACTAAAAATGTATAAGATTCTAGCAGAAACGGAAAACAAAATATAATTTTTATTTCAAACTGGAAATTGTCAAGTATATACCACATAACACAAATAAAACTACAAAAATACGCAACTAAAAAGTTAACATGATAGAACAAAAACCATAAAATTCAATATTGTTTTTCGTTAAATTGCATGTTTATAATCGAAATCTTAGCAAAAAAGTAAAACCTGAAACTGTGTGCTTGAATTATTTGAAATTAGGAAATTATGAAATAAATAATAATAAAGTAAATTTTAAAAAAATTGTCAAAATTTCGAAATAAAAACTCTTAATTTGTAGCAGAAAAAGAGTAAAGAATTTGAAATTTCGAGATCAATGTTAAAATTTCGAATTTAAAATCGAAATAGTACAAAAGTAATAAAAACTTGGCTGTCCCAATTTTAAGAAAATGATATAGTTTAAAAAATCCATAGTTCACGAAAAGAAATTTTTCTTTATATTTAAAAAAAAAATTCATAACCGTATTTTTGCAAAGCTCCTCTTTTCTTTCATTTCCTTATAAAATTTTGCTAGCCAGATATTTTTTTTATCTTAGTCAAACATTGTGAAAAAACAAATAAAACCAATAGTACACGCGCAAAACTAAACGTAAACGTTTTATTAACTATGTCACTGTATAGAGTATATAAATAGGGAAGGAAAACTAAAAGACTGACTGAAAAAAATCAATGTGCAAGTTGAGATAAAATTTTGCTTTCTTTTGGTTTTGGCTGTTTGCTAAATTCTGGAAACTTATAATAAGCGATAATTACCAAGCCTAGCATCACCACAAAATAAGTTATTTATTTTGTGGCGTCACAGCATCAGATTACATTCCTAAATAAGAAAATCTCTGGTTACAAAGCACAAAGCCCATAAAATCAAGTCGATTATTTTAGAAAAATTTCTGCGAGGCCATAATCCATGTATTAACAGCCTCGGTTCTGTTATGGAGTTTAAAGCAGACCTCAAAAAATGTATGTAACGAAACTCAGAGAGTAAAAAATTAGTCATTCTAAATCACATTTTATCAATATTCGAATATCATTATGAATGGCATTGTTTAGAGTTTTTTTTAATTTTAATTATTAGATTCCTGTATATGTCGTACAGTTTGCATTTGCACACACAAACAAAGGCATCGGGCTTAAATTAATTGTATCGATTTAAAAATTGCGTTTTTTAATACTCCAAGAGGTCAAAAGTCCCCGTGGAATAAAAAAAAATAATAATAATAAAAAAAAATAAGAGTGTAAACTTGTAACTTTCTGAAAAGTATCGAAATTTCTTGCAAATTTATAAAATTCATTTAGAAATGGGTTGAAGTTCGAAATATGGACATTAAAATTTTGAAAAGAAAAACCACAAACACAAATTTCCTAAAAAATTGAAGTTTCGTTTTTAAAATTAAAATTTTAAGAAAAAAGTTAAAATTGGAATTAAAAAAACTAAAAGAAAGTTAATTTCTAAACTGTCACTATTAATTGTGTTGTAGAAGAGACCAGCTCAAACAAAATTTTTTCTGGAGTTATGGGTGCTCTTTTGAGGAACGTATTCAAACCAGAGTGTTTCAGATAATCAGTACTTTGGGTAAACATATCTTTTAATTTGTTCAATTACCTGTTTCTTTTCTCTATTTTGATTATTTACTTTGCCTTACGATCCGGGCTCTAACCTCTAGTAATTGGTGTAATCGTTTAGATATCGTTAAATATTTAATGATAAATGTTCTTTTTAAGAAGCAGTTTATAGATGTCTTTCTGAAAACTTCATAAAAGATACACCATTATAAAAATGTAAGCCTACAAAGCATAACTGAGTTATATAAATAAATTAAATAATAAGTAGATATTTTTTATCACTTCATGAAGATCTAAATTTCGTGCAGGAAAATCAAGCTGTAGAAAATAATTTGTCTTGAATTTGCTGAATTCAATGATTTAAATGCTTGAAAACATAAATAGTCGCACGTTATTTTAAACTTCTTGAGCATCTAGGGGGGGGGGGCACTTGCCCCTGGTGCCCCTTAGTGGCAGTTGCCTGACAAGGTCCAATTCTAGAAGAAGTAAATCTTCTACTGACTCTGGCCATAAAAGCTTTCGCACTAATATTTAGAGTCTAATTTGCCAAATATTGACTACAAGGTGGAGATTTTGACAAAAATTTCGTCAGAAATTCGTGCGTCTGCGACCAGTGACTGAATTCTGAAACTGAATTGCTGATTTGGAAACCTAACTGGTCCTTAACGCGACCAAACACGAAATTCAGATTAGATTTCCGAATCAGAAATTTAGATTCAGAATAGAGTTGCTGTCTGCACACTCACGGATTCCTGATGTTTCCTAGAAATTCGGAATTTTTCAGAATTAAAAATTCAGATTTGGGAACATTTCTATGAAACATTATTATTCCGTGGGTGTGCGGCCAGCGACTGAATTCTAAATTTAAAGCTCTGATTTCTGATTCGAAAAACTAATCTGAATTCTATGAGCGTGCAGCCGGCCTAAGTCAAAACACTATGAAAAGTAAGTTTTATTATTTATTGTTTAAAATATGGAAGTTATTAATTATTTTTCAATTACAAATAGCTATATACAACTGCAGTTGAAAATATTTAAAATTTGATATTAACTAATTAATTAGTATCCTAAATAATACAATAATTAAAATAATTCAATATTTTTATACAACCTACTTTTAGTTATGTAATTTGCTAACAGATGTCTTTAAAGATAAGTTGTAGCAATAAAAACCTTGCAGATAAAATATAGGAAAATTCGATTTCAACATAACATTTCAAAGAAATCGGGACAAATATTACAAAATGTGCTAGCGTCATCTAGAAGACTTTTGCGTATCTTTTTTTAATAGCGGGGGTCCTACAGCCTAGGCCGCATTCCACAATTTAAACGCCACACCTCTTTATTTACCGACTCGTTTTCCTCTATATTTCTATCCCTCATTATCTCTTTTATTCCATCCATCTATTGCGTCATCGATCTTTCTCTTTTCCTCCTAATCTCTGACATATTAGAGAGTGCTATCTTTGGCCACCCTTCTTCTTTCATGCTCCTCACGTGGCTATACCATATCAGCTGTCTTGTTTCAATTTCGTCAACAGTGTTATATATTCTTCCTGTTCTTCTACGGATGTCTTCATTTCTTACATGTTGTAGTTTTGAAAATCTGCATGATCTTCACAAGAAGTCCATTTCTACGGCTTCTAGCTCTTTTTTCTCCTTTTTTGTTAGTTGCCAACATTCAGCTTCATAGGTGTAGAGTGGTTCTACGATAGCTTTATAAATGTTCAGCTTGGTGTTCTGTTTTATTTTGTTTGACCATATCAATGGGTTTAACACACGGATAGCTTTCTTTCCCTGTTATATTCTACTATGTACATATTTTTTGGATGTTCCCTGTTCGAAAATGGTACTCCCCAAGTACTTGTATTAGTTAGCTCTTTTAATCTGGCACATATTTATATCTGTATTTAGGTATTGTTGTTCCCCAATTTTTAAATATTCTGTTATGGTTATATTCGTCTTTTAATTTTTTCGATCGATGTCTTCTTCGTCAGATGCTATAAGTACTTGGTCATCAGCAAAAAAAAAAGTTGTAAGGCAATGGTCTCCTATACGGATTCCCATTCCCGCAATTTTTCTTCTCCAGTCTTTCAAAGCTCCTTGTGCTCCTTGTATAACTTGAAAAAAGTGGCTGACAAATTGCACCCTTGTTTCAACCCCTTTGTTGTTGGAAAAGGGTGAGAAACAACATTTCCATGGGTGACTACATTCTTTCTGTTTTGATACATCTTCCAAACTGTGTATATGTATGGTCCATTTAGGCCTATATTCGTCAATATTTCAAAAAGTCTTTTCAAGGGTACCGTGTCGAATACTTTCTCCAAATCAATGAAAAGTAAGGGTATGGACAGATTTCTAGCGATTTTGTTTTCTCATTTATCCGTGGTTATTCGTTTTAAAACAAATATATTGTCCATACAAGATCTTCCTTTAATAATACCGCTAATGACCAATAGATACGCCTAATAGTTTTAGTGACGTTCAACAAACTAAAGAGAAAGACATTGAATATAAAAATATCTTTCCAATTACTAATATTTTAAAAAAAGACTAAAAAATTACTTGATCTCAAGCGGAAACGAAAAAAAGAAATTCAACCTAATTCTTGTTAAATTGATTGCATTGTTACATTATCTAAAACACTTTTCATAATCCTATAAATTTACCATTTGTGCCTTTGTCAACAGATGTCACTCAATATTGATTTAGCATTAAATAATTTATAAATAATGACCAAAAAAATATACAAATGCCCGACAATATGAAGGTAAAAAAAGCATAAATATTAAAAATTAGTAGTTTCAGCTTAAATTGAGATATTTCAATATAACTTCTACAAAGATACTAGCGTCATCTATAAATCTTTGGCAAACTTTAAAATTAACAATGATTGTCTCGTCAATAGATGTCTCTGCACTGCAAACGACAAATATAAGATATATTTTTAGGGTGTGATAATTATTTCAAAGACATATAAATTTGGAAGTTTTAATAATTATTTTTAACTATAACTCTTACGAAATTAACATAATGAATATAATATAATTGTCTCAAGACTACTAGCGTTATCTAGGACATTTTTTCCAAACCTGTATATTTGGTATTGCGCTGCTTACCAATCGAGGACGCCACACGTTATTAATGTAATAATTTATAATGTAAACCATAAAGAGCAGGTTTAATTTATCCTAGGTTAAAACCTACGATAGATTAAATAGTTACTATCCTCAAAATACACTTTAAAAACAGTTACCCAAAGATAAATTTTCTGAAAACTTTTATAAAAAAAAAAAATCACTACTAGTTTAATCTTCGGTAATTCGGCACCAGATGACACCAAACGTTGACAGTTGACAAGTAAATGTCATTGTCACAAATTTATTTTCAATTTTATTAATAAATTTGGAATCCGGTAATAATAATAATGAGTATAACAGAGGATTGTTACCTACCAACTGAAGAAGAATTAACTATTCAAGAAATTAACTTGTCGGGGCCGGCGTTAAAAGCGGCAGCCTTCCACATTGGGAAAGCTTGCGAAAACGTAAATAATGTAAGGTTATCTGTTACCTAATCAAACTACTCACTCATAAGCGAATTATTCTTTTAGGAATTTATTCTGTGCAGGAACGAGACAGGGGACCCTAGGGCTTGCATCGACGAAGGTAAGGCCGTCACGAGCTGCACCCTAAACTTCCTCAGGCAAGTCAAAAAGACCTGCGCTGGCGAATTCATGCAATACGTCAACTGCGTGGATAAATCGAGCCCCGATCAGAAGTTTACCCCGTTAGTGAACCATTTACCCAACATTTCGACCACGGTGTTTAGAATCTGTGTTGTAGGTGCCGTAAAACTCAGGGAGTCTTTGATAAATGTATTCATGATAACTTAGGTATTGAGAGACCTCCTCACGATTATTTTGCTCGTGTACAAGTGCATAAAACCACCAAGACTAGACCTGGCGAAGAGCCGAAGACAGTATATCCAGATGCTACACCTTATTTACCCGAAGGAACTCCAAAACCAGCAGCGAAATATGGTTCACGTTACCTATTCATGTGGTAGTCGAGACAAGTTAATCTGAAACTTGTAGTTACTTTGTTTCTAGTGTAAATAAAATATTGCTTACAAAGTCCCCTCTTTTCTGCTAATGCTTCTTTTTTTTGAGGAAAGAAACACTGATGAATGTTGACAAGCAGCAATCCCCTGCTTGTCACTGCTTATTCATTCATGCTGTTTAAGCAGAACGACTCTCATGCCACCTCATAAAAAGTGTCCTATTAGTAAAAATATCACATAAAATGAATGAATATTAAAATTGCAACATCCTTATTCATTTGCGCTGGTTTAGTACTCCTGCTTTTTAATATTTATTCACGCTCGTTGATGCTGTTTGCGCTCATTGTTACTTGTTCATGGTCATTCAGATGCAGCATAAGATATAATGGGCACCATCAAAGCACCACATTTTATCTTAAAAGTATGGAAATTATACTATTAACGATCAATATTTCAAGAAATGAATAAATATAACAAAATTGGTCAATAGTCTCCCTATTTACGAGAAAATTCAATCTTACTGGTGCCATGTAGGAATTTTTTTAAAAAATTTCATTTTACTATGTTTACTTACTGAAGTATTGCAGATAAAATGTTTGAAAAATATGCACATGTAATGTAACGAACATTTCGACATTTTTTACAAAACTTCTCTTTTAAAACTGCAAATTTATTCTATTTGACTTTCTTAAAATTTCGAATTATCTCAAAACTTGTCGATTTTTTCTTTCAAAATTTCGTAGATTTTTCTGAAAATTTCGACTTTTTTTTACTTTGTAAACATTTTTAGAATAATATTTTCCTGGGAATTTTAAAAAATATTTTTTGAAAACTAAATTTTTGTAAAAAGACAATAATTCAAATTCCAACTTATTTCTCAAAAATTTTGACTTTTTTCCCGAAATTTTCCCTTTTTTCGAAATTTTGGCAAAATTAAATTTTGTAGGAAGTTTTAAATTTTTACTAAATTTCTACTTTTTTCTTTTATTTATTTATTTTATTTTCGATCTTTTTCTCAAAGTGTCGATCTTTTCCTTGAAGTTTTATTTATTTATTTATTTCAAAATTTGTTTTCAATCTTTAACTCCAAAATTGTCTTGCCATGTTTTTATTTTAAATTTGATTTCCTGAGATTCCAATTTTATCCTAAATCTAGGGTTTTTTTTATTATAATTCATCTTTTTTTAAATTACAACTTTATACTTAAAATTCTACTTTTTCCTCTCAAAATTGGAGTGTATTAGAATTTTTGAATATTTTGCAGAAAATACTGCCTTTTTTTTCGAAATTTTGACTCGCTCGAAAATTTCAATCTGTTTCTCAAAATTTGTCTTATTCTCGAAGTTTCGGCCAAATGTCTTATGTGCCTGGAAATTTCTACTTAAAAGTGAGCTTTTTATCCAAAATTCGACTTTTCCTGAAAATTCGTTTATTTTTCTAAAATTGGATTGAAATTTTAATAAAAACTTAAAAAAATTTAAGAATAATATTTTTACGAAATTTTGAGAAAAAGATTTCTTGATTTCGATATTAATATGCGAAAATTTAAATAATAATTGTGAGAAAAATATTTTAGAAACTGTTTTTTTTTTTCAAATTCAATTTATTCTGGAAATTGCGACTTTTCTCACAAAATTTCAGTGAAAAAATCAACATTCGCTAATGTGAAAAAAGCCACATTCGTTACATCTCTTACATGTAGCACCCCAGCAAACATTGGACAACGGCCGAGCATTGGCCAGTATTGGCTGAATGCAGGATTGCCAATACTAGCAATCCTGTAATGGTTCATTACTGATTGAGTGCAGGATTGCCAGTACGGGAAAAAGCTGGCGAACCTGTAATGCTTCATTAATGGTTGAATGCAGGATTGCCAGTAGCGGCAAAAGCTGGCGAACCTGTAATGGTTCATTGCTAGTTGAATGCAGGATTGCCATTTTTGTTTAGTGTTAGCGGTGGTTCTAATATTAATGTAAATATTAATATTAAATAAATATAATAAAATATCCATGAATTGAGTTGACTGTGCTTTTTTACCCTAGGGAGTCAAATACTAACTTTACTCCTGCTTTTGAGTAAGATCGCTTATTACTAAAGACCGGAAGTTTAAGCACTAAAAATCCTTAAAATAAGCGCTTATATTACACTAACACAATAGGCATTTAAGCATTAAAAACAATATTTTAAGCATTTATTTCTTATTTCATTTTAATTTGGAAAATGTTCTTTCTACCTCTGCAGATGTAATAGTTGTATATTTAAAACATACAGTTTTGTCTACTGGTAATTCAACATTAGCTTCATTCCCACAAAGAATTTCTGAAATATTTTTTAAAGTTTGGTATTCAGTACCTGTTGCAATGTTCGAAAAATCTTATTTCCTTTATCGCCAGGAATTTCAGACATTTTTTGTATTATATCTTCAACAACTTTAATTGAAGCTGTTAACAATTCACCTCATTTTTGCAAAGCTCTTATTGACTCATCCAAATCAGACTAGTTAGCAGCAATAAAACTGAGAGCATTCTTAACTCTTTTTTGTTGAAGAAGTTCTTTAACGATTGCTATCGATGCATCTTCGTCGAGGTTGTCCACAATTTGTTTAAATGTGGCAAAATTCTTTGAATAATATACAACAGCTGAAATCCATGTACCCCATCTTGTTAATATTGGTTGAGAAGGTAAAGGTAGATCAGAAGCCATTTCTAAATACTTGAATTCTCGAAGGGGCTTTTAAGAAAATTTTCTTACCATTTGAAATTAGCTAGTAACTGGGAATGTTCGACGAATTTCTTCGGGGACTCTGTGTAAGGCATGGGCTAAGCAGGTCAAATGCATCATTTTCGGAAAAATTTCTTTCAAGCTTTTTACCGCCTTTTTCATGTAAGAACATTAGATATGAATAAAAGTACACGTTCGTGTTGAATCCCTTCTGGCCAAAGTATATTTAACGATGAAATAAACAGATGAGCATTGCTACTGCTATTAACTTTTTCTAGGAATTCTGAAGTTAGTAGGTAAACTGTAGGAAGGCTTTCGGGGCACATACTACCTATGACTACATTAGCCATATGTCTCCCCATTGCATCAGTAGTTTCATCTATTGATACCCAAATGTTACTGTTGCCAATGCCTTGACGTATTTGAACAAATTTTCCTTGATAGATATTCTCCAAATATCCTTTTCTTAAAAAAGATTCACAGGGAAGCTTTTCTTTAATGTACTTTTCAAATAAATCTTTTATTTATTTGTGTTGTACTTTCCATAAAGGAACACCGGCTTCAACAAACGCAGTACATACATCCACGGAAAACTGAGACTGGAGGTTATTTATCTCCGTAAACGACTGTAAAAGTCCTTGTTTTTTAAAATGTTTCTTCTTAATTGCAGTCTTCGCGTGAATTTTACCATTTAAATGATGCGTGATGTGGAACTTTTTTTCTCCATTAATACTTTTTTTACACACTTTACACAAAAGCGCTTCACCATCCGTTGTAAATGTCTTTTCCGAATTCGAGAACGAATTTTTGTAATTTGTCTTTTAATGAAGACGCAACTTTTGGAATTTTTTCTGATATTACGTACGGAAGAATTTCCAAAGGAAACGAATTTACATTTAGAACGTAGTAAACACGAAATAATAATGATAAAATAAATATATCTCCAGAATTTTAATATACCTGAAATTGCACCCCTACTGAGATATATTGCATTGTATACGGTAAGGGCTAATGGATAGAAGAAAATAATGTATTTAAGATATTATAAGATTTTGACGAAACCCATTATTATGTTTCTATAAGCAAATATTTTCTGTTATAAGCTTTTTAAGCAGTAACCTACCAAAATTAGCAAAAATAAGCATTTTAAACATATTGCTTAAACTTCCGGGCTTTACTTATTACATAAGGGTCGTGCAAAAGATATATTATATTTTCCATTTTCGTATATTTCAACGTCTCTTCCTGGAAATAAGCCCCACCGTAATTAGGAGTAAAACAGATTAGGACATTCTTACTGAAAAAAAGATGCACAGTAAAATTGTATTAGAATTAGCGTATTCGATTATGCAGCTGCAACAGACAAACAAGTAAGTAAACCTATGCATTATTATATTTTCGGGATAATTTAATTAAAATTTTTAATACTTTGATATTTTTTTCAGTAATTTTTATATCACATCCAACCAACCCAATCTCTATCTCTTGTCGTTTTCGAGATGCCCATACTGGCCTTCATTATCTTGGACACGGTGTATACTTATATGAATTTATTTGTACGATAACTGTAAGTGTTGTAATTTGTATATTGTAAATTGTATTTTATAATTATATAATACATATATGTTTAAAAAGGTTCACCACAGCGTCTGATTTCGAAAATAAAGTTGCCCTATATAATTTCAGCTAATTTCGGCGTTTGTTTGGCGCCGCATCTCTTCACTATATCATTACTGGCCGCCGATATTCATACCTTAATGCCATGAATTTTCTTGTTCAGAGGGTATTTAATCGGCTCCAGAGACCTGTATCGTCACAGCACTTATTAAAAAGTGCTCAGACGTCACTAACTTTCTGGTGCATACTGAGTACTGGTAGTAAGGATGCAACGATATATCGATGCAAAAATATCGATATTATAATATCGTCGATATGATATTCGTCCAATTGTCGCTAATGATGGATAGAAATATAGAGATCGCCAAAAATAACATGCGCGAAATATGTAGAAATTTCTAAGAGTGGAGCTCCGTTTACAAATTTTTTGTTGATTTCCAAAATATCAATTATCGACAAAAAAATGTTCGATATTATCGATTATCGATATTGGTCTGCTGTCAATATTTATATCGATATTTTTATCGATATTAAAATTATCTTGCATCCCTAGCTGGTAACTAATACTTATTCAGCGCTGGCAAAACTGTGCTGAACCGGTACTGGTATAATTTTTTTTGTGCGCTGACCCTGCGGAGGTTGCCAGCGCTGAGCCTGTACCGCTAGCCAATGCAGGGCCAATGCTGGACCATTGCAGAAATGTTTGCTAGGACGTTATATTCAGAAGAAAAAAAGACAAATATGACAAAATTGGTTAATAAACTCATCTCTAATGGTCGATAATCTATTTTAAACGTTGTTAGTAACTAGTGTTATCGTGGGACCGCCTGCAAATCATTAAGTCATCAATAATACAATGAGAAAAATCGAAATGCTAGAAGACTAATCAGAGTTTCCGAATCTCAGGAGTTTAAATTCAGGCACTGCAATGAAAGCATTTTTATGAAACATCAAGAATCCTTGCGTGTGCGGCCAGCGATTGAATTCTGGATCTGAAGTCCTGATTGGAAAACCTAATGTGAATTCCTTTGCATGTGCGACCGACCTTAGCCGCCATATTGTTGTCCATATCAAACAAAAAAAATGTACACTCTAATTGTCACCACAATTCTCACACTAATAGCTAATATAAATAATATATTTAATTTTAGATAATTAAAGTCTTCATTGTAATACATGAGAACTCCGTTAATCCGACCATGACGGGACAAGGGGTAGGTTGGATCCCAAAAAAGGTCGGACCATCTAAAGTATAAAAAATTAAGACAAATTTTACGTGAAAATGTAGTTCTAAATTACCTACATACATATTATATCTACTATAAAACATATTTTATTTTTAATCGATGTGTATGTAATATTTCTGCTATAAACAATAAAAGAATGTCAAAATTGGTTGCTTCTGCACATTTTAATGACAAGCTTTTGCAATTTTATCACATCATATTTTTTAATGTACCTATCAAAGCGGGAGGGGATGGTTCAACGTTCTTCAGACACTTTAAAAACATCTTTTGTTTATAAAGTTTACGTAGAAACAAAAATCCACAGCTACAAATTCAAAAATATTAATATTATCGTGCACTAAGATTAAGATCGGATTATTCGGAGAGTCCGACCACCCGAGGTGGGACTAGTTCTACTGTATTAACCAATAAACTACTCGCATTTCAAATTTATTTTTCCCAAAACTTTTTTCCTCGAATGCATTTTTTTGCTTAAAGCTTTGAAGAATGTTTAACCAATAAAAATAATAACGAAGAAATGAAAATTTTCAACAAAAATCTAAAGGCTTTATGTTGAAATTTCCAAATTACTCAACTATTTAGACTTGGTTGAAGTTGTATAGAACTTTAATTAACTTGAAACAGAAACTGTGTTTCCCAGTTTTCCAAAAATGTAATTCTTTGCCTTATGCCCATTGTGGCTTATATCGATTCAATTCCCTTTTTCTCGTTTCATTGTTTTCCCTACTTCGTACTTAGATGCATAAGTAACTTCAGGAAAAAAATAAGAAGAGAATTTTGAATTGACTCCCCAACATTTGACTTTCACTTTATTTAAAAATTTCAGCTTCAGTACAGGATATACTTCTTCCGGGATTGGACCGTGTCAAAGAACTACTAAAAGTGTTCGACGTTTCGCCCAGCATCGTAGGGGGCTTCTTCAGGAACAAAGAAAAGAAATTCGGCCTTTCATTCTTTCATTTTTGCATATTCCCTCATATTCCTCTTCTCATTTATTGTTTCTTTTCTTTGTTTCTGAAGAAACCCCCTACGATGGTGGGCGAAACGTCGAACACTTTTAGTAGTTCCTTGACACGGTCCAATCCCGGAAGCAGTATATCCTGTACTGACTCTGGCTCGTGGAAGCCTTCGTTATCAATTTGAGCTTCAATTTAAAGTTCTGAAAAAAAGCTCAAGCATTCGAGTTTAAAATTTAAACGAGATTAAAATCAAAATTCTAGGGGTTTAAATTCGAAATATGGACATTATAGACTCTCGATATTTTGACTCTTACTTAAAGTCAAATATTCGATTTTTTTTTTCTTAACCCGGCGCTGGTACGGTCGGGTTTAGTTATGCCATTGGTACGATGGGGTTGGAGCTACATATACTATGTTCTGTAAGTTATGGTGCTGCACTTATAGTTTACGATATAATATGGACCAGAAACACAGTAATATCAATTAATTTGAATGAAGAAATCAAAAACAATCAAAAGAATTTTTTAAACAAAATTATGCAGAAATTGGGTTGAGCTTTGCGAATGAATTGTATTTTTAACAAAAATCCTATATTACCAGCTCATGATGAAAAAATGTATCAGATGTATTGAAAAAATCGACATTTTTCATGTTTGGGAGAAAATAAAAATATACGTAGGGAAAATAAAAACTTTTTTCAGGGTCATGGCTCTGTACTGAAAAGTAAAAATGAAATCCAAATTTTTTCGATACTTTAAGTCGCTTATTTTATACTATCGTATTGGGAAAATTGTGTACATCTCAAAAATGTATAATATACTAGGTATTCTTCACTTTTGGGGAAATTGAGGGTAGTGGGATTGTCACTTTTAAGCCAAATTTGACTTTTTATAAGTACTTGTAGTGTTGAAAAATGTTATTATTATAAAAGAAAAGGGGGTGTAGCATGAGTTTATTATTAGTATATCCAAAAAGTTTGGTGGATTATGCAAATGAAAAATTATAACACGATCCCTAAGGTTGAAATATGACATATGTGCTGTGAATTAGCTACGTATATCTTTCATAGAGATATTTTAAAGAGTGAAATTGGAACGTTTTTTCGCATTAAAACACATAAAACGAAGATGCAAGAAGACTTGTGAAGCTGGCGTGGGGATGTATTACACTACGTAACGTTGTAAAGTAGGTTGGTACCAATGCCGGGTTAAAATGTCTCTTTCATTTCGAAATTCCTTTTTTTTTGGTGGAACGGACTGGTCCTTGGTTATCTTTAAAAATTGAAATACAAAATCTTAGTCCCCTGAAACCAAGAAAGATTAAAAAACACAACAAATGTTGCCCTAACGCGTTTCGACGGACCAAGCTATCATCTTCAGAGAGATACTCAACTGAAGATGATAGCTTGGCTGTCGAAACGCGTTAGAGCAACCTTTGTTGTGTTTTTTAATCTTTCTTGGTTTCAGGGGACAAGTTTTGTATTTCAACTTTCGAAATTCCAGGAAAAAATTGTGGAAATTATGTTTACCAGATTTTAATTTTTGCTTGAAACGATTTGCTGAACATTTCGAGATTAAACTTTAAACAGAAGTTACATAAAAAAGAGGAAACTTGGTCTTCAATTCAACATTTTGAAAGTTAGGTTTAAAATTTAAATGTCATATTAAACCCGAAATTTTAGGATTAACCTTGAAATGTGAAAATTTTTCGTAGACTGTCAACTTTCTTATTTACTATCTCACAAAAATTTAGAAAATTCAGAATTTAAAAAAAAATTAAATTTTCATTTTAAATTTCGATACTAAACTTCAAAATTCATTCTTTCATTAACTTTAGTCTATAATTTAGTCTATAATTTCCTCGAATATATATCTAATCAAAATAGAAATTTTAATATTTCAGTCGTTTAGTTGTAGAATATTCAGTGGCTTCGAAATTAAAGTCGAAATTTTGAAAGTTTTCATTATAAACGCATCTTTTGAAACTTGTCAGACTTTTGCGCAATTTTTACTTTTTCATTTAAAATTTGGACTTTGAACTGAATTAATTTCATTTTAATTTATGTGCATATTGCAATTGTTAAGAAAATCTAAATTTTATTATTCATCATTTCAACTTAAAAATTACCGGACTTTTTTTCCAAAATTCTGACCCTAATTCCGAATTTTCTAAAGGAAGGTGAAATATTGAATTGAATCGAAATTGAAAAGTTGAAAATTTTCCTAAACATGTCACGTTTATTTCCAAATCTTTTTAAAAGTCTGTGGAATCTGCAATTATTACTTTTTTGGTTAAATTTTGATTTTAATCCCATACTTTGTACTTTAGACATTTTTGGAGGTCTGTATCTCAAAAACCTTAAAATTTTGACTTAATGAATGAATATCTTTCCTGTGTTTGGAAATAATGTAAGGTGTGGGAAGAAACAGTGACAGTTTTTCTTAATTTTCTAAAAATATATAATTCTTTGACTTGTGACCATGCAGAACCAGTTGACTTTTCTCGTTTTTTCGCCTTTCTTCTTAGTCTAAATGCATTAAGTTACTTGAGGGAAAAAGAAAAAAAACAAAATATTTTCAGTTCCCAAAATTTGTGCATTTTAAGGCACAAAGTTGTGAATTTTTTCAAAAAAATTTTCCATAAATTCCAAATATTCTTTGTGGAGATTTTGAAAATAATAGTTAATTTTTTTCTTGTTCGACTTATTGTTCCTAGTTTATTTGAATTAACACCATTGATACAAAGCAATAGTTTGATAAGTGTTATGACAAATCTGTCCCAGCATATTCAACGGTCAGGTACTGGCTTGCTGAATTTCATCGTAACCGTACCAGCACAAATGATGCACCCCGTTCAGGAAGGCCACAAGAGGCAGTAACGCCAGAAAACATCACGAATATTCGTGAAATTGTGTTGAGTGACCGTAAAATGAAATTGAGTGAGTTAACCTCATTCGCATCTCCAAGAAATGCCTAGATCATATCAAATACAATTTTTTACAAATGAAAAAGCTTTGCGAGCGATGGGTACCGCGTTTTTTGAACATCGATCAAAGAGACAAACGTGTTCGACCTACAAAGGGCCATCTAGCACTGATCAAACGCAATAAAAACGAGTTTCTGCGCCGATTTGAGACAATGGATGAAACGTGGATACAATGGATACATCATTACAGACCTACGTCCAAGAAGACCGTAAATAGTCTTCTTGTCTAGGTCCAATCGGCAGTCCACTGAATGGTTGTTGCTCGGTGAAAGTTGTCCAAAGCGCCCGAAAACACAACAGTTGGCCGGCAAGGTTTTAGCCATTATTTTTTGGGTTTCACATGTAAATATTTTCCTCGAGTACCTCGAACATGGTAAAGCAATCAATAAACAATATTACTGTGTGCTTTTGGATCGATTGGACGTCGAGATCAAAACCAAGCGCCTCATTTGGCTTATGATACGACCGATAAATTAAAGGAATTGCGCTATGAAGTAGTTCCCCACCCACCGTATTCGACAAATTTGGTCCCCAGCGACTATTTCCTCTTTCTTAGAATCGAAAAGTGGCTCGCTGGAAAAAGATTTACTCAAATGAGGAGGTCAAGATGGAAATAAACTTTTTTTGAAGACCTCGGAGCTTCACACTATCGAACCGATATCGAAATATTAGAGGACCGTTACAACAAATGTATTTTTCTAGATGGAGATTATATCAAAGAATAAAGCCATATTTTCATTCAAAAAGAGTTCTTTCATTTTTAGGCCAAAGACTTTTCAGCCCATGTAATAGGTTTTATTGACAAATTCCCCAGTCGTGTCATAAACATAAATACTCAAATAATAAAATTAGAAAAATAATATATTCGATCTTTCCACACTTTACTCCAGCAGAGGCAAGAGTCTCAATTACCTAAAAATTGGCCTCCACTCGGCAATAAATATTTTTGCTGCATTAAAAGTTGTAAAGTAACAACAAAATTAAATTGAGCACCCTTTACCTGTTAATAAAATTTCAAATAATCCGGTCTACTTTTATAGAAACATCCACCCTAATTAATTCTTTTAGACAATTTATTCGGCAAAACACCTGAGGTTGCGCCAATTTCCAAATTAATAAGAAAATAATATAATAAATTAGTGCCAAATTGACAGAGACAGTTTGTTATATGGTGTTTACACGCTCGGGAAATATGAGGGACTTATTAGATTTTCCGATAATAAAGGGGTAAATGGATGCGTAATTCGTTTAAAGATAATAGACAGGAACGTGCGCCCGCGTGTGCTTTTTAAAGGCTCAAAATTCAGCTATAAAGCCGGCTGTGTTTTAAACCAGATCCAGTATCAACAGAATCATCGAGCTGTAAAAGTTTAGGGACGAAGTCAGCAAGATGCAGCATATTTTATTAAAATCCATCTTGATCGCCACCATTGTCTTCGCTGCGTGTCTTCTGCAAGCAGAGGCGACCTACAGAAAACCGCCTTTCAACGGGTCAATTTTCGGCAAGAGGACCGCCACTGGTAAGCTCATTATTTCTGGTTCGATGGCACTTTCGGAATTTTAAGCTCTACCAGCAAGTACTTACTTCTAATAGAAAAATAGTAAATTCTCACTTTTAAATCGTCAGCAACAGAAACTTATCTCTAATGTTCTGCTTTAGGTGCAACTAAAGGATTGCAACATTTCATTAATTTTCCTTTTTGAGTTTGAAAAAAAAATTAGACAGTTTTATTTAAGAAACCGCATAATGTTATGCTTTCAATTTTATTAGAAAGATCTGGGCATGGCTGATTCCTGAAGTGTTACATTTCCAAATAGAATTTCCATTCCCTTCACTTTTTTCTTCTGCTGAAATTGGTTGGCAAAAAAAAATTAATATTTTTAAAACTTAAATATTTGGACATTTAGGAAACAACTTTAAGCATTCAAATGACAATTCAAATTTAAATAAAAAGACGAGATCTTTAGATCAAAATTCAAACTCTATTAAACATTTTTATTTTGTGAAAGGTGCAGTTAGTTAAACGCTTTTAAGTAACCCGTTCAAACTTTTAACAAAAGAGAGAAGTTTAGATTTTAAGAATTTTGGCGTTCTTTTTAAATATTTTAGTCAAATCTTTGTTCTCATAATTCTGGATTTGAAGTCGAGGTTTCATTATGATAAAAGTTCAACAAAGAGCCAAAAAAGTTAATAATATATTGTTAAAACATTCATAGACCCAAGTAATTCAATTTTAAAACCAAATTTTTCATTTTTTATATTCATACATTTGTAAGCATTTTCGGACATTGATTAATTAAAATAAGTTCTCTTCGGAACTTGAAAATTAAACATTGAAAAAAAGTAGAAATTAGGCGAAAACGCCGAAATGAGGCATATCGAAATTTTAGGAAAATATCTAAGTTTTAGTTTTTAATTACATCCAGGGTGTTAACCCTTAAGTGTGGACATTTCATTTTCATAATACTAGCCTGAACTTGGGGTCTCACTGACTCCTTATTTGAGAGAACAGTTTGACCGCTTGTATTAATAAAATTGACAAACTAAGGCTGGGAGAAGATAAATAGTTCTTAAATGAAAGTATTTACAGTATAAATAATCAACTTTTATAGTGAGGAACCATAATTATTAGTAAAAATCCGTAAACATGAAATTTTCAATCTTATTTAACATCAGATGACTTGGAGTTATTTTGTTAAACTTTTTTTATACGAAAACAACAAAACTCTAGGTTTTTTTAAAGTCTATTAATAATCAAATAAAAAAACACAAAAAAGTTGCGTATTTTCTCGAAATTTCTAGCTTTTTCTTTAGATTTCTAGTTGTTTCTCAAATTTTCTAGTTTATTCTTAAAATATCCAAGCACTGAAATTTAGGAAAAAAACTTACAGATTTTTTTAAGTTTAAAACTTTAAATTTTCAAAATTTAATTAATTTAAATTTAAATTGAAATTTAAAAGGATTAAACTCGTTTAAAACGGCAGTTCTTCGCCATCCGTCTTCATTTCCACCTGCTACTCGGAATGCTCCATAACAGTAAAACGTAGTACTTAAAAAAATTGAACCTAGTCTGAAAATATTCATTTCATTCGAGATTAAAATCGCGTTTTCTTTTGAAATAAATATCGGATTTTCACTTTTTTTCTTGAAATTTCAACTTTAAATTAGAAGTGTGAAGTAAAAGTTCGACTTTTATTGATGTTGATAGTTTCTAAGCAAATTGCTTCCTTCATAAGTCCATATTTTCTGTTTCCTTTTTTGTTAATGATTGATAATCTTTAAGATTGTTATCTATATTTACTGTTCAATTTTTAAAATAGTATTAGGTCTTTTTTTAGTGAATTTTAAGTCACAAAACAGCAATTGGTAAATTAAGAACATAATCGCTTTTAAAGGACTAATCCTGAGGATAATGCCAATTCTTAACGAAAAGATAACTGAAAACTTAAACTTGTGAAAGAAAAACTGACGTAGAAATCAATACGAATAGAATTAACACAACTTCTTAAAAAATATGTAAAGAATATCTAAAATGTAGAATTTCGAAAATTTTACGATTTATCAAAAATTTTGAATTCAAAAAAATTCCAATATTTTTCTTAAAACTATATGTTTTAAATTAAATATGTCGAGAAAATAGTTCAAATAATTAAACTGTTAATTCATAATTTTAAATCAAAAGCCAAACTTTTGGAAAGAAACTGCAAGGAATCTTGAAAATTAGTATTTTTTTCCTCTAAACTTCGAATTTTATAAGTGGACATCTTAAAATTTCAACATTTTTCTTGAAATTTTGACTTTACGCTGGAAGCTTAAAAGAAATTCTGAATTTCGATATTAAACTCAACTTCTAAAAGAATTCGGAGTTTTCATAGCAATATGAACAGTCCTGATTCTTTTCTCGAAATTTAAACTTTAAATTTGAACCCTCAAGAAAAATGTAGAAAGTGTGGCAATTTTTTGGACATTTGTAATTTTTTTGAAACGAGTTTTAGGTTTAAATTTTAGTCGAAGTTTGCAAATTTTAATTTTTATTTTTTTCGAAATTTGAGTTTTAAAGCCTGAGGACAAATTCAACTCAAAATTTCGCAATTTTTATTGAAATTTAGAAAAAAATGTTTTAATTACCAGATTTCTATCAACCCCGAGTACCTGAGATTTCTAAAACATTTTAATCGCTTCGACTTTTTAGCCGAAATTTTGGATTTATCTCAGTATTTCAACTTGTTTCTCATTATTCCAAGTTTATATAATAAGTAATCAAAATGTTGACCTTAAACTTGAAATTTCAAGAAAAATGTTGAAATATTGGGTTGGAACTTGAAAAATAGAGATTGAATTCGAAATCTGGAGATTAGAAATTAAGTTTAATATTTTTGTAGAAAAGTCAAAATTGCGAGAATATAAACTCGATATTTTTGAAGAATCTCAAAATTTCGAGTTTTAACACTAGAAATTTTAAGATTTCTTTAGAAGTAAGAGACTTTTTTTTACATTTGGATAAAATTTTAAAATTTCGATATTTTTGAGAAATATCGAATTTCGAGGTTACATTCACAGAACATGTAGAAATTTACGTTCTAAATGTCAAAAAAGATTTTGAATTTCTAGTTTAAATTTAAAATGTTTTTTAAAAACATAAGCTTAACATGTTCACTCTGAATATTACGATGGATTTGTAAAAGGTTCGAATTAAATTGCTTTCTTTTTTTTTAAATAAAATTTATAAGATTATTAAGAAAATAAGAAAACGTTGGACGGACAGTAATTGGAAAATAATTGAAATTTCGAGATTTAACTCAAATTTTAGACTTGATATAGAAAATAAAATTTAATCCCGAAAATTTGATTTTTTTCTCGATATTTTGCTTTTCTTTACAAATTTCAAGTCAAAATATCAAAATCGAATTATTGAAATTAAAATTGAAATTTCGTTTTTAAGGTAGAAATTTCTACTTTAAATTCGAAATTTCGGTTTTAAAGGGGAAATTTAACTTTTTCTATTCTCTATTGTTCGGTTGGACGGATACAGTTTTTTCTTTTTAACACCTCTTTCAACTTACCACTAGAGCTGTCAGCTTAGGTGTTAGAATTTATACAGTATGTTCCAAAATAGAGAACTGAAGAGGGATTTCTTTATTTATGGGTTTATAAAAAAAGGGTTCTTTATAAAAACTCCTGCTTGATCCTAAATAACCGAAGATGATATTATTTTCGAATTTTTTTGTACACGGAGTTCAATTATCGAAATTTCGGTTTTAAAGGGGAAATTTAACTTTTTCTATTCTCTATTGTTCAAAAATTGAAACACAGAACTTGTCCCCTGAAACCAAGAAAAATTAAAAAACACAACAAAGGTTGCTCTAACGCGTTTCGACAGCCAAGCTATCATCTTCAGAGAGAAACTAACATCTAATCTTAAAATTAACCCTTATATACTAAGAATATTCACTTCGTGCGTGATCGGCCGCACCCGAACGCGCATCCAATCATACACGTCGTTGTGTCACAATTTCTTATCTATCAACCTTAACTATTTTTAACAGCTATGAATGGCCTAAAGGTCCAGCGCAACCATTCATAAGGTTGTTTCCAGCCTTATGGATGGCTAAGCTCTCACATGCATTTAACATATAATTCTTATTAACTACTTTTAACAATTTAATATCATTATCTATCCTATGATCTAATTCAAAAGTTTGTACAGAAAATTCAGAATGAAGAGTTGTTGGAAGGTGAAATGCTGGTTTCTTTTGATGTTTCTTCCCTCTTTCCCAGTGTACCCATACCTCAAACTTTATTATACCTTCGAGATCTGTTGGAATCTAATAACCTTTCAGGCAAAATTATTGACGAATATATTTCATTAACGAAAATATGTATGGATCAAAATTATTTCCAAATTAATAACGAATTTTATGAACAACTTGAGGGAGCAGCCATGGGAAATCCTTTGTCACCTTTCATGGCTGAGCTCTTCATGGGTGTTTTTGAAAGTCGTCTTAAAAATGAATGTAGTTTGTTTCCTAGGGTATGGATTAGTTATGTAGATGATATTTTTGCTATTTTTGACACAAAAAATCAAAATTTAGATAATTTTATTGATGTTTTAAATTCACGTTTTCCAACAGTTAAATTCACTGTAGAATTAGAGAAAGAAGCCGCTTTACCATTTTTAGACACTTTAGTTATTAGGAATAAAAATAGATTAGAATTTGATGTATATAGGAAAGATTCCAGTACCTTCCGCTATATAACTTCCGATTTTAACCATTGCATACAGCACAAAATGGCAAGCTTCAACTTCCTTGCCCATCGCCTTCTGAGTCTTCCTCTTAGTAGGGAAAGATTCAGAAAGGAGTTGAAGACAATAAAACATATAGCTGAAGTTAATGGATTCGATCCAAATATTATTTATAAAATTATTAATAAGAAAAAATTTAAATGTGAATTGGTGAATACTACAACTTTCCGAGCTGATGAAAACAAAAACTTTAAATTCGTCTCACTTCCATTTGAACCCTCGCTCACGCAGGGTTTGGATCATAGGATAGATAATAATATTAAATTGTTAAGAGTAGTTAATAAGAATTATATGTTAAATGCATGTGAGAGCTTAGCCATCCATAAGGCTGGAAACAACCTTATGAATGGTTGCGCTGGACCATTCATTCATCTCTGTTAAAAATAGTTAAGGTTGATAGATAAGAAATTGTGACACAACGACGTGTATGATTGGATGCGCGTTCGGGTGCGGCCGATCACGCACGAAGTGAATATTCTTAGTATATAAGGGTTAATTTTAAGATTAGATGTTAGTTTCTCTCTGAAGATGACAGCTTGGCTGTCGAAACGCGTTAGAGCAACCTTTGTTGTGTTTTTTAATTTTTCTTGGTTTCAGGGGACAAGTTCTGTGTTTCAATTTTTGAAGATAACCAAGGACCAGTCCGTTGCATCAAACTCTATTGTTCGGTTGGAAGGGTACAGTTTTTTCTTTTTAACACCTCTTTCAACTTACCACTAAAGCTGTCAGCTTAGGTGTTAGAATTTATACAGTATATTCCAAAATAGAGAACTGAAGAGAAATTTCTTTATTTATGGGTTTATAAAAAAAGGGTTCTTTATAAAAACTAAATAACCGAAAATGACATTATTTTCGAATTTTTTTGTACACGGAGTTCAATTATTTGATAATTTCAAAAAATGGCTAAGAGCAAATTGTTGTTATTGTATAATGTGTAATTACAAAAAATGCTTAAAAAAGCAATTTTGGTTTCTAAAAGTTAAACAGAACAGGTTACAAATCAAGGTTAAACACAAGAACATAAAGAGGTACTTGATAATAACAATAACAATAGGTGATTAAACTAAAACAACAGCATTCATGCTATTATCACCTGCTTCTGTGCAAATATCCACTCTCTTTGTAATTCTCTATAGGCATTTCGCATCTGCAGTTTTATTTTCCGAATTCTAGTGTACAGACCGATAGGTTTGAACATTTATCAAATTCAGAAAACAAATTTCGGTTTCGATCTTGTTAGATCTCGATAGTTTGGCATACCCAACTTTGACCTAACAAATGCTCCGTTTGAAGGTATACAGTAAAATATTGCAAATGTTCCTAAATGTAATTTGTGGTGAGACTGAATTTTCTGGGCTTCCTCCAAAGGAAAAAGAATGGATGACTGTGATAGGAATTTAAAAAATCATTTTGGTGGTGATTGATGATACCTATCAAAACAAATATTATTCTTGATTTATTAATAATAAGGAATTAACTTACGTTTTCACTTTTCTTGTCAAATTTGATTAAACACAAATTTTCATTCAATATTTCGAATCATTCTTTGTGGTGTTTTCTCAAGTAACCACAAATTTGTAGCTATAAAGCCACCTAGTGGTCCGTAGAAAAAACTATTAAATAGCTCAAACATGTCATGCAAGCAGAATACACCCAGAGAACACTAAGGCACACATTTGGAGAGATGCGTTATTGCAGTTCAGGTATATGCTATTTGCGAAATTTTCTGGAAAATAACTAAAATTTCAAATTTGGGCTTTTTTTCAACTTTAAACCATATTTTTCGATACTACTAAAAATAACAGTAATTTATTCCAGGCAAATATTTATAACTTCCAAATAATTGAACTTCCTTTATAAGGAATAAAATAATGTAATTTTCAGAGATTTATGACAGGATCAAACAGGAGTTTTTATAAAGAATGATTTTTTCTCGTAAATCCGCAAATAAAAAACAAATTTCTCTCCAGTACTCTTTGGGGCACACTTTATATTTGTTCCATGTCCCAAAAATTTCCAATTTTTCATTTGTCCCGCGCTCCCGCGTTCTACATAACTTTCAAATGTCCCGATTTTTGAGAATTCCAACATTTAATTCTTTGTTTTTGATCAACAAAAATTTTACATTTGGGACAGCTTTTCCTTTTCACGGCAAAAATTATATTTAAGGCCCACTTGGCAGTTCCAAATTTCAATAATTAAGGGGACCAACAGTCCCGATTTCTTCGGGACTGTTCCGGAATAACAGTGGTAGTCCCGCCAGAAAAATTTTAAAAAATAGTCCCAGAAGAGGTTTAACGCATCCCACATTTCTGCATTTTTATATTATATTATCCAGAATAAAAACAAAAAGCAAGGTTTTGTGTTGTGGTTGATTGAAATTATTACAGAAATGAGAGAAACCGAAGTTGAGGACTTTTTCTTTTTGGTCGTTACGGATGATCTTAAAAAATGTAAGTTGAGGACCTTTTTGTCGTCAAAATGAAGATGCGGACGCAAATGTGTTTTTAGTCAAGAGATATAGAGACATTTATTTGGTCGATAAAAGGCGCGTACACATGACTACCCAAATATTCCCAGGTATATTATAATACCCTACCCTCATCAATAATCGGAATTTCGACTTCTTTAAATTTTGAGAAAAATTGAATTCTAGTGGTACTCTCGAAATTTCGAGTTTAAAACCAAAATTCTGGAGTTGATATAGAATCCCGAGAATTAAAAGATATCTGCATTTAAAGTGGCATTTGATCGCCCTCTAGACATAATTTCGCCTCATATTTGCATTATGATTAAATGATTTACGAAGGAACTCGCAAAGGGTGAATCTATTATGCCCTTGAAACCAGTAGGATACGGGAATAAATGTTGCATCTAAGATTTAAAAAAGACCTCATGTCCTACTCTTTCAAAATACAGAATTTTTTCCTTAAAAACGAGACAACTTTTTTTGATCAAACTACAGAAGAACCCGTAAAATATAGAGTTCTACTGACCCTAATTGTATTATTAACTTTGCGTTATAATTGCAGAATATGACAACGCGGGAAAGGCCCTTTCGGCAATGTGCGAAATCGCGAGTGAAGCCTGTCAAACCTGGTTTCCCACTCAAGAGAAATAAATCAATGTTAATAGCAAGTGGCTCATTGTATGGACGGAATCAAGTGGAACAAACTGATGATTTTCGAAGGCAAAACAAACCAATCTGGACGGAATCTGTTAGGAGAAATCACGAGTTTGTTCCACCGAATTGAAAAACAAACGTAGTTAGGTAAAAGTGTCTGAAATTATGTGTCAATTTTTGTATTATTCGTGAAATAAATGGATTGCAGATGACCGTTTTTTTTTCTTTATTTCATGACCTATTTGTTTCAACGAATAAAAAAGCAAACAGTTAAGTCAACGTTTTTGACTTTGAATTTTCATGTGTCAATTTTTGTATTGTTCCTGAAATAAGGTAATTAAAAATGAGTGGGTTTTGATTATTTTGTTGTTTGCGACTAGGGAATTCGATCCGGTCCTTCATTATAATCCCGGGATTCCGGGATTATATTTAGTCAATTCCGGGATCTCGGAATCATTTCGATATTGAAGGTTACGAATAAAAGATAAAAAAATTACAGAAATCAACAACAATCAAAATTTAGACAAAAATAAAGGTATTTTACGGTACACACAAAATTAATCTAACGACTCTAATTAATCAGACTTAAGAGTCTTAAAATTCACACTTTATATTAAAGTTATCATTTTTAAGAATCAGTAATAATTTATATAAATTGAATAATCTTTTATGCAACAAACCATGCAAATAATCTTTCAAAATTAACAAAAATTTTTTATTATATCAACTAAATAGAGGACTTTCATATAACATAACCTTCTAGTATTTCGATACTAAAGCAACAAGAAGAAAACTAATCTGATAGAAACATTCTAATTTGAGTTCCAAAAATATGATCTGAGAAATAACAATGCGTTTAATGTTTCATTACCAAATCTTTTAGTCCAAAATACAAGAATTTTATTTCAAACAAACATCCGGCTTGATAAATTAGTACTGTTTGTTTCGAATAAAACGTCTTGTGTTTTAAATCAAAATGATAGACAAGCAATTTTATTGAGAGCACTGACACGAAGTGATTTGTTAGCTGGACTCTATTTAACAACTTTTTTGAGATAATGTCAATCTCGAAAATTTCGATATCAGAAAAATTTAATTCCGAAAACTTCGGGACCAAAAATCGATCGGGAACTTAGGATGGCATTGGCAATAAACCAAAAAAAAAAAAAAATAGCTACAATTTTTTTTAAAAATGACATCCCTATTTCAATCATGGAAAGGCGAATTCCTCTTTGGACTTGAAGATGTTACACCAATGTTAAAATTAAAACGACGAAAAAGTCGATTTAGGAAAGAAGCAGAATCACATCTTAAGAATCAATATTAGTTTTAGATACCAGTGTCTAAAATTCTGTGAGTAAAAAACAATTACCACGACCGGAAGAATTAAAACAACATACCTGATACCTATACATACACAGATAACCAAGAAACACCTCTATTCAGCATAAAAGCTTATTAAAATGCAGCATAAATCCTGACAGAAATATGCAAGGAAATGAGGACAATTCCATCGATGATTACTTTGGCTAAAGTCTCAAAAAAGCGATAACGAAGGAGTGAAAATTATATTGTAATGAAGTGTAGTTGTAAAATTTGTATTAGCAATTGGACGTCGAGCGATGGTGTCGAAAATGTGTCACTTGCGCTGCATGCAAGGGCCCTCGCACAAGAACCAAAGGGTCCCTCAAGCAGTATAATGTGTGAGCTCCATTTGAAAGAACTACAATCAATGTGGCAGCACCATTTTCAGCATAAGACGATGGAAACAAGTACAGCCTGGTGGCAATGGACTCAGTAAATGGCCTGAAGCTTTCGCCATTCCGAACCAGGAAGCTACCACAGTTGCAAGGGTTCTTGTGAACAACCTCCTCTGTCGATTTGGTCTAGACTCGAATCAAGGAAGGAACTCGAGGGTCTTCCACGAGGTGTGCCGTCTTCTTGGGATAAAGAAACCTCGAACGACATCTCACAGTCTGATGGAATGGTGGAAAGATTTAACAGGACCTGGGAGGAACATCTTTTGAAGTCGTTTCCAAACATCAGAAAGACTAGGACCGACAACTACCACTGTTTCTAATGGTCTACGGCGCGGCAACTCATGAAACTACTGCGGCTTCCGTGTGACTTGGTGTTTGGATAACCAAGGGAGACCTCCAGGGCGACAATGGATTTCGTAGACAGCTTGAGGGAAACGATATTGAAGACACATGCCCTGGTACGGACGAAGATTAACTTGGCGATGGACCGGATAAAGACAATATATGACGTAAATGCCAACAATGGTGGTTTCAGTGAGGGCGAATTGGTGTGGCTCTACAACCCTCATCAAACAGCTTCAGAGCTCTTAAACACGCACTTTCCAGGATGCCAGGCCATAAGTGGCAAGGGCACTCAGCCTCTCACCCTAGAAATAGGGGCTGGGGGCTGGCTGTTCAGATGGTAAATGACACAAAAGTAAACTAGGCCGTACAATCCTTTGCTCCCTTCAAATCGCCAGGGTTGGACGGTATCTACCCTGCCCTGCTTCAGTGGGGAATGGTGTGGATCCAAAAATACCTGGTGCAAATTTTCAGAGCGTGTATTGCCTTTAAATACATACCCCGGGAATGGAGGGAAGTCAAAGTAATTTTTATTCCAAAACCGGGTAAATCTCAAGGTGAGGCTAAATCATGTCGCCCAATTAGCCTAACGTCTTTCCTACTGAAGACGTTGGAGAGGTTGTGCGACAGACATATAAGGGAAAGCCTCGATATACACTACCCCTTACATTCAAATCAACATGCTTTTACTTCCGGCAGATCTACCGAAACTGCGCTACATTCAGTAATTAGCAGGATCGAGAGATCGCTAGAAGTAAAAGAACACACCCTGGGTTTGTACTTCTGGACATAGAAGGTGCCTTTGATAGACCTAACTTCAATAGCATTTCTCTGGCGCTTGAGCGTAGTGGTATTGAACCCGCCTTGCGGGAACTCATACGACATATACTTGAGTGGCGAGCAATACAAGTTACAGTAGGAGACTATACGGTCAGAGAAATCGTAAGTAAGGGATGTCCGCAAGGGGGTATATTATCCCCCCTTATATGGTTAATCATAGCGGATGACCTTATCCGAAAACTCAATGACCGGGGTCTTTATACAATTGGCTGCGCAGATGATATAACCATTCTGCTTTCAGGTAAACACGAGGGAGTACTCTTCGAGTTAATGCAAGACACCTTATATATAGTCGAGAAATGGTGTAAAGAACATTCCCTAGCAGCAAATCCTGCAAAAACGGAAATGGTTCTTTTCACGAATAGAAGGGAATCAGCACGACTAAAATTTCCCTAACTCATGGGAACCCAACTCGGTTTGTCAAATCGAGTGAAATACCTTGGTATTGAACTTGACAGCAAACTGAGCTGGAAGTACCACATTGAAAATAAATTAAACAAAGCTTACAAGATCTTCTGACAATGCCGTGGTTCCATCGGGAGGTCTTGGGGGTTATCCCCTAAGATGACCTTTTGGCTATACACGGCAGTCATCAGACCAATTGAAAGCTACGGAGTTATAGTTTGGTGGCCAAAGACAAAGTGCACCACTATAAAACAAAAGCTAAATCACATCTAGAGACTAGCGTGTCTGGCAGTGATAGGAGCAACGAAATCCACTCCAACAGAGCAATGGAGGCGATCTTGTGCCTGCCACCTCTCGATATATTTCTTGAGGGGGCGGCATAGTCTTCTGCTCTCCGTTTGCGAGCGGGAGGAATGTGGAATACGGTAGGTAAAATGGTGGGTCACCGGCGCATAATGGAGGGGGCGCTCCAAAAGGCACCTATTCTGGGTGCGCCGATGGACCATCTACCGGTGAAATATAACTTCACAAAATCCTACCGTATCAAAAAGGAAAAACTACAAGCAAGGATACCAGACGTAAGTATATACACGGATGGATCAAAAACAAATACGGGCACTGGAACAGGAATCTTCTCGGAAGACCTGAACCTAAATGTAAGTATTAAGCTAGATAAATACTCAACAATCTTTCAAGCGGAGATGTTGGGAATTTTATATAACGCCGAACAAATGACGCAACTGAACATTACAGGAAAATATATCCAAATGAAGACGGACAGCCGGGCAGCCCTTAAAGCCCTGAGGAATGTGAAAACAAACTCAGTGCTGGTATAGAACGGCCACCTAGCTTTAGAACGTCTATCACAAGAGAATGCAATTGATCTAATATGGATCAAAGGACATTCTGGAAAAGAGGGAAACGAACGCGCTGACAAACTGGCGAGGAAGGGTTCGAAGGGACACTTCGTTGGACCAGAACCAACCCTTCCCCTGGCGAGATCAACCGTAAGATCCGTACTTAACGAAGAAATTTCTCGTAAACACAAGCCATATGGGCATCAATAACAACATGCCGACAAACTCACGCATTCATTAGAATGCCGTGCAGGGAAAGGGCAAAACTATGCCTACAACTCTCAAGAAATAATCTCAGGAAACTTGTAGGGATATGGACAGGTCACTGTCGATTAAACAAACACCTCCACAGAATGGGAATTATAAACGACCCGAGGTGCAGATGGTGTTTAGAAGAAGATGAGAGTGTCGAGCACGTGATGTGTCACTGTCCGGCACTAGCATAAATCAGAGGATCCACGCTGGGGGACTTCTGGCCTAGTGTGGCCAGTTTGAAAGATGCGCATTCAAGGGACGCTCTTCAGTTTCTTAACAAGGTTGGGTGGTTGAATGAATGACCAAGGACACCTCAATTACAGGGATAGCACAATGGGCCCGAAAAGGGTGGCCTAAGTGCTGGCCTAAACTTTAGGCAACCCACAACGAATCCAGAATCCAGAACCCTCAGCAAAGGAAAAGAGTTTCCCCAAAGTTTACACCATTTTGGGAAGGGCCATACAAAGTGCTCAAGTGGATCAACGACTTGGTATACAGAATCCAGCGTAGCCCCAGGAGTAAGATGAAAGTGGTACCCTTGAACAGAGTGTGACAATATAGTGGCGAAGTGACTGATTGGAACTGATCGGGACGATTAGTCTTAAGAGGGAGACAGTAACGAAGTGTAGTTGTAAAATTTGTATTAGTAATTGTGAGGCGTAAGAAACTCTCTAGAAACATTTGTTAATGGGAAGCGGCCCCGAGAATGAATCATACGGCAGATAAGCGTTCTAGACGTTTCGGCGAGCGCCAGCCCGATATGTACGGAGATCCGTTCTATACACCCGAGCGGTATAAATACGCGGTCGTCTTTCCTTCGAGTTAATCAGTTAGTTAGTTAGTCAGTCAGTCAGATAGTTAGATAGTCTGATAGTTAAGTAAATCACAATTGTAGTATTCCGAAATAAGTTTGAAATAAAGAAAAAAAAAGAGAATAGTAAGAAAAAGAATAACACACGGAACAAGAGAACTAAAGAACCCCGAAAAATTAAAAGAAAATACACAAAAATAGGAAAAGTCAAACATAAATAAATACACATTGTACATATTTGGGTATCTTGGGAACATTTTCATGTATGTCCAAACAGTAAATAAACCTCCATATTGTTCAACTTTTTTTTTCCAATGCAACTTAACGATTCAAATTTAATGACAATTACTGGAAAAGTTAATGACCATTATTGATTATTGCATTCCAATTACTGGTAAAATGACATTGACAAATAAAAATAAATATTTTTATTAAAAAAAAATTATTTTTTGATAAAAAACGAGTTGGTAGTTTCATAGCAAAGAAACTAATCTTCCTCTTAGGAATTGGTGGTATTAAAAAAATGCATCCAGTTTTTTCGATGTCAGTAATAAGTTAGTGGTACGTCTAATAATGACAATTTACTGGTGCCACTACCCTATTTTCATTTTAAATAAATGCCTAAAATAACGACACTTACATCATATTATATCAGGTAATAATAAATTTAAAAGTATAGTAAAACCCATTTATTATGTCTTCCCTTACGATGACCAACCGTTTTATATGACGTAAACGTAGTAGGAGATTTGAATTTAAATATGACCTTTAGTCTGCTTTTATTATCTGCTTTTTATGACGTCCGCTTATTACGATCGGTTTTCCATTCCCCTTCAACTTCAGTGTATTTACCATTGAAAGAATTTATATTTAATAATTTTAATTTGGGCAATTCTTATATTTATTGCATAGATCGTACAAAATATGTAGTTATCTTGTAGTGTTATTGTGTCATTTTTTAAAGTTTAATCCACTCGCAAAGGGTAACCCCATTATGCCTTCAAAGCACTGCGAGCACCGCCTTCTTAAACAAGGATAAATTGTAATTTTTGGGAAAAATTCCTTTCGGTAACAAGTTCCATAACTTGGAAGTTCTACAGAAAAAAGAGTCTCCGTAGACAGAAGTCCTCACTGTGTCAAGCTGGACCGCAATTAAATCAATTACAATTTTCAATTCGTGCATATTATATAAATCATGATTTGTAAAAATGGATTTTGTTTAAATTTTAATAGAAATTCGATAAAATAGAGACAGTACTTTCTTTTGCATACAAATTTGTGCTGAAAAGGAGTCTGCGTCTTACAGATTTTACGACTATGGCGAAGTTACGCCCTCAACCTCAACTGTCATGCCTAGTCTCTGGTTATGCCCATAGCTGCGTGGTATTTTCAGCAAATGATGACTCATTGAGCTTACAATTAGTGTTCAAATGATTCATTGGCAGCAAATGACTCGCCTGCGGCAATGACTGACCCTCATGGATGTTATATCAGCTAACTATTCGTGAATTGTGGATAAATGTTTCTATTATATCCGTGATAATGACCGGAATTGAATGTTCCACTATTAAAACTGCAGGTGTACAATAAATTGTTTATTTACAAGAAATTTGTTATAAAAAATAGTTTACAATACACAACTGATATAAAAAATCAATCATACTATAGGGAAGTTCAAATTTGTTTGTCATAATTGTTAAAATTATAAAAATGATATAACAGGATATCCTACAGTGAATTTATATTAATATAGTTTCATTAAAAATTTGTATGTTAGAAATAACCCTCTCTTTAGCGGTATAAAAAGGACAACATTGAAGAAACAGTAGCAGATAATCCTGGAAACTACTCGGCGCCTGCGCAACCGACTTGGTGTCACCACAGCTACTTATTTCGTTCTATTTTAAGTTCTTGAATTTATGGAACTAGAAGTGATATTTTCGACCATTCATTTTCAATTTCAAATTTATTTGACAATAACGAACTAAATCATATTATAGGAATATTCTTTCACACTCTACAATTTATTAAATATAAATGTTGCATCCACTATCTTTTAATCACAGTCAATTTAAACCTAAATTTAATTATGAAATGTAAGGCATATGAAATACACGCATCTTTATAGTAAACTAAAACAGAATATAAATATAGCTTACGCTCCAGTGAGAGCAATACATTAGCTTAACCGAGCTGAAAATTTTGCATTTCATAGCTAGGCACAATCGTTCAAAAAAAAAATAACCGACTACAGAATTTATTAACTTTCTGTTTCCCTAACAGAGGCACACAACACAATTTGCATGATTAGGATAATTTTTGATATCGCAGTGTATCACGAACTTAGAATAATATTAAGAGCACTAACTAAAATTTTGGAGATCAAGTCAATTTTATGTATATCAAGTCTCTTGTTTATAACTTGCATGATACACATTCAATAAGTAGTAAACTTATCTGATATTTAATTTCTTAAAACGTAATAAAATGATAACATATACTCTAGATTAGATACATGATATAACACAAATTTACAGCCTATCGAAGAAGCTGTGAAAACTGCATTCACAGCATAACCTCACTTTTTTAAACGTAAAACTGCTTAAACCAATCTCTCAGTTTCGTTTATTTGTTTAATGTGTATTCTTAAATATTTTACATAGTTAAACAACATTTCAACCAAAGCTTTTTTTAATACGGCCTTCGGTATCCATAGGTTGAGATTGACGCTAAATACCCACTGAAAACTGCATTTTCGTCCCTCCGCTAGAGGCTGCAGGAACATACAGCAGGTGCCATTTTCACCCCTAAACACAAAGCAATTTTAACTCAGGGTGACAGGTTTTCGAATCAACATCGTGGGGTGGACTGTACTAACACAATGCAATTGAGAATGATTATTTCTATACTTTCTTATTTCAATTACTTTTCATATTTACAACGTCCATGTAATGATTTTAGTGTTTAACGACAAAATTTCTAAAAAAATACCTAAATATGAAGTTTAAGATAAAAATTTTAGAACACAAAAACATTAAAATCCTTCACCCATGTTTTACCTTATGTATTCTTCGCCTATCGGTGCACCGCCGTGCTCGGTCGATATGGTGGTCAAAAGGTAGCTCCGCTCTTCCACCATGGTCCAGTGCCTCAGCGTGATAAAATCTCTACTTTGGACTAAACCACCCCCGCCAGCGGCAGAAATTTGATACGTTATATCGGTATATTCGTCGATGATCTGAAGCCTGTGGGCTTCCAATAGATCGGGGTTCCATTGTGGTATTTTTTCTACATTGTAAAAAAGTTCTTCAAGAACACACTTCGGTGGTATATCCAGTTCCGCCTAAATATAAAAAGTAAATCGCGTCAACGAAATTAGGAAACTTAGATTCCTAACTTTAGTTTAGTAATTATCTGGTTTGTTTTCACTAACATGAAGATTAGGAACATCAAACATAATACACCTTTAGGCAGGGGTAGTCAACCTTTTGTACATTTTTAGCGATTAAATGTTCATATCGCCCACTGAGAAACTAGGAAAAATATTTGTTGACTAAAAAAAAAGTGGCAGCTACAAATTTTTGATGACCAAAAAAGTTCCTGTCATTTCAATTATTATATGGAGATGCCTGCCGTATATCATTTGATTTTCCCACTTATTCTTACGATTTACCAGTGCTTTCCTCAAAACTCACCACCCGCCAAAAACCTTCCAACACCCACTAGCGGGCCATACGGACCAGGTTGACTACCACTACCTTTAAGTATAAGGTAATTAAGAGACGAGTTGGAGATTGAAACTTACAGTAATTTTGTAAATGCGGCCAGTCTTTGGAATTGTCAAGCAATAAACGTGATCCAATCCGTTTTTCTTTTCCAGGCGCCAATCTGTATGTTCTAATAATAACCAGGAATCGTCCAAAGCTTTATTAGCTAAATGTCGATATTTCTCTTCCTATAATTGCGATAAAAATAATAGAAATAATACAGGTGAAAATAAGCCAACTACCGTGAGATCCATTATCGGAAATACGCGTCTTAAAAATAGTAGATCAAAAAATGATGCTGATTTATAAGTAACACCAACTTATCTTACTAACAAAGCAGGGGATTTACATCTTTTAAATATTAATATCAACCGAATATTTTATGCAAAGCTTCGATTTCAAATCATTGAATATTTAGACAAAATTTGGATATCCACAAAAAATACAGGGTGTTTAAATAACTGTGTAGGTACTATACACATAAGTAATCATAAGTTACAGATTTTACATTAACAATCACACATTAATAATGAATAATTATTGCTATTAGATTGGCCAGGCCAATCTTGGTCAATAATAAAAAGGGTTTGTGCTTCGCGATCCCTGCATCACAGCAGTGACTCCAATTTGATGGGCTGTACCACAATTTCACATTTGTTTAAATCTCGTTATTTTACAAATTGTCACTCGTACAAAAAAATTACAAATATTTTCTTGTTAAGAATCACCTACTCCACAAATTTCATAATAACTAGGTAACTAACAGTTCAGACTGAATGAAGGAATAGACTACAACAAGAGCAAGAAAATTCTTTAGGTTTTAATCCACATCTCATTGAAATCGGTACAAAAAAAGTACAAATGTTTTTTTAAAACAAATCGCCTGCTCCACAAATTTCCCAATAACTAGCTAACTAACTGTTCAGTTTGAATCAAGGAACAGAATACAACGAGAGCAAGAAAATTCTCTACGTTTTAATTCACATTTCACTGACATCGGATTAACATTACCCCATACAAAAACAAGTAGACAAAAACTGAGTATTCATACCATACACAAATAGGCGTATGAAAAAGCTTCAATTTTATATGTAAACTAGGTTAGGTTAGAAAAATCGTCATTATTAGAGACCTGAATATCTGCATTTGCATATGCCAATGCATATTGTTACGCGCTTATCGGTTCCAATTGATTAACACGTGAATTGAATAATACCCACTTTATTTTCAAACTCAACTCTGATCACTACAACTGAACAATTAACTTACTTATTGACTTCTACTAACTCACTAACTACCCAGACCCTAACTAACTAACCACGCGAGGGAGAGCTGGCCGCTTTATATGGTTTTGGCTTCCAGGTTCCAGAAAAATCTCGCAGATAAGGCTTATCGTTTGCCGAAATTTCTGGAACGCTTATCTGCCGTTTGCTTCTGTTACCGCGGCCGCTTTCCCCTTATCAGATCGTTCTAGAAACTTTTCTTACGTACTAAATTCTACAATTCTATTCTAAATTCTATTATATCTATTTACATTGCGTTACAATATTTAACCCATTTCCACCGGTTACTACATATTTCACCTAAAATCTAAGGATGATACGTATTTTCGCTATATTTTCAATATTTTTCGATGGGTACTTAACAATTGCAGTATTACTAAGCATTGAGTGAAACTTTTACTCTCCTTGAATAAAGCAGTCGAACGAAAATTTAAAATCAACTAGTTTTTCATCTTTTCTTCAGAATTCTGCTCTTTTTGCAAATTTTGTCTTTTATTTTAAAATATCGAATTTATTATTAAAATGTGACTTTTTTCTTATCAAAATCTGATCTCTTTAAAAATCCTGAATTTTTACTTAAAATTTTTCGTTTTTCTTTTTTTCAAAATTTCCATTTTTCAAAAGTCGGCCTTTTTTGAAAATTTCCACTTTTTTAAAATCCGAATTTCTACAAATTTCGACTTGTTTATCAAAATTTACCTTTTCCTCAAAATGTGGTCGATCTTTTGATAAAATAGTAAAAACTTTGAAAAAAAATTTTGAAATTTCTGAATTTTTGTAAAAAATAAAATAAAAAGCCTAGCGCCTTTGGAAATTTCAAGGTTTTCGAATTTTTTTTAAATCCAATTTTAGACATTTTCTGACATTAAGGTAGGGCACAGAATTAAAGTCAAGAAAACAAATATTCAACTGGAAAATTTAAAAGTTTTTCTCAAAATTTAACCATTTTTCTTTTCAAATTTTAAGTCGCTGAGATATTTTGAGTTTCTTCTAGATTTCGTCTTTATCCTTGAAATTTCTTTCCTAAAATTTGACTTTTTGTCAAAGTTTCGTTCTAAATTTCGAAGTTTTTCTCGAAATTTCGTCTTTTTCAAAGCGTTATTTTTTTTAACATTGGATTTTTTTTAAATCTTCTGCCTGCTAGAATCAAAACTTTTAGGTATTTTTACTGTTCGTACAAAATTTAACTTTTTCTCGAAGTTTTCGTGTTTATCTCAAAATTCAGTATTTAATATTTTTGGAAGACGACTTTTAAAATTTGTCTTTTTTAGAAATTTCGATCTTTTTGTCTAAATTTTTATTTTCTTTTCAAAATTTGTTTTTAGAAATTAATTTGGATTTTTTCCTTGAAATTCGTCTTTTTCTCCAAATTTCGACATTTTTCTCAAAAATCATCATTTGGAAATTTGGACTTTTATGTCAACATCATATCCATTATAGTCTTAATAATCTCAACATTGGTTTCGAAATTAATATTTTTTTCAAAATTTCACTATTTTATTGAAATTTAACTTTTGTGGGAAATTTGTAGTGTTTTCTCAAAGTTTCGTCTTTTTGCTCGAAATACATCTTTTTCGGGATTTTCTACTATTTCCTCAAAATTGTTTTTTTTTTTCTCAAATTTTTATTCCGAAATTCCAAAGTCTGCTGTTGTTCTCGAAATTTTCCTTTTTTTTGAAATTCTATTATTTTAGGTTTTTTTTTCTAAAAATTTAGATCTTTTAGAATCTGAATTTCCAGAAATTTCGACTGAATTCCTAAAGTTTCTAGAAATTTCAGTTTTTTCCTCAAATTCATCTTTTTCTTGAAATTTTATTCCTTTTTCTTGAAATAAGTGTTTTTCCTAAAATTAGGATTTTTTCTTAAAATTCCACTTTTAGCCTTATAATTCAAAAATCAACTTTTTTGGAAATCCCGCCATTTTTTAGTAAAATAATAATTTTAAAGAATAAATTCGAAATTTTCAATAAAAGAAAAATGTAACAATTCAGACGGATTCGAAGTATATGTTAGATTTTGACAAAAATACAAAAGTTTTAAAAAATTCGAAATTCCTAAAAGAGAAAGGTTTATAAAAAAATGAAAACTATCAAAAAAAAAAGATAGAAAAATTCGCAAAAGGTCTAAACTTTCAAATAAAGAGAGAAATTTTCAAAAAAAAAAATCAATGTTGAAAATGTTGAATTTTGAAAGTCGCAAATTTGATAGTCACAGTTTTAAAAAGTCGACATTTACAAGTATCTGTTTTAAAAAAAGACAAGATTTTCAAAAAACTTTGCAATACTCAAATAAAGTCAAAATTTTAAAAAAATAAAATTTTCAAACTCGAAATTTTGAAACGAAGAAATCGAAATTTTAGTAGAAAGCCGAAATTTTCAAAAAGGTAAATCCATCATGAAATTTGTTATAAAAACTTTCGAATCTCAACTTAAATATTTGGAAACGTATCAAAAATTTAAAATCAACCATCTCAGAACAAAACAAAATTCAGGATTTATTTAAACTAAATTGATTTTGAGAAAAAAAAAAATTTCGAGAATAACTTTTAAATTTAGGTAGGCACATACTACAAATTTGTCAAAATTTTAAGCAAATTTGTTCAAATGAGCAGCAAATTTGTACAAATTAGAAGCTAATCTATTCAAATTAGAAACAATTTGTTCACACCAGAAATAAACTTATTCAAATCGTAATAGCAAATATTTGTTTAAAAGGAAAAGAAAATTCTTCAACCAGAAACAAATCTGTTAAAATTAACAGCATTATTATTCATTGTTGTATATTTTGACACTTTTCATGCATATTTCAAGTATTTTGCATGCATACATATTTCAAGTTTTTTATGTTGCATATAATCGGATCTCTAGTCATCAATACTCTAGTACAGTGTTTCCCAACCTTGTTATGTTAATGACACACTTTAACATCGATAAAAATTTAGCGACACGTGAAAATTTTAGTCTTCTGATTGATAACACAACACATCATTATCATTCCGCGGATTTCATAAATTTTAGCGACAAAAAAAAATATTATAGTAACAAATAATTCTCTCAATCATTCTGACCTACAAATTAAATTCTGATGACTAAAATAAAGACAGGGGTTGGACACTTTTTATCCCCACCATGACAATTTTTGCCGCATCACATGATGCAATTACCAACATAGAGAGCACAAAAGACAGACGGCACTTTATCTAGAAACTTTACTGTTTACATTTTGCATTGACAACTGCAACTGTGATTACCATTATTGGCAGCTTTTTTTGTCTTTTATTGTTGTTTATATACTTGCTATGTTATGACACAAGAGGGGAATTTGTGCTTTTACGCGAAGCGACCTGTTCTGTCAACGAGAAGAAGCAATGGAATCTGCTGATCATGATGTAATTTGGCTGAAAATCTGCTCCAAAAACGAAGTAATATTCATTAGTTCACTTTATTTGCCTCCAAACGATCCCTCATACAGACAGCTCTTCTCTTATCTATCCGTAACCTTTGATCACCTACAGACGAATTATCCAAAAGCTGAGGTTGCCTTTCTCGGTGACTTCAACGTACACAACATCGCCTGTTTAAGGTTTTCTTCCCGAACTGATGACGCGAGGAAAGTGGCAGAGGCTTTCGCCATCATCTTGTTGACTATCGCAATTAGTTGAGGAACCCACAAGAATTCCTGATATAGATAACCATCAACCTAATCTACTCGACCTTTTCCTTTACAAATTCACCAAATTCGTATAAAATCTCTCTGGACATCACCGCTTCGGTGAAATTCGAATCACAAACTTGTAGCAGTCTCTCGCTCGCTTCATATATCACCTCCTTCCCAGACGCAGTCCCGTAGGGTTTGGCACTTTAACTCTGCAAACTGGGAAGAATTAAGAGACTTCTTTGCATCTTTCCCATGGCAGGAAGTTTGCTTTAACTCAGACAACCCTTCCTTAGTCGCAGAATCCATCATGGAAACTATCCTGATTGGTATGGAATGCTCAATTCCCCACTCCCAAAAGAAGTCTGCCTCCAGTAAATTCTGGTTCAGTAAAAAATGTGCTCGGGCTGTCTCCTAAAAAATCGCGCATATCGTCGTTGGCGAAATAATCCCTCAGTCAAAACTCGGACCATATTTGTAGATGCCCGAAATTCTTGTAAACAGGTTATTGACGAGGCAAAAGGTGATTTCGATCGTAAAATTCGCCAGAGGCTTATCAACTGTCCGAACGGTTCCAGATCCTTTTGGGGATTTGCAAAGTCGATTGGAAAGAATTTTACATCTTCAAATTTTCCACCTTTACTTGATGAAAATAGCAATATTGCTACTACCTCCAAGGAAAAGGCTGACATGTTAACCTTAAGGTTTACTGAAAATTCCAATCTTGATTCTCGAAACGCAGAACCTCCTATTCTAAGCTAAGGTTGGCACTTCGATACCTGAAGTTGTTTTCAGACAACGCACAATCAGGAAGATTCTCCTTGAGCTCGACACCTCGAAAGCTTCTGGCCTTGATGGTATTCCCGCTATTGTTCTTAAGAAGTGCGCCCCAGAGTTGACTCCTGTCTTAAGCAAATTGTTCACACTCTTTTGCAACAAACGTGTATTCACTAACATCTGGAAATCTGCTAGGGTGCAGCCTGTCCTGAAAAAGGAATCTGGCTAACAACTATCGCTCTATATCTTTGTTACCCGTTATATCTAAAGTGATGGAAAATGTTATCAACATCGAGATTCTCAAATATCTGGAGGAAAATAAAATCATCTCCGGCAGGCAATACGGTTTTAGACAACAACGTTCCACTGGCGATCTACTGGCATATACTACTCATATCTGTAACTCAGCTAAGGAAAAACATGGTGAGGGTAGGATTGTGGCATTGGATATCTCAAAGGCTTTCGACAGAGCCTGGCACCGATCTCTTCTCGCCAAATTAACATCCTATGGTTTTCCTCCTGAACTCTGTCATTTGATGTCCAATTTTCTCGCTGACAGATCTCTTCAGGCCGTCGTCGATGGCATCTCATCCGAGACTTTACGATTAACCCAGGGGTGCGTCAGGGGTCTGTTCTGTCTCCTAGTCTATTTTTGTTACACATAAACGATCTCTTAGCTTCAACTTCCAATCCTATATACAGCTACGCAGATGATAGTAACTTTGTGTCATCTTTTTTCTCCGACAAACCATTATCTATGGCTGCTTCAGATCGACTAAGGGAAGAGCAGATACAGACGATTAATCGGGATCTCGAGATTATTCTGGAATGGAGTAAGAACAATTTGGTCAAATTCAACCCTTCAAAAACTCAGGCAGCAGTTTCTCTAAGAAAACATCAAGGGATAATGCAACAAACATACTAATAGACGGTAAAACCCTTCCGATGGGATCTAATCTATCTATCCTAGGAGTGAATACGAGCACTAACCTTTCTTGGGACGATCATGTGCGCGCCATTGCCAAATCCGCCTCTCAGAAGCTAGGCTTTTTTTTAGAGCTAAAAAGTACTTTACATCTCATCAGCTATTAACACTATACAAAGCTCAAGTTAGGCCAACACTAGAATACTGTTCTCATGTTTGGTGTTCAGCCCCAAAACACACTTTAGCTCTCTTGGATTCAATTCAAAGAAGAGCGATTCGCCTAATTGATGACGAGAGTCTGACCGATTCTCTCGAAACACTAGAGCACAGGCGTATGGTTGGTGACTTGTCTCTTTTCTACAAGTACTATCATGGAAGATGCTCGCAGGAACTAATAGGATTGATCCCCCCAAGGGCAAGATTCTTGAGGCATACTAGACAGTCGGAGACAGCAAATTCCTATGCGGTCCAGCTTGACACAGTGAGGACTTCTGTCTACGGAGACTCTTTTTTCTAGAACTTTCAAGTTATGGAACTTGTTACCGAAAGGAATTTTCCCCAAAAATTACAAACTATCCTTGTTTAAGAAGAAGGCGGTTCATCGCCATCTATCCTTGTTTCCGCATCCTATTCGCAGTGCTTTGAAAGCATAATGGGGTTACCCTTTGCGAGTGGATTAAACTTTAAAAAATGACACAATAACACTACAAGATAACTACATATTTTGTACGATCTATGCATAAATACCATGTAAAATAAAACAGCAAGCATTTATTAAACAATAAATAAGTTTAATAAAGTTCACAAATGACAAGTATTCTTGAGAAAAATCAGGTCATTCCACATCCTATTATACAAATTAGAAATTACTACAATTTATTTAGAAATATTTCGTCATTTATAGGTAAGCAAACCTTCCCTTTGACAGAGTGTCCGAGGCCTAAATAAAGGTACCACAACAGATAGTTCTCTATCACTTTTACCTAATAAGTTTTGATGACTAAAGAAATAATAGAAAGAAAAAGGTACCAGTTTTAAATTAACAGTTCAATATTAAAAACAGAGAAGAGTTTAATATTTTCGTAATAGACATGAACAACTCCAACGACACACTTGTGCGGTCAAATACCCCAGCTGGGAAACACTGTCCTACTATTAAATAAAAATTAAAGCATCTGTATGGATTCATTGATAATATTGTAAGTTACTTTCCCAAACTAACCCAGAATATTATTATAGTTGTTTAAAAATTGAAACACAGAACTTGTCCCCTGAAACCAAGAAAAATTAAAAAACACAACAAAGGTTGCTCTAACGCGTTTCGACAGCCAAGCTGTCATCTTCAGAGAGAAACTAACATCTAATCTTAAAATTAACCCTTATATACTAAGAATATTCACTTCGTGCGTGATCGGCCGCACCCGAACGCACATCCAATCATACACGTCGTTGTGTCACAATTTCTTACCTATCAACCTTAACTATTTTTAACAGAGATGAATGGCCTAAAGGTCCAGCGCAACCATTCATAAGGTTGTTTCCAGCCTTATGGATGGCTAAGCTCTCACATGCATTTAACATATAATTCTTATTAACTACTCTTAACAATTTAATATCATTATCTATCCTATGATCTAATTCAAAAGCATGTCGAGCCACACTTGACTTCTCAGTTCTTCCGTACCTCAAATGAGCCAAATGTTCTTTGAGTCGGATTTTAAGAGATCGTCTAGTTTGTCCGACATACTTTTGAGGACAATCCCTACATGAAATTTGGTAAATACCAGACTTATCTGTTTGCTCTACTTTATCCTTTAAACTACCCAAAAGCGAATTTAATTTTCCATTAGAAGTTTAAATAACCCGAAAACCCTGATTTCGTAAAATTCCACCCAAACCCTGCGTGAGCGAGGGTTCAAATGGAAGTGAGACGAATTTAAAGTTTTTGTTTTCATCAGCTCGGAAAGTTGTAGTATTCACCAATTCACATTTAAATTTTTTCTTATTAATAATTTTATAAATAATATTTGGATCGAATCCATTAACTTCAGCTATATGTTTTATTGTCTTTAACTCCTTTCTGAATCTTTCCCTACTAAGAGGAAGACTCAGAAGGCGATGGGTAAGGAAGTTGAAGCTTGCCATTTTGTGCTGTATGCAATGGTTAGAATCGGAAGTTATATAGCGGAAGGTACTGGAATCTTTCCTATATAAATTAAATTGTTAAGAGTAGTTAATAAGAATTATATGTTAAATGCATGTGAGAGCTTAGCCATCCATAAGGCTGGAAACAACCTTATGAATGGTTGCGCTGGACCTTTAGGCCATTCATCTCTGTTAAAAATAGTTAAGGTTGATAGATAAGAAATTGTGACACAACGACGTGTATGATTGGATGTGCGTTCGGGTGCGGCCGATCACGCACGAAGTGAATATTCTTAGTATATAAGGGTTAATTTTAAGATTAGATGTTAGTTTCTCTCTGAAGATGACAGCTTGGCTGTCGAAACGCGTTAGAGCAACCTTTGTTGTGTTTTTTAATTTTTCTTGGTTTCAGGGGACAAGTTCTGTGTTTCAATTTTTGAAGATAACCAAGGACCAGTCCGTTCCATCAAACTTATAGTTGTTTAGGTACCAAGAGTGTTGTAAGGATAATAACACACCGAGGTAGATAGTATCTTCCTGAGGGCCTCTGACCTGAGGGATGTACGTCGACCGAGAGTGTTATTATCCTTTAACACCCGTGGTACCTTCAACGTTTAATGTCCTACAAATCTGCTATTTAATTCGATTTTTTTTGACATTTACGATTAATTAATTTGTGACATCTATTATGTCAAAACGATTTGACTTAAGCAAAAAGTGACAATCAAAATTGTTTGTAAACGCCGCTATTACATAGCAACGCCCTAGGGCGTTATTATTACTACGAGGGTAAATCAAATATGAACCGAAATTTCTATCATGTCGCCATGAGGGCGACGGGAGTGTGCGCATACTCTTTGACATGTTAGGTAGGGATATCGCGTGACTTCCTGCGCTCAAGCGAATTCCGTTTTCGCCGTTCGTTAGTTGTACATACAATGGGTGAGCAAGAGGTTCATCCTCGTTGCGCAGTGCATTATTATTAAATTTCTTGCCATTGGAGGTGTAAAGCCCGCCGAAATTTTTCGTAGACTAGAACCACAGTTTGGGAATACTTGTTTAAACAAAACTGAAGTTTATGAATGGCACAAAAAATTGTTTAAAGGACGAACTCAAGTTGAAAATGAACCCCATGCCCGTCGTTCTCGGACCAATGTGACTGTGGGCAAGATTAACGCTGTTCAACGCCTTTTGGAAGGTTATCGCCATTTAACTGTTGGTGAAATTGCAGCTCAGATAGGGATAAGCTTTGGGAGTGCTCAATCCATCATTACAGATGAGCAGGGATTTCGAAAAATTTCTGCCAGGTGGGTACCTCGTCTTTTGACTGAGGAACAGAAACAACAACGTCTGGAGATTTGTTAGCGCCATCTTCGACGTTTTCAACGTGAAGGTGATGGTTTTTTGCAACGTATCGTTACGGATGATGAGACTTGGGTCCACCATTACCCCCTGAATCTAAACAAGCAAGCATGGAGTGGCAAAGGAAGAGGGAAGGTGCACCCGTCAAAGCAAAAACTTGCTTCTCAGCTGAAAAGGTTCTTAAGACAGTGTTTTGGGATTTTAAAGGAGTTGTGTACGTAGATTTTTTGCATGAACATCGTACTATTAATGCTGCCTACTGCTGCCAGCTATTGGATGAAGGAAAACGTGCATATTGGTGGAAGAGGCGCGAATTATCGGTCGAAAATGTGATTTTGCTTCACGACAATGCCCGCCCCCACTCAACCAATCTGACACATCAAAAATTAGGGGAAATGCATTGGGCAACATTAAAACACTCTCCTTTGGGCCACTGAAAGAAGTTCAGGAGGTAAGCGATTTCATGATGATGCTGCTGTTGAGACATTTGTGTGCAATTGGCTGCAGACATGCCTCCTTTCTTTTTATGATGATGGCATTAAAAAACTCCCTTTCCTTTGCGAAAAATGCATAACAAAATTAGGAGATTATATAGAAAAATAGTTAATAACTTTCATATATGTATCTTGTACCAATGAATTTTTAAAAATAAATTTCGATTTACCCTCATATAACGTATTTCAAAATAAGAAAAATATTGTAAAACAATAGACCTGTACGACATAATTAATTTTAATGACGAATAACATCAAAACTTGTTAAATTTTAAAGTATTACTTACTTCTGCATTCGTGAGCTTGCACGCGTATGGGCGAGCTGCATAATTTCCTTCAATTCTGTACAGGGATCCCTCCGGTGACTGCACGGGAGTGTAAAAATTTCCCACGCTTTCGGTGTACGCTGAAGCGGGTGGACCATAAATATACCTCCTTATTAAAGGTGCCCTTTCTGACTCTAAATTGGCTAAAAAAAGATCACTTTATATTAAAAATTTTAAAACTGAATCGAAATTTTGATATCAACGTTTCGAGTTTAAAGGCCTGTTTAAAATAGAAAAAAAAATACAATTTTTCTATAAAATGTTTATCGAAATTTTAAATTTTGACGTTAAAATCAAGATGTCGGAAATTGAAATATTTATTACAAATGATGAATGTTGAATTCAACTTTAGGGCGATGTTTATTAATTTTATTTAACAGGCGTTATTTCGTAATTAAGGTTGAAATTTAGAATCAAATATCGAAATTTGAAAAAAAAATCATTTCTAGAAAAAAGTATTTTTTTTGTTTAAAATTCAAATTTCAAGATTGATATTCAAATTGTGACGTTATAGTCAAATATCAAATTTAATGTCAAGAAAAGTCGAAACGTAGGGCAACATGAATTCAAGAAAGCACATTTTGTTATTATTCTTCAGGGTAGACTCTTATTAGTCGGAAACATTATGTTTATTATTTTTTATATTTTCATAATTTATTTTAAAAAAATTGTCCATGTTTAATTCTGATCTTCTATATTTCATTTTTTCCTATTTTATGTAAAATAAACTAACCTATTTTTGTCAGCTGTCATGAGGTGACGTTTTAAAAAATTGAATTTTACGTAGCCAAATTTCAAAAAATGTTTCAGAATATTGTCAACTTTCATTATTAAAAATTTAAATATTTCCAAACTGGGTGGCAGAAATGTTAAATAAAATTAATAAACACATTTTTTTCAAATGTTTTCTAGAAATGTTATTTACTTATTCGCTTTCTTTTTTCAAAATCTAGAAATTTTCTATCAAAATGTTAACTTTAAAATCAAAATTTTGAAACTGAATCGAAATTTCGATATCAACGTTGATTTTTCGAACTTAAAGTCTTGTTCAATTTAAAGTTGAAAAAACGGACATTTCTAGAAAATATTTATCAAAATATTTAAAATATAGAGTCGAAACTTTGAAGCAATAAACTAAAAAATGAAATTTTGAATTTTAACTATGAAGTCCATATTCGAGATTAGGATCACATTTCAGTATTAAAATCGAAATTTCGAATCGAAGGTCGAAATTTCAGGAATAAATAATTAAATTTCGACTATAAAATCAAAGTTTTGCGCAAAAATAATATATATTTTTTAATTCAAAATACAAAAACTCGATTGATGTCCAAATAGTTGGGTTATAGCCAAATGTTAAACTTAACGTGAAAAAAAATGGAAAAATGTAGAAATTAAAGCCAAACAAATAAAAATTCTAAAAAAAAACATTAATGTCAAAATTATGATTTTTAAATATAAAGATTCAGTCCAAATTCAGGGATTAAAGGGGAAAAAGTTGAAATATAAAAAATCCACTTTCTCAGACTGATATTCGTCTAAACTTTATTGACATAAGTTTTGAGATTGCATTTGACATTTTAACTATAACCTCACAATTTGGACATCAAACCTAGAACCCTGGATTTTAAACTAAAGAAATTCAAGACGAAATTTCGAGTTAAAAATTGAAAAATTTAAAAACAAATAGTCAGATCATAATTTCGAAAGAAAAAAATTAAAACTTCCGAAAATATACAAATTTTTCAAAATTTAAATTTCAAGGTGAAAATCCAACTTTCGAGATTAAAATTAAAAAGTCAAAGTTAAACCCGAAATTTTAAGCAAATAATACAGTCCAATGTCGAGATGAAAATTGAAATGCAAATGTGAAGTGAAAATCGCAAAAATTGTTTAAAAAAATAGAAATTTAGAATTTTAAAGTCGAAATGTGGGGTCCAAAGTTTGATATTAAACTCCAAATTTCCGCGTTAAAGTATCAAACGGGGTTAAAGACAAAATGTCGAATAAATTAAAATTTTTTATGAAATCTATCAAACTAAAGCCGAAAGGGTCTAGCCGTACTTCCATAGTGAAATTGCCCCCAGCGGGAACCTATATCGTGATCTATCTCATAACGTACAGGATCACATTAGTAATTACTATATGGAATTTTCCCCCTCCATGTTCGGTTACTAAGGTCGTAATTAAAAAAAAACTTCTTCAGGCACATTTTTCTCTAAGCAACATATTTATTAAACTATTACAGGCAGCAAATCAACACAAACTGATGGTGCTAGTACATTGTAGGGTCTATTTTACAAATATTTTTGGGGAAGCTAGCCCCCCTGCAAATATTAATAAAACACAAATAAAAATTTTCAGTATTAATGTCTGTAGGGTCTCTTTAAGTGACCACTGTACAAAAAATATTAAAAATGTGTCTATATGTCTTCTAACAGCGTACCAAGTTTCGTTAAAATCCAAGTGGTGCAACATGTCAAAAAAATTAAATATGTCTGCCCATAACCTCTGCGCCTGCTGCCTTGTTTATTTGAAATATAATTGTTATCCTACTTTAAAAATGTTTCCATTTTGAATGAAATACTTTTTCAGATTGCTTGAGAAATGAAAGTTTATATTAATTTAAGTATTAATATTTTTTATTTCCAAGTTACTGGCTGATTCATTATAGAGGAAAATAAAATTAGTTTTATTTATATTTCGGAAATCCTTTGACCTAGCCTTATGGAATTTGGTACACAGTATCAGTACTTTAAAGGCTAAGTTCTGCATTTATTTAGTTTTTTTTTTTAACGTGATGGGCGTACGTTAGGGTATTAACATTAAACTTTTATATGAGAAAAGAGGTACGCCACTATTTTTCAAGGTTTTGAAAAAATGAAAATTTAAAAGTGGTCACCAAATATCAAAAAATGTATAACTGAACGCAGGAGATGATTTTTGCAAACTTATAACAATTCGTACACGGGGTGACTTAACAAAAACATAACACGATCCAATAAAGTCTGTGATTTTGTTTTGCGACAAAATGAGAAAATAGTTAGATTATTTTTGGCAGGGAACCATATTTTGCAGTACATTTTATAGTTTTAAATGCAACCCCCTTGCTAGGATTCAAGTTGCACATCAAACTTGTTTTTTTTTTATTGTCTTTGCAACCATAAGTTACTTTTTGAATTTCATTAATTTTATTTGAAGATATATTAGGAAGTATAGCCTGTAGCATGCAAACTTTCATTATCATTTTTTTAAACAAAGCAGTTATTTATACATATGGAAAACAATTCTTTTAAAGTAGTCTACTATAAAAAAAATTATTTCACTTGCAAATATTATATTTAAATAGACAATCTGTTGAATTGTAAAAATGCTCTATTAAAATTATTTCATAAAAATAATGTATGTTTTTTCATAAGAGCTTGGTATGTTTAACCGAACGATAAATAAATAATGATGATGATAAGTGGCAAAATTGTTCTGAAATTAGTAACAAAATTCCAATATAAAGGATACAGGAGCTGCGATTATAAAATAAGGAACTAAATGTAATATGATCTACCCTTTATAGTAACATGTCATCAAACAGCTACTCTACATTGTCATTTTAAATGAGATATTCAGTAATTCATTTTTTATTAGCCACAGATCGCGTCTCTCGGAATTTTGGTACTAATTTCAAAACAATTGTTATTGGAGTGTTATTTGTCGAAAAGATGAGATATTTATTAGTTATTTTTATAAAACAATTTTATCACAGGTACCCTTCCTTCAACCTAATAAACCATTTTAATTAGTGATAACATCAAAGTAAATTCACTTTCTTGCCACAATCCTAGAGATACTACATGGTCTATCAACAGAATCTTTTTTTATTCCAATATAGAACAAAATAAATAAATAAACCAGAATAAAAGGTAAACATTTTACTGAATCTGAATGACAGGCACACTACCTTATACCTTAAAAAATTAATCAAATTAAAAATAGTTAGATTATCAAATAGGATTTCCAATGATCTGCAACAAGGGCCCCTTTCCATTAAATCTTTTGAAAGAGATGCAAGCCCTGTCTAGGAAGTTGTCATTAAAACGACTAAAGTTGTCTTAATTCAAACTAAATCAACCTATTTTCGCATTTTTTTAAACAAAAAAAAATTCTAGTATTTATTGGCCCTGTTAAGTATTTATTGCTTCACCTTGTATATAAATTGCTATAAATGTGCAAAGGTATTTTCCTGCTTTCATTTATACATTTTTGGTACTACATAATAATTCTTAAACTTTCATCTTTTTTTAAGACTTTAACATACAGTGGCATGGCATTTTTCTCATATGAAAATTTAATATTAATATTCTAACGTACGCCCCTGGCGTTTGAAAAAAAAGTGAATAAATGCAAAAGTTTCCCTTTAATATACTGATACTATGTATCAAATTTTATGACGCTAAGTCAAAGGGTTTCAAAAATATAAATAAAAATAATTTTATTTTCCTCTATAATGAAACAGCCTGTAACTTGGAAATAAAAAAGATTAGAACTTGGGTTCATATGAACTTTTATTCCTTAGGTAATCCACAAAATTATGTTATTCAATATGGAAACGTATTTAAGGTAGGATAATAATAATAATTACATTTACTTCATATCAGCAGGCTTAGAGATTATATCCAGGCATATTAAATTCTTTTTTGACATGTTGCACCAAATGGATTTTAATGAAACTTGGTATGCTGTTAGGTGACATATGAATACATTTTCTGTATTTTTTTGTAAAGTGGTCACTCCAAAAGGCATCATAGAAATTAATAATGAAAATTTTTATTTGCATATTATTGATATTTCTGGGAAGGGGGGGGGGGGCTAACCCCCCTGAAAAAAATTATAAAATGGATCCTGCAGTGTACTATCACAATCAGTTTGTTTCCCTTCGCTACCTTCAATAGTTTAGCAGATAGATCGCTTAGAAAAAAAGGTGCCTGAGGAAGTTTTTTTTAATTATCTCCATGGTAACCGAAGATGGAGGGGGAAATCCACCTATATTAATTTCTAAAAACATTCAGTACCTAACGACATAGATCACGATATAGGTTCTCGGTGGGGGCAACTTCGCTATGGAAATACGGCTAGACCCTTTAAAATTCAAAGCCAAAAGAAAAAAAATGAAATTGCGAGAAACGTCGAGACGAAATGTCGAATACGACAAATTTTTGATGGAACTCAAAGTCGATCAAATTAAAATTGAAATTTAAGTTTAAAGTCAAGGGGAAAGATATTAAAAATGTGAAAAAGTCCAAATTTTGCTAAATTTCAAGTTTAGAAGATATTGAGATTGGAAGAAAGTTCAAATTTGGAGGTTTAAGTGCACAAGTTTCGAGATTAAAGGCAAAACCTCAAATAGGTCAAAATTTCGATCAAATTTGAGTTTAAAGTCAAATAGAAAAAATATTGAAATTGCGAGGAAATTTAAATTTTGAAATTAAAGAACATTTAAAGTAAAACGTTGAATCAGTCAAAATTTCGATTGAATTTAAAGTCGATCAAGCTAAAATCGAAATTTCGAGTTTGAAGTCGAAATGTCAAGTGAAACGTTTATTAATTTTATTTAACATTTCTTCGGCCCAGTTTGGAAATATTTAAATTTTTATTGTTTGTTTCCAAACTGGACCGAAGAAATGTTAAATAAAATTAATAAACGTAATGTTTCCGGTCAATAAGAGTCCACCATGAAGAATAAGTCAAGTAAAATGTTGAAATATCAAGGAAAAAAATTTAATAGAAACCAAATTTGGAGAAAACGTCGTAATTTCGAGAAAAAAGTTAAAATTTTAAAAAAATCCAAACTTCGAGATTAAGGTCCAAATTTATAGGTTAAATTCAGATACTATAGAGGCAGTTTATCTATAGTTAAATTCAAAATATCGAATTCAGTCGAAATTTCAAACGAATTTCAAGTTCCATGTTTCAGATTAAAATAGAAATTTCGAATTTAAAGTGATGTTAGCGACTACTTACAAATAAAATAACGTCTAGCGTACGCTTCTTGTGGTAAAACTTTAAAATCCAAAAACCAAGCTTCTCCCCAGGATAATATAAATGATATCAAAACTAGAAGTACTTCAAATACTGGCTGACTGGAGTTGGGCCACTACAATTGTATAAACTAATTAATGCAACAAGCTGGTCAAAAATATCTATTTACCTCATACACGAAAACTTTCCCTAGTAAAAAGACACATGAAAGTGTCGTAGATATCTAAAATAAAAACTAAATTGTAACTGCAATCATATTCATCCTTTAATTAAAAAATACCGTACATACATTACAAATTCATTTCGCATTTAAATTGACTTTTTGGATAATAAATAACTGAAAACTGTCTAATTTCTAAAAAAAATTCAAATTCTGACACAGATTGATTAAAATTACACTGTGAAGATGCTCAAAAAATGAATGTTTAAAATTATCAGCACAAAAAACATGCAAAAATATTGGAAAAATTGAACACATCCAATTTTTTATAAAGTTGGAAGAAATATTAGATAAAATACTTCAAATTAATAATAGTAACAAAGAAACTATTAATGTACATGTAGCACTAAAACAAAATGGAAAATAAAGCCAAAAAGATACTTACCGCGATCATAGACCAATGTTGTAAGTCCAAAATGGCGTAGGCAAGAATCAAAATCGCAAACCTACAAAAGGCTACCAAAACTATGTCAAATAGAGACGTGTGTATATTGTAATGGTAAATTTGTTCATTGAAAGCTTGGAGTATGTTCTCCCCCTTTAACTAATAGGATCATATTTTAAAAAAATTGAAAATTCGCAAGTTAATCGTTACTTACCATCACACAAATAATCCACATAAGACAAATGAAGAGCAAATCAAAGGTAACAAATAAGCAAAAGAACCTTCTCACGTTGGACATTCTACCTTCGATTTTTTGTCCAGCTAATAAATCCTCAGGCATAAAATCCGGATGTAAAGAAGCTATAGTGTTAACACTGACGGAATTAGCTAAAAAATAAAAGAATCGTATAAATGTACTTTCATATTTTGAGTGTTTGAAATTCAATGTTTAAAAATATATTTGGTATTTGCAAATATTTTCGGTGTTTAAAAATATCAATAAAAATTTACTTGCACATTTAAGCAATACTCTCTCTCTTTAAATGAAAGTCTGAAAATATTTTTGTCTCTATACCTTCAAAAGAAAGAAGACAGGAGTAATTTAAAATGAATTCGCTGGTAATAATGTTCATATAATTAAGCAGAGCCTAAAATAGGCTATAAAGTAGGCGCCAGTAGTGCCCGGCAGTGGCGATTTAATGCCACCTAATGAACTATCACTGAGACCGGGGTGTGTCCGACTGGCATCCCAAAATCAGGGCTTCGAACCGGAACTGAGGCGAAAACCTTAAAACGAAAAAAATTCTTATTTCTGTCGGAACAGAACCAAAAAAAAATATCGGTTTATTTCGGTTCAGTGCAGATTCAAAAGTCCACAGCTAACAAAACCTTACTATCCGCTTCAATTTCAATTTTACATTATTTAAAGTCTTGAATTTCAACCAAAATATTTTTCCTTGACTATTATTATTTGTAACGACGTTTATTTTCGAGGCTTCAAACCACTATTATTTCGTTCCGGTTTTCGATTTTCGTTCTGGGAAAAAAATTATATTGGTTTCGTTCCGGTAATAATAGCGGGTTTTTTTTCGGTTCAGTTCCAGGTGACCCTTTAATTTTTTAAAAGTTTTTATTTAAATTAAAAATTCATTTTTTAACATAATTTAGAAAATCTGCTTCTTTTTAAATATTACAATATGCAACTACTCTGGTTGTGCTTAAAATTTGGACAAAATATTGGCGATTTTTCGAATTTAAAAATTTCAAGCTGGAACTCTGAATTCTGGGCTCATTTTGAATTCAAATTTTAAGAAAAACCGGAAATTTATAGAAAAAAATAGTTCGGAATATCCGTGTTTAAAAATTTCATATTTAAGCTCGCAATTTCCACAAAAATTTTAAATAAATAATTTAAGATTTTTATGGAAATTGCGAGTTTAAAACCGAAGAGTTGAAAACTTCTAGAATAAGCAAAATTTGGCGGTTAAATTCGAAGACTTGGGACTTTTTTTCATAATTTTGGTTTTCTATCGAAGTTTGACTTCAACTCGCTTTTTCTAAAGAAATTGATTTTTACTATTTCGATTTTGTTCTCTAGAACTTTGGATTAAAAAGACCAAATTAAAAAATAAAAATGTCAGGTTTTGAATTAAAATTTTGTGGAAATAATCAAAATTTCGAAAAAAGAACTTCAAATTTATTTAAAATAAGAGTTCTCAAAATGTCTTCCTTAATTTAGAAATACTGACCTTAAACCCAAATATTCAATTTTTTCTGGAAAAGTTTGAGAACTTCAAAATTTACAGAAAAGGTAAAAGCTTTTGTTAATGAATTTAGCTGTTTTCGGTTATTTAACTTTGTTTTGAAGTTCCGAAATTAAAGTTGTACTTTTTGTATTTTTTTTTGTTTTTCTAAAATTTCGACGTCAAACAATTTTTTTTTCTAGCAAGAATTATAATAACATAGTGTAACCCTTTTTTCCGACAGACATGTTGAGTTTATCCTTTAAATACAGGCATTTTTCTCGAAATTACTAGTTAAAACTCGAACTTCAAATTGAAAATTAACTTGAAATTTTGTTAAAAACTCGAATATTCAACTTTTTGATCAAACTCGACTCGAAATTATGAGATTAAAGTTGATTTTTTAAAAAGTAATTATTATTCATAAATTTAGTTTATTTTTCCTCAAAATTTCAAAAAATATTGAATTTTCTCTTGAAAAGTAGGATTTTTGCATTTAGATATAATTTTTGCCAACATTTTTAGCAAAAATTCGAAATTTTTAATATAAATGTAAATTTTAAGACTAAAAGTAAATCGTTTTATAAGAAAATCTAATTGCAACTTCTAAATTTAAATTTTTTATGTAAAAATTGGAATTTCAGATTCAACGACACATTTTTCTAAAAACAAACCAAGAATTTTAACTTTAAAGATGAAATTTTGGGAAAAATGTCAGCTGTAGCTAAAAAGTTTGTGGAAAAACTTAAAATTCGGAGAAAACATATAAAAATCGGTTTTTGGCACAAAATTTTGGAGTTTTAACAAGTCGGCATTGTAAAAAATATTAAAATTTAAATTTTAGATTTCCAGAAAAAATGGAATACTGAAATTAGAGTGAAATTTGAAAAAAAAAATTCACGAAAAATCGAAATTTTGACTAATAACTTAGAAATAAAAATAGGGATGAGAGCAAAAATCGAAGTTTAAGGAAAGAATTAAATTTGGAGTTTTCTGGAAAAAAGTTGAAGTTTACAGAAAAATACGAATTTACAAAAAAAAATTCAAGGAAAATGTGTTTCCCTTGTTGAATGAAAGACGGCACTGCTTTAGTCCAAATTTACAACAGAGCATAAAATTTTTATTTTAAACTGGACATTTAAGGAAAAGAAAAAAATATTTTCAAGTTATTTTGAGAAAAAGTCCAAATTTAAGAACCGGAAATTTTGAAAAAAAAAATATTCAAATTATAAAACTTAACCTTTTCAATTTGGCTTGAAATTTTGAAATTAAAGACAATATTTTCTTAGAAAATGTGGACATTGTGAGTTTTTAATCTAACTTTCAGAAAAAAAATGAGATTGAAAATTAACTCGTAATTTTGAGATGAAACTTGCATAAATTTGGTAAAATTTTAAAAAGAAATCGATATTTTTGAAATAAATCCCAAAATTTAAGGCAAAGTAAAAATTATTTTAAGTATATATAAATTCGGCGAACTGAAATACACCGTTATTTTTCCGGTTCTGTTCCAGTATTCGTTCCGACAAAAATAACGGTTTTTTTCGGTTTCCGATTTTCGATTCAGTTCCGGTTTGAAGAACTGTTTATTTTTAAATATTTCGACATTTATCACTAATTTTTGTAAAAAAAATCTAATATTTTCGTCAATTTTACCTCAAAATTCCGAGTTTACACTTTCAATGTTTTCCTGTTATTTCAATTAATTGTTATAAACCAATGGTATCCGACCAAGTATGACTCGCAAGTCACGTTTAGTTCACAGTAACTTTGATATGGCTCTCGGTTATTATGGAAAAAAGAAGTATTCTATTTCATAGATAAAAATCGAAATTTTAATTTTAAAATCGCACAAAAATAAAAAATATAACTTTGGTGTAAAAAGTTTGAGACAAACAATTCTAGAAATTAATTATAAAAATGTGCATTTTAAAGAATCCAATTTCCAAATTTTAAGTTTAATCTCGAAATTAAAAAAAAAAGTTCAAAGAGAAAAACTGAAAATTTATAAACGGAATTTTTAAAAGTATAATTTTCAATTTTGAAAATTTTATGCAAAACATTAAAAAGATACAATAAGACACATAATTATGAGAAAAAATCAAATTTTGGAAAAAAAATTAAAAGCTATTTATAAGAATTCTAACAGCAAATTTCGAGAAAAAGGTAAAAATTTCGAGTTTAAATACGAAATTTCGAGAAAAAAGGTCAAAGTTTGAGATGAAAGTAAAATTTTTAAGAGTCAAAAACAAAATCTCTAAAAACAGTCTAAATTTTGAGTTCTAGAGAAAAATACTTTTATTTTTAAAAAGAAACTCGCCTAATTTTGATTTTGGACTTGATCTCAAATTTTGAGATTAGAGTAAAAAAATTCGATGAAATAGCTGAAATTTCAAAATTAAAGTGAATTTTTGTGTTTTTCTTTACTAAATCAAACTTTTTTTTGAAATTTGGACCTTTTCCTCAAAATTTCGACTTTTTCCTCGAAATTTCGACGTTAAATTTACAAACCAAACACTGCACCTTGCGAAAAAAGTTTAAGTGTCCAACTAAGCTTAGAATTGATAAAAATGAATTTCAAATTAACAAGAATTTATGAGACAAATTCGAACAATTCGAGAAAAACGTATTTTTAATTTTTATTTTGCTACAAAATTTCGAATTTGTGAATATCAAATTTAAATATGGAATTTTAAAGTGTTCGAAAATTTAAAGTAAAAATGAAAACTTTATTAATAAATAATGTTTTCACTCTGATACAAATTTTATTTAAAATTTTTTTTTAAGTTTTTGGGTTGAGTCTATTTTTTATTATAAATTTGGAATTTTACCCGCTCTATTAGTGACTGAACACATTTAAACTCGAAAAGACGAGAAGTTTCTTAACACCTCTGGTTTTTGTTCAACTTTCGATTTTTCTGCCAAAATGTTCAGTCTGACATTTAAATTTTTACTAAAATTTCAACTTTAGAGTCAAAATATCTACTTTATTTCAATTTTGATGTCCAAACTGTCAGGTTTTCTCAAAATTTTAAGTTTTAAGGACAAAACTACGAAAAAAAAAGAAGAAATGTTTTTCACTTTAATCGGGAAATTTCGGCCTTCGTTACTTACGAAATTTGACTTAATCACGGAATTTCAAATTGGAAAGATATCGAATATTTTTACTTTATCGCCATATTTCGAAAGGAAAGTTGTAAAATAAAAACTTAAATTCATCTAAAAATGTTTATCAATTTTGGATTTTCAAAATATCAACTCGGAATTTAATAAAATTTGAAATTCTGAACGATTTGCTTAGAAATTCCAGGTTTCTAGAAAAATGGAAATTTCATTAAAGGTTAAGCTTTGACAAACGTTTTTCACTTTCAATCAAAATTTATACCATTTCAAAAAATCTCTTCAAATTTAGACTTTTTTATGTTAAAAAACTAAAAATTTGAACTTGGGATCTTCGGAACATTGATAAAATTTTAAAAATAACCTCGAAATATCATCTCCAATTTCCCCAAAATGTCTAGAAAAAATTCGAACCCTTGATTAAGTTTTTGATAATAGATTTTGATTTTTTTTGGAATTTTAAATCTCTCATTTAAATTTCAATTGTTAATGTAGTCTTTTTCCAAAAATTATGATTTTTTTCTTTATGCTTTAATCTCCTAAACTCGAACGCTTAAAAACCTTTTACTCAGAATTACTAGAGTTTAAATCTTGAGAAATTTTTATTTATGAATTTAGTTTGTTTTTTCGAACTTTGATCTTTGGATGAACCGAAATTTAGATTTGCTTCTAAAACTGCGCAATTTTTTCCTCTAAATTTGGATTTTTTTCTCGGAATATCGCATTGGAACACGAAATCAAAAAAATGTCAAGGCTTAACTCACAATTTTAAAAAAGTAGTCGAAATATAAACAAAAAATGGAAATTTATATAAAACAAATTTTAAGTTTTCATACTAATCATATCTAGAGACCGGATTATATGCAACATAAAAAGCTTGAAATATGCACGCAAAATGCTTAAAATATGCATAAAAAGTGTCAAAATATGCAAATTTAAATAATAATGCTGTTAATTTTAACAAATTTGCTTCTAATTTGAAGAATTTTCCTTTCCGTTTAAGCAAATTGCTCCTAATTGCCTCCAGTTTGAGCAAATTTGCTCTTAACATCAATAATTTTGCTTTGAATAGGTTTGATTATAATTTAATCAAATTTACCATTACTTTGAATAAGTTTATTTCTAGTGTCAACAAATTTGTTTCTAATTTGAATGGATTTGTGCCAGTTTGAACCAATTTGCTTCCAATTTTAACAAATTTTTAGTATGTGCCTACCCAAATGTAAAAGTTATTCTCGAAATTTGGTTTTTTTTTCTCTCAAAATTAGTTTAGTTAGTAATAAATTCTAAATTTTGTATTGTTCTGAGTTTTTTGATCTTAAAATTTCGACATTTTTGCAAAAATTTAAGTTAAGATTCAAAAAAGTTTTAACAAATTTCAGGATAGATTGACTTTTTTAAAAATCTCGACTTTTTTCCAACATTTTAATTTCATTGTTTCAAAATTTCGACTTATTTAAAAGTGTGACTCAAAATTGCGACTTTCAAAATTCAACATTTTCAAACATTAATTCTTTTTTAATTTCTTTCTTTGAAAATAAGACTTTCTACGAATTTTTCCATTTTTTTTGTTGGAAGTTTTCATTTTTTAAATATTACCCATTTAGGAATTTCGATTGTTTAAAACTATTTATTTTCATTTTTAGATTTTTTAAAGAATTCGATTTTTTTTAAATATTTCATTTTTGTCAACATATAACATTTATAATACTTCGAATCTTTCTGAATTATTAAATTTTTTTTTGAAAATTTCGAGTTTGTTCTTCAAAATTATTATTCAAAAAAAAAATAACAGGATTTCGAAAAAAGATGATTTTTGAATGATAAGACCAAAAAGTAGAATTTTGAGAATAAAGCCGAATTTTAGGAAAAACACTTATTTTAAGATAAAAAAACAAAATTTCGAGAAAAAGATGAACTTTGAGAAAAAAGTTTAAATTTCTAGAAACTGTAGGAATTCATTCAAGATTTCTGAAAATTCAGATCCTAAAAGATCTAAATTTTTAGAAAAAACTTAAATTAACGAAATTAAAAAGGGGGGGTGGGGGAATTTCGAGAAAAACGGTCGAAATTTCGAGGGTGGAATATTAAGAAAAAATTTGAAATTTTCAAAAGGACGTCAATTTTAAAAAGAAGTCGAATTTTGGAATAAAATGCAAATTTGGGAAAAAAACAAATTTTAAGGATAGCCGAAAATCCCGAAAAAGACGTATTTCCAGCAAAAGAACGAAACTTCGAGAAAACAATAGAAATGTCCCACAGAAAAATGAATTTTGAATAAATAGTTCAATTTGGGAATAGTTGTCTATGAAAAAGATGAATTTTGAACAAAAAAAATCGAAATTTTGAAAAAAAGATTAATTTTGAAAAAAGATTAATTTCGAAGAAAAAGTTGAAATTTCTAGGACCATAATGGATATGATGTTGAAATTTCCAAAAGGTGATTTTTGAGAAAAATGTCGAAATTTAGAGAAACGGACGAATTTCAAGGAAAAAATCTAAATTTCCAAAAAACAAATTTTAAAAAGAAAATAAAAATGTCGAGAAAAAGATAGAAATTTCTAAACAAAAAGATAAATTTTGAAGAAAAATTCGTCTTTTGCAGAAATATTAACACTAAACCTACCAATACTTTATGTATTCCTATTCCTACCAAAGCGGGTCAAATGAACCGTCTTAAAAATGTTATATATATATATATATATATATATTACTAAGTCTAGCAAAAAATATATCAATTAGCCCAATTTGGTACATGAATAAAACAATTGTTTTCAATTAACGATTCAAAATAGTTTATATATTAAATTTAAAAAACATAAAAACAATGTATTCAAGAAAAATATTAAGTATTATTCAATTGAATTTCAAATTTAGCAAACAAATAAATAATATGCTAACTTTATTTATGTTCACCGGATATTTTGCAAATTATTGGATTCTCCAAGGTACATTTTCCACACACATATTTGTTGCATTTGAAACAGATTTTCGTAGTTCTGTTTTCTTTGCAAAAACCTATTTGGCACCTTTTCCGCATTTGCACACGAGAATCCGAATTTGAATTTGTTGACCTTTTCTGTCTATTTTCTTTTTCTTCCTCATGTTGAAAATCTTCGACAAGTTCTTCAGCTAATTGAAATAAAAATTGTTGTCTAGAGATTTTTTCGCCGGTTGTTTCTCTATATAACACCCATGAGTTGATTCCAGCCAGGTCAAGAATATTGAAGGAAATCTGCGCAGGCCATCTTTGCGATTTCGATTTCACAGAGTATTTTCTGGCTTCTGATCCGTCATGTCTACACCATACTTAGTATTATTGTAGAATCTAATCGTTTCAGGTATACTCTTGCCATGTGTTTTAATGCTTACAGATTTATGTTTTGAGCTTAGTAAAAGCACTTTTTTGTTTGGCTTACTTTTACAAATGGTAAGTGAACAATGACTCGATTTATATAGTTTTGTTGAGAAGCGTGGCATACCATCGTTCTTCTGCTTGGCTAAATTGGGTAGTACCCTTTTATTTCCGCGGATAGTTCCAACAATAGTGGTTCCTTTCCCAAATAAGGAAATCCATTTATGATGTATTTAGTGCTGACATCAGATGCTAGCCAAGATTTGATACCAAACTTATTCGGTTTGTTCTGCATATATTGTGTAAACCACCTCGCTTTGGTTGAGACGAGCTGTTCATCGATAGTTATATGTTCCCCAGGTTTGTAACAATTTTGGCTATTCCCGATGAATTTGTACCATACTTCCGAGATTAGAGCAAATTTATCATTTTGTAAACGCTGGGTTCGTTGACTTTATTTATCAAATCTGATAAACCTCATTTCACAAAAATCACAGCTGCTTATAGTCTTTGAAAAAAAAAGGAAGACCCCATTAACTGTTCCATAGATATGAAATGTTCAAATTGTTTGTCTGATATACGCCAAGTGCATATAGAAACAGTAAGATTCCATTGAACTCCCAATACTCGAGAGGCTTCTTCTTCTGTGCAATTTCTTATGTGCTCCACTACACGATTGTCAATAATCAAAGAAAATGCAGTTCTTACTTTGTCCTTCATTATATCTCGTTTGGCATATGCTGTTGGGCCCGCAACCTCCCTAAAAATATTATAAATTGGAGCTCGTCCAGGTGTTGAGCCTTGTTCTGTTTCTTGCCAAATTGTACCATCAGCCGCAATTTCAGTACATCGGTCTTCCACATTATTTTCACTTTCGGAACTCCGTAACGGTCTTTTTCTTTTCTTTTCTGTCCTCATCGCCTGTTCAAAATATTCTCGTCTTCGCTTTCTCTACCTGAGGACTCACATTCGTCTGTAGTGTCAAATGAATCATTATATTGTTCTATGTTATCCACGTCACTTTCAGATAGTTTACCCCTCACTGAATTCCGAACACCCTTCATCTATGTTATTTATAATTTCCAATGATTTCAAATATCTTGCATGTTTCGACATTTTTGGGAAAAGAATTATTAGTAAAATGCTCAAATAAGAATTCTTGATTCGCAAAATAGCACTAGAACTTGAAATTTTTACCGTAACGCTCACTTGTAGTAGAGTGAAATTAGCTGGCGCCCGTTATCTGCTGCGCAACTAAAAAGGGAATTCCCCGGCTAATAGGTTAAAAGACACAATCTGTGAACAGTCAAATGACCCGTTACGGTAGTTAGGGCAGATCAAATTTATTTCTCGGAAAACAATTAGCAAGAGAGGAGTAAATCTTGAAAAATACATTCAATGGATTTTTTAATAAAAGTCGTGAAGGCAAATAGCGATTTAATAATTTTACTTCTAAGAAATTCTGACAAAAAGTTTAAACTGGGTCATTTGACTCGTCATGGTAGGTTTAGTGTTACTTTAGTGTGACTTTTCAGATAAACTTGAAAATTTCGAGAAAAAGTTAAATTTTAAGCACACAGGAAAAATATCTGAAAGTTCTGATTCTAGCAGGTAGAAAATTTGAAAAAAGATCCGATGTTAAGGAAAATAACGTTTTGGAAAAAAAGAAATTTCGAGAAAACTTGGAAATTGAGAAACGAAATTTGAGAGAAATTGTAAGAAAGAAATTTCAAGGAAAAAGATGAAATCTACTAGAAATTTAAAATATTAAGAAACGAAGGTTTACACCTCTGGTTTCCAAAAACCACCCCTGGGGAGGGAATTACCTGTAAAGGGGATGATTTGGGGGACACTTAATAAAAATAAGGAAAGGCTGAAAATGTTAAGGAAGAAGATGAGGTAAAAAAATTTGAAAAACTATTCACATAGTCTTACCCTGTTGTGTTGCATATTGACTTTCTAACAGGGCTTCGAATTGGAACTGAACCAAAAACCGAAAACAGTTGTTATTATCAAAAAACCAGAGTTGAAGAAAAAAATATTGATCTGAGTAGAGTTTAAATTTATTTAATAATAAAATTAAAACAAAATCAGTATTACTACTGATTGATTGAAGAGACCTAATTGAATTTTTTAAGCTTCAAATTTTCAATCTCTTAAACTTTTTTCCATAATTAGGAAGTCAAACTGTAAAGTTCATTTTTATTCCCCAAAGTTTCATCCTAATTAAAAAATCTAGATTTTTTTTATTAATTTTCTTTTCATTTAATAATTCCAATTTAAGCCTAAACGCGTACATGTCTTCTAAAAAATCGCAATTTTATAAAATTTTTAATTAGTATATTTCAATATTTTGACCGCGAATACTGAAAAACACAAAATTTCGACGCAACAATTAAGGAGTTTATTTCGAAATCTGAATCTTAATTCAGAACTGTCTACTTTTTCTCTCGAGATTTCGATTGTAAGTTCAAAAACTCATTTTTCTAGGATTTCGATTTTTTTGAGTCATAGAACAGAAACCCCCAAAATCCCCGCGTTTGACCCGCCACTGCTGATAAAATTTTAAAATAAAACAAAGACTTTTCACAGGGGGACAAACTTCACTCGAACGATTGAGAAAATTGGTTGCCACTTACATATTTCGACCGCGTAGCCTTCCTCTCCATCGTTTTGGGCCAAATTAGCTGCGGGATATGCCCTATTGTTGGAAGACTGCTGCAACTGGTCCGATATCCTCTCGGCGACTTGCTTTAGCACGCGCTGTCTTTCGTCTGGTGCACGCGAGGCCATTATATTTTTATCAATTTTTTTTTATTTGGAAAACGACCGATGTGTGATAAAACAGTGAAATGTAGTATTTGTTTATTCAATACAATACAATTGAGGTTATGTTACAATAATAAAGCGATTTGGTACTTTCATCGGAAAATGCTGATTATTGCTGAATGTCGTGAATGTGTAAATCGACTCTGCATTTTTTCGATTGGGTGCAAAATCTCGGTAATAAAAAAAGTACTTGCATTTTAGTTACTTACTACATTACCAAACTAGGGATGTTTCGTTTGACAGACCGGTATGTTTTGGTTATTTTGTTTACATTATGGTGACGTAGCGCTATAGAGCAATTTTAACGCAGTAATGTCAGTAGATTTGACCGGATTTTATACCAAATATCAAATCATTATTTTATATGAACCAGTGAATGTTACTACTTTAATGTTTTACTAACCGTTTCAAATAATCATTCTAATAAAATTTAGTGGACTTATTTATTACTTTATTCATTTATTTTCGCCTTTTGACTGATAATGTATTATTTTTAATTAATTAAACACAGTTGCACATAAAATTAGTTCGAATACGCTTCTAAAGCGGCATCAAATGCTAAATTTCAATTAAAATACTTTTTTTAAGGTCAGGTTACATATTTCGAGATTAATGTTTAAATTTGAAGAGGTTAAAATCCAAATTGCGAAGTTAAAGTCGAAAACCCAAACTTTGGAGTTAAAATCCAAATATGAGGGTTAAACTCCAAAATTTCTGATTTAAAATCAAATTTCAAGGTATAAATTTGAGGTTAAAATCTGTATCAATTTTAAATCCAATCCTAGAGAATAAAATTGAAAATTGGAGGTTAGTTCAAAATTAAGAGAAAAAATTCAAAATGTAAACCATTGCACTGATGTAACCGTCGAATTGACTGCTTTATTTGAAAGGGGATATTTTTTTATTGACATTAACTCAATTAGATAAAAATAAAGTCATAACTCATAAAATATATTAATAGTCAATATTAAAATTCCAGGACATTTGAAATAACGCAGAAAATAATAATTTGAAATAACCAACTTAACATATATCTTAAATCGATCATCAAAGATTGGCACTTTCAAGTTGCAATTCATTTGAACTACTATCATAACAAATCTACTGCTGAAAAAAACCCAGTGTTTTTCGCTCAAAGACCTTAAAGCAACTGTGGGTATCTCTTTAATTCAAATCATATTTCGTCAAAGAAAATAATTGTCTAAAGGATTTTCTTTTGTCTTAGAAAATTCTTACCTCTTTACATAAATAAGACATTCAAATGACACTTGATAATTAATAAATAATCCCATACCCGTTTCGCAACGTCCTCTTCTAACAAAAAATCACTCCATACTTGATTACTTTCTCATTTAACCATCCAGTAGTTTGCTTTGTTATTCCCAGTTAGGAAATCCGGTAGCAAAACTACGAAAAAGCCCTGAATGTTACATTCCGCAACCACAGAATTTACTGTCATAATGTGACAATGACAGCATTCCATTGATTTATTTGAAAGACTAATTTGTTTCTACTGATATGCGCAAAAAATACGTAGAGTTATAAAAAAAGTTTTTTTAAACAAAATAAGTGAATACCAAATGAGTATTTGTGAATATTTAACTTGGATCTATTATTATAGTGTAGGATAAACCTCGACCAGCTTAGAAAATGGGAGACAAAAGTATGAACCAAAACGCCCAGCCTTTGGTCAAAATCGGGCACTATATACTGGGAGAGACCTTGGGCGTCGGCACCTTTGGCAAAGTGAAAATTGGAGAGCACCAGCTGACCCATCACAAGGTGGCCGTTAAAATACTGAATCGGCAAAAAATTAAAAGCCTAGATGTAGTCGGAAAAATACGCAGGGAGATACAAAATTTAAAGTTATTCAGGCACCCTCATATCATCAAGTTATACCAAGTGATTAGCACCCCAACGGATATTTTCATGATTATGGAGTATGTATCAGGTGGAGAGTTGTTCGACTACATTGTGAAGCACGGGAAGCTTCAGGAACATGAGGCGAGGAGGTTTTTCCAACAGATTATCTCTGGGGTGGACTACTGCCACCGTCACATGATTGTGCATCGCGATTTAAAACCTGAAAATTTATTGTTGGATCATAATATGCATGTAAAAATTGCTGATTTTGGGCTGTCGAACATGATGATGGATGGAGAGTTTTTAAGAACCAGCTGCGGGTCTCCCAATTATGCAGCGCCTGAAGTAATTGTTTATTCTATTTATTTGTCAATTAAGTAAGTTGTATTTTTATAGGTTATTTCTGGAAAATTGTATGCTGGTCCTGAGGTTGATATTTGGTCATGTGGGGTTATTTTATATGCTTTACTGTGTGGCACCCTACCATTTGACGATGAGCATGTACCGACGCTATTCCGAAAAATCAAATCAGGCATATTTCCGATCCCCGAGTATTTAAATAAGTCAGTTGTGAGCTTGCTGTGCCAAATGCTCCAAGTTGACCCCATGAAGCGAGCCACAATTGAGGATATAAAAAAGCACGAGTGGTTCCAGAAGGATTGTCCAGCTTACCTATTTCCTTCACCAGTGGAACAGGATTCCTCAGTTATAGATACTGATGCTGTTAATGAGGTAAAATCACTTTTTTCTAGTTTTCTCTATTTGGTGAATATGTATTTTAAAGGTTTGCGACAAATTTGGAGTGAAAGAGAATGAGGTACACAATGCGCTCTTGAGTGGTGACCCCCATGATCAGCTGGCAATAGCGTACCATCTTATCATTGACAACAAGCGTATTGCGGACGAGGCTGCCAAGGCTGAGATTAAAGATTTTTATGTGGCGGGTAGCCCACCGCCAGTGAGCATGAGCCCAAGTCCAAGTCCATGCGATACTATTTCGAGCCCACTGCGACCCCATCCAGAGAGAATCGCCCCGTTGAGGGATAGGGTAATAGCTTCAAATCACGCCGCATCGGGGGAAAGGGGACGAGGTAGATACTATGTTGTCAGATCCTTAGAAATCAGAATTTTGCTTAATTAGGAGAGAAAGTCCATTTTAAAAGTCAATTTTGCATAGCATAGCTTTTAAATGCATTGCAGTAATTTAATATGAGAATCATTGGAATAGAATTGACTTGTTTTCATTTTTATGTCATGTAAATATGAGCTTACAAAAATCTTATTTGAAAATCACTCCTTAGTTATATTCTTATAAAGTGATAGGATCCTTCACTTCTCTTATTTATAAAGCAAAAAAAAATGTATCAGATTCATTCCTACTTGCAGTGCTCCAAAGACATAATAGTGACGGTTGTATTGTACTTAAAAAAAAGTTAAAAATTTACTTCTGAATTTCTAACTAATAATTTATTTTAGTTAAAAGAGCCAAATGGCATCTTGGCATTAGATCTCAGAGTAAGCCAAATGACATCATGATGGAAGTGTACAGGGCGATGAAGGCTTTAAACTATGAGTGGAAGGTAATCAATCCATATCATGTACGTGTCAGACATAAGAACGTTCTTCATGATAAATACGTTATGATGTCCCTACAATTATATCAGGTTAGTATTCATTGGAAACCAACATAAGCGTAGCTAGAATAGGACAGGGTAGGGCACTTGCCCCCCCTCCTCTGTCTCATGTCGACTAAACCAAAATTGAAGAGACTTTTTCTAAAAAAAATTTTATTCGTCAAAATTCATCCTTTAAAGATTTGACATTTTGTCGAGATTTCGATTTATTTCTGAAAATTGGTCTTTTTCCACAAATTTCTTTCAAAATTTCAAATTTTATTCCTAAAGTTCGATTTCTTTCATCAGAATCCACCTTTATCGTTTTGTATTTTAATCTCAAATTCCATCGTTGTTTTTTTCGAAAAGTTTGAAATTTATCCTAAAATCCAATCTTGTATATTCCCGGAAATCTGAATATTTTTTCTCTAAATTTGTCTTTTTCTTAAAATTTGAACTTTTTTCAAGAAGCGTTTTTTTCATAAACGGCTATTTTCAAAATTGCACCTTTTTCTTCAAATTTGACTTTCTTCGGAAAATTTCGACCTTTTACTTCATCTATTAGTTTTTCTAGAAATTGCGAGTGTTTTTCTGAGATTTTGGTTTTTTTAATTCCACTATTTTTATTAACATCGGGTTTTTCTGAAAATTTTGATCTTTTATAATTTGATTTTTCCGAAATTTTGACTGGTTTCTTAAAGTCTTTTTTCTCAACATTTTAATTTCTATCTCAAAATTTAATATTTTAAGTTTTCTGGAAATTTCGAATTTTTCTCTTAAAATTAGTTCAAATTCGTCTTTTTCAAAATTTCGACTTTATTCTCAAAATTCTACTTTTTGGACTCTTCTTTCCCAAAATCATTTTTTTTTGTCAGATCTTTTTTTTTTTAATTTCGATTTTTTTAAATTTGACTCCAGAAATTTCAACTTCATATTTCGCCTTATTTTCGAAATTTCGACATTTATTTCAAAATGCGACGTTTTAGTTTCTGGAACTATCAAATTCGCCTATTTTCTCTTAGATAGGCACGTTGTCAAAAATTAAATGTGTTGAGAAAATCATTTGTGGGTAATTTCGAAAAAAGGTTTCTTATACATTCAATCTCTTTATTCAAATTTAAATATTATGTCAAAATTAGAATAAAGAAGTAACAATGTCGAGAAAAATGTTTTTAAAAATTGCGAATTTTTCCACAATATTCGATCTTTGAAAGGTTGGGTTTTTATTATAAATTTGGTTTTCTAAAAAATCCGATTTTTTCAAAATTGGTTTTTTTCTCAAAATTCATTGCTGTCATGTTTTGTAACCCAATGAGGCGCGCGGTCTTACAGATCCATCTAAAATTAATGTTAGTTTTTAACTTGTTTTGGTTCTATGATGGAACGCGGTATCCTGATATATTTGTTTATAACATTGAATTACAAATCATGCACAGCTTTAAGCGATAAACAAAAAATTTAGTCAAATACAAAAGTCCAAATTATTGTACGAAATGTGGAACTAAATTTTCAATCATATTATATCTAACAGTTAGGATCTAAAAATAATTTTTATTTAGACAAATCTTGTTTGGAAATACCCTCTGTAGTTTTATTTCCAAGCAAAAGTCAATTTATATCAGGAACCATAATGACAAAACGATTTAACATGCGTGGGCGGGCGCGGTATCACATAATGAAAATAGCTGTAACTTACAAAAATGGGCCTCTAATTAATCAGTTGATCAAGCATCACACTTGTCACGTTATATTATTCAACTAAACCAAAAATGAGCATTATTGGCAAACTAATTATTGAAATATAAAATAATCAATTTAAGTGTGGTGCGAGCTTAACGGCTGGTTGCCCTTTTTTTACAAATTTCGACCTTTTAAAAATATTTTTATTTTGGAATTTTCATCATGTTTTGAGCATTTCCGAAAGGTTAGGTTTTTATTTTAAATGTCTTTTTTAAATATTAAAACTTTCCCAAAATTGGGTTTTTTCTCAAATTTTGTCTCTTTCGAAATTATTCTTAACAATTCCGCTTCTGCCTTCGAAATTAAACTTTATCTTAGAAATTTTGACCTTCTAGAAATTTCAACCTTTTTCTCGACATTTCGACGGTATTTTTCGAAATCCATTTTTTTAATATTCGGATTTTTCTAAAAAGTTCTTATTTTTTAATTTGACTTTTCGAAAATGTAATGTTCGTCTTAATCTCAAAATTTTGACAAAATGCGATATTTTTGAAAATTACTACTTATTGTGGGACATTTTCTTAAAATTGCTTCAAAATTTTTTTCAAAATTCTTTATTTTCTCAAAATTGGATTGACATTTTAATAAAAGTTTAAATTTTCTGAGAAAAACATTATTAGGAAACTTGGAGAAAAAGATTTTTTGTGAATTTCAAGCTTATGACAAAGTTGAAATCAAGTAAAAATCCTGAGAAAAATATTTTTGGGGACTGAATTTTTTTTCTCTAAATTCGACTCCAATTAGTCTGGTAATTGTCAAGTTATTCACAATTCTTCTTTTTAAAATTTCGACTTTGTTCTTCGAAATTTGAACAGTTTTCGAAGTTTTCCTAAAGGTTCGGTTTTTATTTTAGATTTAACTTTCTGACTGTTTCCCCAAGGTTCGGTTCTATTTCCAAATTTCAAATTTAATCTGAAAATTCGATCCCCCAGTTCATATACTTAAGTAGTATTAGTTAAGTCAAAATATACATATACCCAGTCGGAAGGCTATCCGGTTTTTTTTTTTTCAATAAATTTTTCAAAATGATTCTTATCCCTCCCTGAACGAAATCCTGCCTACGCCCAAGGAAATCAAGCATTAGAAATCAGTATAATTTGTGATTAAGTCTATTGTTCTCTGGGTGACCTAACTAACTACATATTGATGGATAGTTCGATATTTCATCAGCATTTGTGTTCCAGGTTGACTACAAAAGCTATCTTCTGGACTTCAAAAGCCTGAGCAATGAAGAGGCGGAAATCAATTCTGCTAATAATCCTGGGATCGGATCCGTCCCAACACCTTTACAGAATGTAAACGTAAACGTCTTAACTAAGCCCAGTGGACACCACACTATGGAATTTTTTGAAATGTGCGCGGCCTTAATTATACAGTTAGCTCGTTGAATAGAAAGGTCATTAGGGAAAGTCAGATGCGGTGAGGGTTAGATAGAATTTTCTTTGTTGGGTTAATTGCTTTATATCTTAGTTGAATGTGCCAGTTTAGCCTCTGATGCGGCACTAAATTTTCGTAGTTACCGTATTGCTGCAGGTTATGCCCTTTTCTATGGGCCACAAAAATTAGAGTACTTAAGGAATTCAAGAGAAACAAAAAATGGGTAAAGATGCAAACTACTGAACGCTTATAAATGAAACGTGACTTGCAAAAGCTAAAAAGTGTACTTGCAGTAATAGTTAAGTGTGATAACTAACACATACATATATATTTTCAAATTTTAGTAGCTAGGAATGAAATAATGATTTTTAAATATTTAAAGTAAGGCAATTTTAGTGATTTTATTTATGTTTTGTAAAAAAAATGTATTTTTACCCATCCTAATATTTATGTTTCATTCTATCTATTTATTTTGTTGTATATACATTAAATATAAAAGATTAAAGCATGTTACAGTGATGCGTTTTATTTGCTCCTAATTGAAGAAAAAAATATCACTAAATTTTGAGCTTAATCTTAAAATTTGAACTTTTTTCTCTAAATTTTGACTTTAACCTTGAAACATGGACTGTCAAGTTTTAGATTTTGAGTTTGAAAGTTCAAATGTTAAAGAGTTAAAATTTAAGCTTGAAACGGAAATTTCGAAAATTAATGTTCTATTTTTTTTTTGAAAACATTTCAACTGGCCAAATTTTGGAAAAAAATAAATAAATAAAAATTCATTCTTTTTCCTCTAAATCTGTCTTAAAGCTATATCAGAGTTTTTCTAGAAATATTTATTTGTTTTCTTAAAATTTAGAAATAGATTCTTGTAGGTAAATTTATTTTTTTAATTTTGACTTATAACTCAATGTTTTTTCTCAAATTTCTGAACTCGAAGCTTTTAAGCTCAAAAATTTCAGAATTATTTTTTAAAAATAAATGTTAGGTTTCCTCGAAATGTTCACTTTTTTCCTGAAACTTTCCAGTATAACTGTAACATTTATACTTTTAGGTTTCTTTAAAACTCCAATTTTAAAATCATATCATGGACTTGTTTCAAAATTACGAGTTTAAATTTGAGATGTTTTTTATTTTGGAAAAAAAATAGTTATAATTTTTAGTTAAAAACTTCACAATAATTTTAATTAAAGTTAAATTTGTCTTTGAATATAAATCATTTGGACATTTTTTATTTAATTTTTAGTTATTTTTTTAAGTTTTAAATTAAAAACAAATATTCTCATCCAAAAAATATTTAAGTGCTCCAACGCGCTTCAATAGCCAAGGTATCATCTTCAGAGAGATTCTCAGTACTATACAGTATCTCTTTGAAGATGATAGCTTGGCTATTGAAACGCGTTAAAGCAACTGTTGTGTTTTTTAATCTTTCTTGGTTTCAGGGGACAAGATTTGGGTATCAATTTTTAAGTACTCTTGAATGTTAATAATTTTACTTAACATATCCTTTTTCGCTTTAAATTTAAAACATCAATACATCAGATTATTCATAATCAATTGTAATTTCTTAAACTATAAAATTGCAGTTTAGAAAATTTTGTTCTATACACCATGACTATCGCGTCGATTGCTCTACTATCGATAAATACCAAAAAATCGATTTTTCGCCAAAAAATTGTAGTTAATATCTCAGATAACTGATGTCTACCAAATCAGTTGTAATATAGCATTTTGGATAGAGAGAGTTTTTCCTAAACAAATGATCATTTGCTACATTTTAAAATGGCTATTAAGTCAAAAATTCCCCATTGAATCACGTCTTTCCATCCGTCGATCTATGTGTACGTTTCTGATCATGCTACAGGGCGCAATTTTTGACTAAGTTTTGATATTAATGTTTTTATGGTTTTCTAAAAATAGAAGCCCATTGATTTGGGAAGGAATCGCTCAAATTGTTTAGTTTTCTGATAAAATCATTTTAAAAGCATATTGATTAATAATTGCAGGTTATATTATATTGGTATTTTAAAATGCAAAAAAATATTTTAGGTAAAATTATCAAGATCTTAGTATATCTAGTTGATAATTTATTTTTTTAATATACTTATTATAACATTTTAGTAAAAAAATCTCATAATTTTTTTGAATATTTTGTTTCTGTTGTTTCACTGATATTAAACACATTAAAATGAATCGATGTTTAATTAATTTAAGGATTCGAGAGATTATTCTATATCAAAAAACACATTAAGAAAGTTAACTCTAAAACTGCTCTAGAACGTCTCTAATTATTATTAAGGTTATAAAGGAGCTAATAGTTTTTTTTATTAAAGCATTCATGTACCCCTTTAATATTTTCAAATTTCATTGAAACTGGTTTTACGCGATTTGTGAAAAAAATATTTTCCTATTTATTGTTTTTTTCCAATTTTTCCAAAAAAAAATAAATAAATTCTTGAAACTTGCAAAGTTAAATTACCCTATTAGTAGGAATATACTCTCTGAGATGAGCCCAATATTCCTGAATTGAAATATAAATCAATGTTTTTAATGAAAAAAATCGGTTTTTATTTTTTTTCAATATGGCGTACCTTTTTGATCAGTTTCAGAATTTGCAAGGGCATTCTACATCAAAAAAGACAAACAGAAATTAGTTTCAAAATTGTTCTAGAACGTTATCATAAAGAAAAAAAAATAATTTTGAAAAAAATTGCCCGTTTTTCCTAAACATAATGATTATAAATTGTCAATTTTTTGGAATATAGCCTATATATATTTCTATAATGTTTCCACATTTTATTTAAAACGGTTAAGTCGTTTTTGAGAAAAAAAAATTCTATTTTTCGATTTCTTTTAGAATTTTTTCGATTTTTTCAAAAACTAGAATAGATAGAGATCTGAAACTTGCAGGATCAAAGAATCTCATTAGTAGCAACACTTTCTCAAGAAATGGTCTAGATATCTTTCTGGGGCCGATTCACTATGCTTATCGTCCTATGGCCTTTATAACATAAAATAATTTAAATTAGGAAAAGTGTATCGATGTATGTACTGATGGTACAATATGGAGGATGCATATGTTTATTATCAGTTAAGAACCACATGCTGTGGACCCATTGCATCATTCTTAGGGAAGCACTTGCATCGAAGTCGATGAGTTTTGAATTGAATTTAGTATGGAAAGGTATCATCGATATAGTAAACTAAATAAAAAATAGGCCGCTGAAAGCCCATTTAAAAAACTTTGCATAGACATGAGAGCTGAACACATAGCTTTGCTATTTTAATGTAATTCACGATGCCTTTCACGTGCATTCGAGATGCATCAAAAAAATTACAGTTTTCTGCAAGAGGAAGGTCATACAAACACCATATACTTTGCCGAATAAAACTTTTTGCTGAAACTGGCATATTTTTGCGATGTATTTGACAAACTGAATACCTTGAATCTGATTCTGCAAGGCAATAACATGCATATCTTGAAACTATTGAAGAAGATCGGGGCGTTTAGGAGAAACCTGCAGTTATTGGAAAGAAAAATTAGTGAAGATGGTGGTCAAAATTGTTTCCCAGAATTGCTTTAATACGTAATCTCTAATGAGATAGTTCTTTCGCAAGACTTACTGTCTCTTTTCATGAACACCTTTCGAATCTCGACTGAATGGTTTGCAAAATACTTTCCAAAGGAAAATGTCGAAAAAATTGCGTGGATCTAAGATCCTTTCCATGCTCAAGCTCCACCAGAATCCACTTCAAAAGAAGAAGAAAGTCTCATTGAACTCTCTTGCGACAACACCCTTAAAGCAAAATTCGCTTATTCCGACTTGGTAGAGTTTTGGCTAATCGTCAAAAATGAATATCCAACTCTAAGGTAAAAAGCTATAAGGATCATATTCCTTTGTAACATCCTTTTTATGCGAAGCCGGATTTTCAGCTGTAGCTACAATAAAGAGCAAATATCGCTTAAAGATCGACGTGGAGCAAGAAATGAGAATAGCAGTGTCAAACCTTATTCCTCGCTTTGAGAAAATGTATGGAGATCACCAAGCTCATCCCTCACATTGAATTTTTCCCCTATTTTTTTAAATAATAATGTGTATATTCTTGTGTGGAATTCCATATATGAACCTCATTTTCATTTTTATGCCTGACACCTAACTAGTGTCAATATATGTACAGTGTGTTCAAAGAAGTACAAGTACAATATTTGTGCTTTGCTACTATCCAGTAAGCAGATTATAAAGCACAAACCTTGAAGTACAGCATTTTGTTGAACACGACTGTAGACAAATTTCAACTAGGGCGCCGTAACAAAATATTTTTTCTGAAAGGGCGCCGCCAACTGAAAAAGTTTGGAAACCACTGTCCTAGAGGTAGCATTGCTACCCGAGACTACTTGCCACCTTTGACTAGAAAGGATACAGCCTTAGAGCCGTTCGGGCATAATGCCACGGATGGTAGCTTCGCACCACCGCCCACTCGAGCGAGTGCCTGAGCCACCAAATCCCAGAACCTGCAATTCCTCTCCTACTGAGGATTACTATCGCAACGACGAGTAGGGTGCACTAACCTGCCTCACGACGGTCTAATCTCAGCTCGCGTTCTCTATAGGTAGGTGAATAATCCGACGCTTGGCAAATTCTGCTTCGTAATGATAGGAAGAGCCGACATCGAAGGATCAAAAACGACATCACTATGAACGCTTGGCCGCCACAAGCCAGTTATCCCTGAGATAACTTTTCTGACACCTCTTGCTGAAAACTCTTCAAGTCAAAAGGATCGATAGGCCGTGCTTTCTGTCCTGGCTGAGCTGGCTTTAGGACACCTGCGTTATTCTTTGACACATGTACCGCTCCAGTCAAACTCCCCATCAGGCAGTGTCCTCGAGTCGAATCACGCGGGATCGTATATCGGCAACATTTTGAATTCCAGGTTTTTAGAAACATTTCGGGTTTAAAGGTCAAAATTTCCAACAAATGGGTAAAAACTAATTTTGAAATCGAATTTAAAGTTCAAAATATTTTTCCAAAAGTCCGATTGTAACTTGAAGTTTCTAATATTTTTTTTCTCCAATATTTCCATTCGAAAATTAAACTTTTTGTAGAAATATTGACATGTTTTCTCAAAATTTCAACATTAATTCCGTAGTTTCTGATTTTTCTCGAATTTGAATTTCTTCTTTCTTAATTTCGTACTAAAATTCAAACTTTACAAAAAACTTACATATTTATTTTGCTCGAAATTGAATCTCCTTTTTAAAATTTCTGTTTCAACTTGAAATTTTTAAATTTGAAAATTCCAGAAATTTTTTAATACATTCCTGTTTTTTTCATGATTAGGGTTCTTCTTTAATTATCCATTTAAATGATTTTAAAGCTCCAAATTTAGACTTTCTCTAGAAATGATTTGTTTTATTGAAGTTTCAACCTTAATCCCGACATTTCAAAGGTACTTTCAAAATTTTCGTTTTAAAACTCGAATTCCTATTACAATATTTGATTTTTTTTAACATTTGGTTCTTTTTTCATTAGTTGTAATTTCTGTATTGAATTTTTTAAGAATGTAAATTTCGACAAACCCATGTTTAAATTTCGATGTATGAAGGATTTTCACAACATCAATATATTGTTCATATCTACGTATTCCTGAAAATATCAAAATGGACACTAAAAATGTAGAAGCAATGAAAAAATCGCTTAATACTTTAATGCCACAAACGAACATTAATTAATTGACCTGACAAAGACAATGTATAATTTAGCAGCTTCAAACTTAAGTCGTTTTTTTCTACGACAGAAACATTTCATGCCACATCTGCATAAAAAACAAGATTTTATGTGTTCAAATAAGAAAAAACTATCCTAGGTCTTATTTTTATTTTTTCGTTTGTTTTCCAATAGATCAACAACCTGAGGCAGCTGTTTCAATATTTCTTCTGGTGATAAATTAAAGTCATTATCAGCCCAATAGTGCTTCAACTCATTCATAACCATGCCCATGAACCTTCCACTTTCCACGCCCCTTTCCTTCAACATGTGACCAGATACGGGAAATTTCGGGATCTCCCAATCAACAAATTCCTGCAAGTGGGGCGAATTGTTATACTTCAGTACTTCCACCACCCATTCTTTTGTGTCTGACAATTTTGATTTACTCTTTAAAACTAGCTGTTGATATGGCATCAAAGGTTTTGGATGCGGTTTCGGATCTCTGTGTTCCACAAGGAACATTGCCAGATCCCTCTCAAAGGCGGACAACTTAAGGCGATTGTTCAATCGGACGGCGTCCTCATGTGTGGAAATTACAGATGAGAGGAGCGTTATGGCGTTTAATTTTAAATGCCCACTTCTGCTCCAAACCTCCTTTAAATTGTCAATGTTTAAATTCTCTGGTAAACCTAAAGAATATCGCAATTAAACACACAATGCATTTGAAATCAGTTCATACCTAAATGGGGTCCCAGCCGGCACTCGAGTATGGTAAGGAGCAAATCCCCGGCAAAATTACCTTCTAGAATCTTTTTGAGCTCCATCCAAATTCTTTCGCCGGCTACTTGTGCCAAACCAGATGCGTTATCCTTTATGGCCGTTAGAGTGTCCTCTTCATGCTTATTCGACTCTTTCGCAATTCTCCCGTAAAATCTGTCAATATATGGGTTGTTATTATGGAATATTGGTTGTAGTTTGTTACCTGAAGTATCTTAGAATTCTTAAATAGTCTTCTTGGATTCTAGTGACCGCATTGCCAACGAATGCCACCCTTCTATTTTTTAAATCATCGTAACCGAAAAAGTAATCATAGACAGAACCATCTAAATCTAAAATTTGGATTATATTTAGAAATGAAGGGCATTGGAAACAGACCGTATAAACATAATCTACTTTTACTTTTAAACCAAAATTTCGATCTCGATATTATAAAAAAATTTCCTTGGGACCCAAAAAATTTCAAGAAAAACGACGAAATTTGACTTGAAATTTTAGAAACAAATGAAATTTTAAAGTGTAAACTTAGAATTTTGAGAAAAAACAATTCCAATAAACCCGGAATTTATTTAAAAAAATAAAATTTCGAGTTGAATGGCGTACATAATTAAAAAAAGAACCTTAAAAATATAGAAAAATTTCAAAATTTATCGAATATAGCAAGCTAAGTAAAAAGCAAAAGTGTAAATTTAAAACTTCAAGGTAAACTAAAAATTTGAGAAAACCTCGAAATGTATTAAGCTTTTTTCTGAAATTTTAACTTCTCATCAAATTCTAAGTATGCCTTTGCAATTTTTCTTATTTTTTTAAACCAGAAATATTATGAAAAGAATAAAATCTGAAATAATACCATAAACTTGAAATTTCCAGAAAAAACTGACAACTTAAATGAAACCAGTAATTTGTACAAAAAAAATGTTTACAATTTTAAAACTGCGTAATTAAAAAATGTTAACTTGAATTTTTCAAGTAAATTCCAAATTTTGAGTAAAACTCATAATTTATATAAATCAAAAATGGGAAAGATTTCAAACTTTTTTGTAAATTTACGTTTTTTTACCAAATTTTAAATATTTATACCAGATCGTAAGTTTTAATTTTTCTTTATTTTTGAATTTAAACGGAATTCTGATAAAAATGTCAAAATCTCATAGTTAAAATGTCCTAAAAAACAACTTAAAATTTCTCCACATTTAAATGTAAAGTCGATATTGCACCTTGTGCATTCCTAATTTTTCCTATTCATTAGAACTAACTGAAAGTCTAAATCTGGTCCCTCGAAATCCATAGAACCCCTGTTTGGAAATCTTAAAAGTTTAAATCTTCAAAAACTGACTCATTACCAACCTAGAAACATGGAATTTATAGTTAAGTCTCTTCGTAAAGCGTCCAACAACCAGTCAGTTGTGTACTGAACTTCCGCGTGCCGACCATCCGTGACAACATCAATTCTCAACGTCGTAACCTCAAAATTCTCCTTATCGTTTATCCTTGGCGTAATTGTCCCGTGAGACTCACCCTTCATATTAATTAACCTAATATTCTCAGCCACAAACATATCTTTCATCTGTTCCGGTGTAGCGGTGGTGGCAAAATCGAGATCCTTCGGTTGAATCCCCATCAACAGATCCCTGACGGCGCCACCGGCAATTCGTATTTCATAACCATACCGTTTAAAAGTGGATGCTAAAGTCTTGAACTCTTCGGTAAAAAGCGCACTAAATTCCGGGGTGTCTAGTTTTAATATAATGGGGTTTTCTCTACTCTTTGGAATGGCCATTGCTCGGAGTGCTTTAATGCGTTCTGCTTTGCTAAGTTCGATCAGCTGAAATAAATCATTTACGGATGTAATTGTATATTTTATTGTTGATACTAACATTCAAAGAGTGAAAATATTTAAAGGTGTGAACAAATTTTCTGATTAGAAACTTACTGTAAATAATCATTTTAAAATTAATAGGTTATGGCCAAAGACAAGATCAAAATGACAAATGTCAAAATCATAGAATGATCAAAATTTTTTATGGTCGAAGGAGTACTTTCGCCATGGTTTGATGTTTGGTTAATATGGTATTATTAACGATTCAATTTCAGTCATTTTTAACCAAAATCGCGTATAGTACAAATTATTAAAATAGAAAAATGTAGCGGAGATAGCAAAAACGATCAAGTTGAGTAAACAATTTGACAAAGTAAATACCTACCAAATGTTATACAATAGACTTAGTCGCTTTTTTGGTAACACTGAATGCTATTTTGTTAATCAATTAAAGCAGGTTACTCTAATGTTACTAAAACGCTTTTCATTTTAATCAGTGGCCTTACCCTTTCTAAATTTCCAATTTTTCACACATTATCATATTGGTAAATATTTTTCTTTTTATTTTGGTATTTTTGGTGAAAAATTTAACCTAAGTCGGCAATTTCGACATAAACCTTAAGGCAAATTTCAGATAGATAATATGTAGATGTGCATAAGGCATAATTTTTTAGTGGCAATAACAAGAACTAGTAATATTTAGTCATGGTCGTGTGGCAGCGTTATGACATTTCTTAATCGTGTTCTGTATTCTTAAAATTCTAACCTAAGTATCATTAAATATTTTGATTTGTTTGTTACTTTAAGAGTGATTTTAAATTTAAATGGTTGATATATTGGTAATAAAAACAATATGGAAAATATTTAGTCCAATTATTTGTGTCAAACAATCACTGAAATTTAGGCAACACATTATTCATCTAAATATTTTACGTGTGAAGGAGGCTCTAATTCTAATGATTTTTTTTAGTAACTTATGTAACGGTCCTCGGTTGATTTAATGCTTCACGGCCTACTCTTATGCGTATTTATCTGAAATGGACTATATTTGAGAATTCAGGTTTAAGTCAATGTTGGTGTCTATGTTGCCTTCTATGTTCTAAAGATCTCGAAGTGATCCATAACACAGGATAGATATCAGCTTACGCATACAGTAGCGACGAGTAGGGATGCAAACGATAATTCGATGTTTTTGAAAACATCGATATATCGTTTGTAAACATCGATGTTTCAACATCGATGGTAAAACAAAAAATATCGATCCATCGTTTCAAGCAATGTTTGAAAAATCGATGTATCGTATCGCAATGAAATTAGCGCCATCTGTTGCATAGAAAAAATATTGATGTTATAAAGGACCACAAAATTGCTTGATGGCAGCGGTGTATATTTAACAAATTGATACTGAATTTATATGCCTTAGTTATATAAACAATACAATTATCTGACAATTCATAGTTTAGATATTTTTATTTGGCAATCTATAAAAATACTCAAATTTTGAAAGAAAAATAACAATATTTAAAAAGTATTAATTTGAAAATTCGAAACTATGAACTGAATTTTCACAATTATTTATTATTTATTTAATATTTTAAAGAAAATTTTTATCTATCAAGATTTCTAGTTTGAACTTCAAATTTTCAGTTCCTTTGACAACTTTCTTTACACAAATTTCATTTTTTCGTAATTATGTAATATATGTTAATTTCGTATTTTAATTGAAAACCTCCAGAAAAAGTCGAAATTTTCATAGAAAGATAAACATTTTTAAAAATAGACCAATTATCAAATTAAAAATAAAAATTGTCAAACTAAAACCTAAACAGAATTCTTCAAATTTTGAAACGAATTTCCAAATTTGGAATATTTAAGAAGTCCATTTTTGAGTAATTAAATCTTCATACCTACTACCAGAAATTACATATTTTTATCAAAATTCTATGTTTAAATTTGAAAATTGGATCCTCTTTAATTCCAAATTTCCTTAGAAATGTTGAATCTTTCCTAAAATATTGTATTTAATCAAATTTTTTTTAAATTGTAGCTTTTTTCCGATGTTTTCCTCCAAATCCAGACTTTAACCTCAACATTTTATTGAAAATTCGAATATTTTTATAAATATTTAAGATTAAAGTGGAAATTTTTATAACTCTGAGTTTAGCTTTTAAATGTTAAAGTTTTTTCCACGTATGTCTATAATTTCGAAAGATCTGCTTTGTTCGAAAAATTCAAATTTCAGCTGAAAGAATTTTTTTAGAAAATGCGACCACTTTTTTGGAAATCTTGCCTTTTTATTGAACATTTTAACTTTTTATGAAAGTGACTATATTTTCTAAAATTCCATTTTTGTCGAAAATTTGATTTTTTTTTTAAATTTAGATTTTCAAAAAATGTTCGATTCTTCTAAAGATTTTAAATTTTCAAATTTTTGACTCTTTTCGAAAATTTTTAAGACTCAAAGCTTCGCTTTTTTAAAAATTTGACATTTTCATAAAATCTACTCTGAAGTCCTGAAGTTCGAGTTTATCTAACAATTTCGAATTGTTTTTGAAAATCTAGAATTTTTCTCTGAAAATTTTATTTTTTTATAAAAATTTCAACATTTTTCAAAATTTCAACTTTTAATATCTTCAAAATGTTAATTTCATTTTCGAAATTGTGGCTTTTTTAAAAATTTCGTCATTTTAAAGATCTCTTCATTTTTTTAAATTCCAAAATTTGTAATTTTCTAAACATTTCACTTTTTAATAGAACCTTTCCGATTAAAAAAAAAATTCGATGATTTTAAAATGTCCATTATTTGTTTTAATTTTGACTTTATTTTAAAATTTCAACTATTTGAACATTAGATTTTGTCAAAATTTCACCTATTTTTAAAATTTTTGGCTATTTCTCAAAATTTCGAATTTTTCGTTAAATCCTTACTTTTTCAAAATTACATTTTTTTAAATTTAAATTTGAAATTTTCTTGAAAGGCATCTTTTTTTTGAAATTTTCCAATTTATCTTCAAATAAAATTAGTACGACTTCAAAAATTTGGCTTTATTTGAAAATTGGATTTTTTCAAATCTCTTTTAAAATTTTGACTCGCAATTTTTTACTATTTTTTCAGAATTTCCACATTTTTGGAAATTTTGTCTTTTTATGAAAATGTCGATATTTTTCTAAATTTTGACTACTAAAATTTCGATTCAAAATTCGTCTGTTAAAATTCCGACTTTTTGAAAATTTCTTTTTTTAGAAAATTTCGAATTCTTTTTTAATAATTAATGCAACTCCAAAAATTTTCAAAATTTGATATTTTCCGAAAACTTGGCTTTTTTAAATTCCGACTTTTATAAAGTTTGACATTTTTACAAAATTTTGCTTGACTTTTTTAAAAAGAGTTTTATCGAAACTTCAACTCTTTTTTGAAAAATCTGAATTTTTTATGAAAATGTTAACGTTTCAAAATTTAACCTTTTTTTAAAATTTTTAAGGTTTCTGAAAATGTTAAGTTCTTTTTCAAACTTATGGCTATTTTAGAAATGTTGACATTTTTAAAATTCGTTTATTTTTTAAAATTCCATAATTTTGAATTAAACCAATAAGTTTTATAATTTCAATAGTTTTTACCGTTTAAATTCTAACTTACCGCTTTACAAATAGTCCAAAAATACTTGATCTCGTGTATTTTTTAAATAATGTGTATTTTGTAATTACTGATAACTGATATTGATAAGTATAAAGAAAAACTAAACACAGATTGTATAATAAAACAGTTTTCTTTAATAAAACAAAATGGGTGTACCCGAATTTTACCGTTTGATGTCTTTTGAAAATTAAAAAAACTGATTTTATCAAATTATTATTACTGCTATTTTATTTATAAATAGAACATATAAATTATCCTTTTTTCTCTTTTATTTGGTTTCATTTTATTAGCGCAATGATTTATAACAAGGCTGACATTTAAATAAAACTGATCCAGTGTTGCCAGGTGACCTAAACATTATTCGCGAACAATCTCCTTAAAAATCCCACAATTCGGATGAAAATCCCTGACCATATCAAATTTCTATAACATACATAAATGTAGATAAATTGTCTTACATTTTTAACATGAACGGATAACATATGAACGTAAAACAAAAATCATATTCGCTCAAGTGCTGATTTTCCCGAACACTTGGCAACTCTGAACTGATATTCAGTCATATATGTAATACTTCTATATGGCCAGTTCCTGCTTTCTTATGGGAAAGACTTCTCTTTCTCGCTGACCTTCACACGAATTAATGAGTCGCAATGCGCAGGTGCTACAAATCATTTGTGCATGGCCAAAGTCAGCTGTGCACGGTCAAACATAAACACCCGTTTAACCCGCGCGTAGCGATTGGTTCATTTTGTTCAATTCATGCGCAATACTCGCCATTTATTCATGTTCCATCTTTATCGAATTTGGTTGGAACAAACTCGTGAAGAGAATAGGGAGCTGGCCATATAGAAGTATTACATATATGTATTCAGTTATCCAAAGATCATAGATCTTATTTCTGGTTATCATAGAACACTGCGACGCCATGTTCAGGATTGTACAAATTGACGCATGAGCAAACATAATTCGTCACAAAATTTTAGCTCTTTGTCGGCTACAGTATGCGTAAACTAATATCTGTACCCATAACGTGTACGAGTATTCGAAAAATAGTTAACAAAAGTCGTCGTCGAAATTAGAAAGGCATAAAACTAACATCAATTAAAAACATCTTGTAATAAATATACCATCATTAATCTTTAGTTTTTGTAAAACATCTATCAAAAGAAATTTGAAGAGAGGGTCACGCGTTCGAATCTACCAATGTGAAAATTTTCAGCAGTTACCTGTGCAATATCGACTAATGTAAAAATGTATTTAAAGAACTATCTCCTCCAAGGGCACTGTAGGTGAAGGATGTAGTGCAACGGCAGGTCAAAATAAAAGGTCTGCTCTCTCCTATGTGCAATTTTTATAGCGCGACCCTCTGTTAAGGTAAATAAATATGTTTTTCTTTAGACAATTTTGGTTTCGAGAAACGTCACACATCTGATGCACTCTCAGCGTAAATCTAATCGTAAGGAGTATTTTATCTCCCTCGGCGGGTAATACGTCCGGTACTTTTGACATTAAAATCCAGATTTCGACTTTTTCTGTCCAGTTTTCACGTTTCATATCGAAATTTTAACATTTTGTTCAAAATTTCACTATTTTATCGAAATTTCGATTTTAATGTCGAATTTTGGAGTTTATTAAGTTCAAAATTTTTACGTAAATCTAAAGCTTTTGAGTTTAATTTCAAAATTTCAAATTAATAGTAGAAATTTGAGCTCTTACTCAAAAATTTGACCTTTTTATTACTGAAAGTTCCTATTTAAAGTCGAACTTTGGATATTAAACTCCAAATTTTCAGATTAAAATAGAAATTTCGAGTGTAAAGTAGAAGTGTCGAATTTAAAATTGACATTTCCGATTTAACCTGAATAACGCCAAAAATATTTGTTCAAAATGTTAAGACAAATAATTTGAAAAGGAATATTCCTAACGTTTTTTTTACAATTTAATAACTTTTGACAAAACAATTTGAAATTATCAGTTCAAAATATTCAAAATTTAAATTATTTTGAAAATAATTTTTTTGTAAAATTATTTTATTGAAGTTTAAAACTGAACAAATAAACATTTGGAAAATAGAAAAAATTTAGTTAAGAACATTTTTCAGAATTTAAAAATTGTTTCAAAAATAATTTGAAATGATCATTCAGAAATTTCGATTTTTCTCAACATTTCGACTTTAATTTCGAAACTTCAATTTTTTTCTCGAAATCTCGAGATTAAAGTCGAAATTTCTACACTCTACGGATAAGTTAGGTAGATGCTGCGTCCCACCACTCCGTTTTCAAACGATATTGACAGTTGGCAGTAGGGTGCGTTCAATAATTTCTATTTTTAATTACCAACATTTCGTCCTTTTTTCTTGACATTTAGAGAAAAAGGTCGAAATTTCGAGTTTAAAGTCGAAATTTTGCAATTAAAGTCGAATTTCGAAAAAAGAGTAGAAATTTCGAGAAAAAAGTCGAGATTTCAAAAAATATTATTTTTTAGAAACTGAATATTTATTTTACAATAAATGATCTCTCGATGGTTTTAAAAATCATAATTAAAAGTATTTTAAAAAATTAAATCGATTTTTTGCAATAAAAATAAATTTAATGAACATTTAAAAAAATATATAAAATTAAAAAATTTGTCTAAAAAGCTAACCTAAAGAGGTTTTTTTTTCCAAAACTAATCTAGAAAAGTCGTTCTTTCAAAGCCCATGGAAAAAATATTGTGCCACTCAATTGTGAGTCGAAATATTTGCACTCTTCAGGATTTCTTTTTAAACTAAATAAAATTTTCCCACTTCCTTTGAAACGCCGAAGAGAGATTCTAAATACTAATTTTTTAACATCCGACTTTCAATTAAAATCATTACAGCCCTGTGACATCTCATGCGGCAAACATTGGCAACATTGGAATTAAAAATGCTTTTTGCTCACAGACGCGAATACGTTAATTTACATACATAGAACTGCACGTACGTAAACATATTTTGCTCATTTAAAAAACACATTCTGGTATTTCCGTGTATTACCGAAGACAATAAACTAGTGATTAAAGCAGATAATGTAATCGGTTTCAAATGAATCCGCCTGTTATTTCAAGAGCATATTATTTATGTTTAAAATTGCACTTAATCATCGCTTTCAGTGCATGAAATTACAAATTATCTGCCATTCTGAATAAATAACCGCCAACCTATAGTGAAATATAAATATTTATATGAAAATATATCCAAAGCTCGCGCCTCGATTTAGGAATAAAAATGTAAATCTGTTATCTTTTTATTCTTCTACAACATCATTAATTCGCATCTCTAACACACCACAAACGCCCGCTCAACATCCTACGCTTACGCGTCCCTTGAAAAAAGACAGCGATTGTGGCGTACGTCTTGAATGCACTTGCGCAAACAACTTTAAAGTTTTCTCAAGTTTTCAAGGCTATCGCTATCCTATCCTTCGGCGGCCATTGTTAAAAATCTGTTGAAGACGCTTCGCTTTGTTTGGCGTTTGGGTAAATTTCGCTTGGAGTTTGTATCGATTGTTGGATAAATGTCCGGCATTTTAACAACCTGTTGCTTTAATCCTCCATTCAACAAGTCGGAATAGTGCGGTAATTTCAAAACAATGCAAATCGGTGTAAACAAGCTTTTTTCTGTTAGAAACGCTTGCACTTTGTTTATAGTCAAAGTTATTCACAAGGTTAGTTTTAGGTATCGTTAACCCTGCGTTTTTGCAACAATCAAGCTGGCTGTGGTGAGTTGTGCCTAATAATAAGAAACTTTGCAGGTTTTTTATTTTGCGAATTGTGCTAAGTGAGTATGGGGCTAGCCTCACGTTTTTTTTAAATATCGTGACTAGATCCACACTCATTAAGTATTTTTTGTATATGCGGCGTTTTTGGAGGTTATACAATTGTAGATCAAATGGAACTCCCTGTTGGCGATGTGGAACTGGTGCATGTTTTCTTTCCATGACTAGATCCATACTCGTCTATAGGGGAACCAATTTTTCGAAAGAGGCTGAGAAGACCAATCAATGTGAAGAAGTGGAACTTTGATGCAGCCGTGTGTAGGTACCCAAATTTTATTTATTTCAATACCATCAATAGGCAAGTTACGTCTTAAAGTGTGTTGTTTGTTTAATTTAGTTTACCTTTAATATTATTCCCTAGTGATTTAGAAATATCGGAATATTGTTAGGAAAAATTTGTTATCTATATTAGTAAATGCATGAAAGTAATATAAAATAAATCTACATTATTTAATTATTGTGCGACAAGTTTGCAATGCTAATCATAGATTAAATACATGATATTCTAGTGTATTCAAGAATTTGAAATGTCAACCACAGAATATGCGGAAACAAAATGTCATTCGCAGTTGACTAAATGATACAAGCTGATTTAGGGGATTTCTCATTTTATGTTTATTATATTTCAACTTTATTCAATTGAAATAAATGTTAAGAAGCTGTAACAGAGGATTGTTAATTATAATTTTGAAAAGTATTTGGAAAAGTCAACCATAGAATATAAAAACTGCCATTCACAATTAATTTATACTAGTTGATTGCGATTTTTATATTGTCTATGTAAATACTTTGTTTTGTGGTTGTGTTCATGTATTTTTCGATTAATTATTATTACGAAATTTGTGTCAATAATCAGAAGCTTTGTCATAATTATATTTTTTTTGTAAATCTCCAATAAAGTAAATTATTTTCTACTTGAACAAATGAAATTTGTAATTTAATTTTTCTTTTATCCTTGACTGAACTATATCCAATCAACACATTGAATGAATATAACACCAGATAGCCAATGTCCTTTTTTAAAAGCGTACATCAGATTTGGACACAGAAGACTTGTGTTTCTGGACAGCTACCTAGAGCCAAAAAAAGGCACTGATGTGCGTTTTTTAAAGTTCTTTTCAAACTTTTGTTTATTTGTGTCGTAATCGATGTAACTAAAGGTGTTATCAGTTTTAATTATCATTTTACATAATTTCTGAAAAATAAATTTTGCTACTTATTGTAACGGGGTTTGTTTAAAACGCTGTCGTAATTATGACATCAAACTAGCATAAATCATCTTTACATGAAGGGAATTAAATAATCGATTATATCGAGTCCAGAAAATATTTTTCTCGTTTCTGCATTATTTCTACAATAAAAATCGATATTTCGATCTTGAAAATATAAAGGTGATTTTTAAAAAGTTAACATTTTAAGAAAAAATTCAATATTTCAAAATTCCAAAAATTTGTTCCCAAAAAAATTTTATATAGTCACAAAAAGAAAAAATTACATTTCGAATTTGCAGTTAAAATTAGAAAATAATTCTTGGTAAAAAAAAACAAAATTTTTACGTCAAAACTAAAATTTTTTTTAAACAGAAACGTTGAAACTCCAGTGTTAAAACCAGAATTATAGCAAAATAAAGTAATCGAATTTCCATATTTTTCAAGATATCTTAAACTTATTTTGAAATGTTCACTGTTAGCTATCTTAAGGTTTTTAGTGTAAGAAAGTCAGATCGCCACTTGACCACCAGAAGCTTGTGGACTGACCAGCGACCCTTTTCTAACAATAGAGCACATGTGGTGTAAAACTTTGTGTTTTTAAGTAGTCTGTAGGTTTTGTACAAAGGAATTGCATCCCAAATTTCGGCGATGTCAGTTCACTTAATAAACGTCGTTAAGTTTTCATAAAAACGCGTTTCATTATCGGAGCTATCAAGACCTGATAGTGATCCCGAACATTCACATTAATTTCAATTTTTTTGTAAAATTTAAAGTTTGCACTTTTATTATTACTCTTCTTCTAAACAAAATGTTCAATTTAAACTTAAAACTGTTACTTCATTTTTTTTTAATTTCGAATTTAGACTTTAAAAGTTTTTCTATAATTACGGTTTGTTGTTTCCGAAATTCCGCTTGCCTATTCTTTGGGTTTAAAATCGAAATTCGTATCTTTTATTCTATCATTTCCATTTTAAGCTCTAAACATCAAAATGATTTTATTTATAAATCCCAGATTTCGACTTTAACTCATAATAACATAGACGTCCCTTAATCATAGATTTGTATGCGATAGAAGCAGTAACGACGCCAAGGGAGAACCACTTTTTGGCGCAGTGCCCAACCAAATTTTATAATAGACATGTGCAATATTACGTATAAATGGAGAAAAAGTTGAATAACATATAAACAAATTTTCCAGTTTAAAGTCCCATTGTTTAAGAATTTTAAAGAAATGTCAATGTTTTACTGAAATTTTGATTTTTTCTCGCAAATTTCATGTAAAACTCAAATTTATTTTTTTAAAATGTGAATTTTTTCGAAACTTCAATCTTTATTTTAAATCCAGAGTTTAATCTTAAATTGTTTAAGTTAGAAAATTCAAAAATTTATTCTGTAAATTCAATGAATAAAACCAAAAGTTCAAGTAAAAAAGTCAAAGGTCCACAGAAATAAGAGACTGAAAAGAAATTACCAAATTTTATAATAGACATGTGCAATATTACGTATAAAAGGAAAAAAATTGAATAACATATTAACAAAATTTTAAGTTTAAAGCCCATTGTTTAGGAACTTTTAAGAAATGTCAATGTTTTACTGAAATTTTGATTTTTTCTCGCAAATTTCATGGTAAAACTTAATTTATTTTTGAATTGTTTAAGTTAGAAAATTCAACAATTCATTTTGTAAATTCAAAGAATAAAACCAAAAGTTCGAGTAAAAAAGTCATAGGTCTACAGAAATAAGAGACTGAAAAGAAATAACGATTGTTATACTGAAATCTGAAGAAACATTTAGGTTAAAAATTTTGAAATTTGAACTGTAAACATAAAATTTGAAAGGAATTTTTCTAAAAACTCGGAAATTCATACAGTTCGACATTAAATTCGAATTTTTGGCTTCAAATTCGACAATTTTCGAAAATATATATTTTAAATCCCATAATTATTCTTCGGCTTTTTTTGAAAATTCGAATGCAGTTTTAAATTTTCGATTTTAAAGTCACAATTTGATGATAATAATTCAACATTCCATGTTTAAAATCGATATCCTAAAAAAATCTTTATTTCTAAAAGAAAAAACGGAAATATTAATTTTGACTTTTTTCTATTAATTTTTGATATTTAAAAATGGAGGTTTTAATAAATAAAAAATTGTTTAATTTTATACTGGTCCCAACTTTTTTGTCGAAATTTTGGTTTAAAAATCAAAATATCACAGCATTTCGGATTAAGTTAAGATTTTAATTTTTTTCTCGAAATTTCGGCTTAATGATCTCAAAATTCAAAAGAAGAAATTCTACTTTATTATCGACTTTGAAGTCAAATTTTTCAACAATTAATAATTGCTATTTTAAATTTCTTACTTCTAAAATAAATTCGAAAAATTTCCAACATATTGTTAAATGTTTTCAAAATTTTGATTTTTTTCAAATCTGAGATTGTAATCTTTAAGTTTAGATTTTAAACTCTAGGTTTTAATCCTTATTTTCAAGGTGGAAAGTTTGAAAAGTCAAAATTTTCAAAAATATCCAAAAATTTTAAAAAAAGGTCATTTCTGATATTTTCCGAAAAACAAAAATTAAAAAAAAACAAAATTTTGGAAATTTGAAGCTTTCTAAAATAGTACAAAGTTTTTCAATGAAGTCGACATTTATCAGACGTTAAAAATTAAAAAAAATTGTAAATTTTGAAAAAAGTCAAAATTTTGAAGAACAAAACTTCAAAAAAGTCAAAATTTAGGGAAAAGCAAGAAATTTTGACAACACGAAAGATTTCAATAAAATGTTGTAAAGGTCAAAATTTTGAAAAAAGGCGAGATTTTGAAAAACTGGACAATTTCACAAAAGTCGAAATTTTTAAAAGAAGTTAAAATTTCTAAAACCGAAAATTCCAAGAGTTGAATTTCTTTAAAAAAATGTTCAGAAAAGACGAAAACATTAATAAAAGTCAAAATCTTGAAAAAATTTGGAAGTTTTCAAAAAACTTCTACCGAAGCTGCAAATAAAGCAAAATAATAAAAGAAGTTGCAATTTCCAAAAACGTTTATATTTTCAAAAAGAAGAGACAATCAAAAAACAAGAAAATCTAAATTTTTTGAAAAAGAAAAAATTCAAAACTTCGTTAAAGAGCCAAACCTTTAAAAAAATCTTTCACTTTTTCAAAATTGACCTCGATTTTCAAAAAGTGAAAATTTTGAAAAAATGTAGGCACTTTCAAAGAATAATATTAACTAATGTTTTATAAAAAATGATTTTTTTCAAAAATAAAGTCTAAATTTTAAAAGAAAAAATGATCCGCTGAACAAATAAGTCCAAATATTCATAACGTCAAAATTTTGGAATAGGTAGATGTTTTGAAAGTCGAAATTTAAAAAAAAATCGAAACGTTCAAAATTAAAATATTTTATTTTATCCAAATTTTCAGAAAAGTAGGAATTTTTTAAAAAGAGGACAAAGTTTAGAAAAAAGTAACAATCTTTTTCTCCTTTCAAAATGACTAAAAATTGTATGGGTACATTTTTCTTTTCGAAACAATTGTGTCCCACTTTAAGAATATGGTGTCATATTGTGCCTTCCCAATTACGAGCAGTCACTGGGCTCTAATCACAATTGGGTTAAAATGTTAACTAAAATGCACGTATCTTTCGAATTATCATTTATATCATGTGCACGAATTGAAAAAATATGTGAATAAAGTGAACAATACAAAAAAATCATGCAAATTGAAAGCGTTAAATAAAACTTTCTCAAAATATGCATCATTATTAAAAAAAATTGACACCGATCGAAACTAGATATTTGGCTGAAACTGAAACCGAATGTCCGGTTCTACTTCTGTCCAAAACGAAACTTATGAAAAATGCATTCATATACATAAACAATTAAACAAAAACAGTAACAAGCAGCAACAATTTAAATGCCTAGCTGCTAGTTTCGTTGTAGCTAAGAAATCTAAGAAAATTTCTAATGATTTCACAAAATTTCGACTTTGTTGCGGAATTTTGGGTTTAAACTTAAACTTCGAAAATTTTTTGAGAATTTAAACTGTAAATTTCAAAAAAAGGGGAGCAAACTTTTCGAGTTTGAAGTCAAGATTTTAGAAAATAAATAAACAGTTCCGGATAAAACTTTTCTCAAAATTTCAACTTTTTCGAGGAAAATTTAAGGTTAAAGGAAATATCAAAGAAAAACCAAATATTCAAAGTCAATATTATTTGATTAAAATTTGAATATCAGAATTTTTTATTACATTTTTGATATTTTCTTCAATTTATTAATTATTTTTTCAAAATTCTGAGTTCATAAGCATAAAATTTTGAGTTTTAATTTGAAATTTGATAAAGAATTTTGAATCAAAGCGCAATCTTCGAAAAATAGATTCATATAAGAAAATTTTTGATCTAATTCTCTGGTTTTAAAATTTTGCCTTTTCTGAAAGTTTGTCAGCAAAAAAGAATCGAATATTTACATTTTTATTAACATTTTGAGGTTATTTAACATTTGGATTTAAAATATAGTTTATGAAATGAAGGCGAATAAAAGTCCAATTTTAACCTAAATTTATTTATTGTTAAAAATGCTCGTTAAATAATAACTTCACACATCACACTTACTCCTTTCTGTACACACAGCTATCTCTACATATAGAAAAATTAATCAAATGGGATGCACACGAATAATTTACATGCAAAACTAATACTGTAAGGAACAGCTATTGTATATAATTGTGTAAAATGTAGATAAGTTTCATTTGGTTAAAATCTGCATTATATCAATCATCGCTAAATTCTTCTCTCTGTCAGATTTCTTTTTTAGCATGGCAGCCACCAAATCCCCAAAGAGATCTTCCGGCGTTTTATCTAAATGTCTTTCCTGTTTCTCCCCAACATCACTGGTAAAACTACTTCTCCTTTTCCTTCCATAGGTAAACGTTGTCGCATCATATGAACTATCTGGTATGGGGTTACTCACCTCTTGTTTTATATTGGCCTTGTAATCATCACAAGAATCATTTGTTACCGAATCAGTGATCTCACACTCAAGCGACAAATAAGTATCAGAATTCTCATTACTGTTGTTACTATATTGAGAGAGATCACTCGATTGAGCCACATCTCTACCCCGAAAAAAGTCATTTATCGAGTAGAGCGAAGCACTGGGGCAATTCTTCTTCCTGTAATGGATCACCTTATCGAGAAAACTCAAATCGTCGAGGAACTCCCACTTCTCCTCCCCATCCTGGAACTTGCTCTTCTGTCTGATGTACTTCTCACGCAAAGCTTTCCACTTTAACATGCACACATTAGGATCGGAATCCAATTCTTGAGCTATGGTCCGCCAAATTTGGATTTTGTGCCTTTGCTGGAATAACTGTTGTTGTTTCGGTCCCAAATGGCGCTCGAGTTCCTAACTAACGTGATCAACTTTTTCTCGAAGTTTTCCCCACAAGAGCTCAAATCTGTTTTGCCGTCGACACCGATTTGCTCTTGACAGTCAAAGCTAACGTTTTGCTTCCTTGGTACGATGTGGGGGTCGAGAAAGGATAAGTATGGGAGCATGTCCCAGGTTCGGTATTTGTCCCCGAATTGCTGCAGCTTTTCTCTCTCGCGAATGTATTTTTCCCTTAACGACTTGAATGTTTCCTTGCATGATTGACCTGAAATCATTTTAATTTCTGACTTGGTTCGATTTTGAAATATTTGAATGCGACTATAGTGAAACTTTTTAGGGACTTTCCAGATACCGATAAATCGGTTGATATTTTTAAACGTTATTTTCTGCAAGTCTTCAATATTCATAAATCATAACATTTATTAACATGAAATATGACAATAAATATTAAAAATTCCATGATGTTTGGACAAAATGATCCCACCAAATTTCGCTTTCTAGCTGTATATATAAATATGATCCTTCTATTAAAGGTATGTTTGGAATGATCCTAGCTCAGTGGAAGTCAACCTGGTCCGTATCGTCCACTAGTAGACATTTTGAGCTATTTGGGCAGAAAGTTTTGTAATTGTTAAATAAAAATAATAAACCTTTTCAGAAAATAGGGAGGCGAGGAATGTTTTTTTAGTCATCAAATAACAAATCAACTAACAACAACTTTGACTTGGGATTATTTTTGAGGATGAGAACTTTTTTTCTGGTTGTTAATGAATATTGCCCTACTTTTGGTTTTTGGTAGGATTGATTCATTTCCAAAATTGATACGAAAGTGGGCGGCAGACATAAAAAGGTTGACTACCTCTAGCTGTTCGTTCATGAGTGTACATTGTAACCAACGTAAATATTTGTGACTTCTATGTTCTATGACTTCCAAAACATTATTTTTTTAAAGTAATTTTTAGTATTCATTAATATATTTTATAAGATAAATCGGTTCCAAATTTAGAAGGTACCAACTATATTTCATGCTCTTTTTCGAAAAATATAAATTTACCATCAGCAATCAAATTTTCATTTACCGATTTATCGGTGAAATCGATAAAATCGAATAACTTCTAAATATAGGTTATATAACAAAATATTTAGATTAAGCTTCGAACATTCTTAAATTTTGCGAAAAAGTCTAAATGTATTAAGTGTAAATTTTGCACTTCCCAAGAAAGTACCAAGTTTAAATTTGGAATTACAAAAAAAATTCATGTCTAAGGTAGAACCTATCCATTGAACTTATTTTATAAAATTGTGGAAAACAGGGGAGTATTCCAATTTAAAAGTCAACATTTTGCAAGTGGACATTTTGAGAATTATTATATTCTTCATAAATTTTGATTCTTTTTTTAAAGTTGTGAACATGTTCTCAAAATTCTCAGTTTAATCTTAAAATTCCTGTTATTTTTAAGAAACAAAGTAAAAATTTCTAGAAAAAAAAATCGAAAGTCTAACTTCCAATCAAAGTCAGAGTGATTAAAAATAAATTGCCAACATTTCGACTTCCATCTGGAAATTTCCATTTTTTCCAAAAATGAAGTTTCGAGAAAAAATCGCCAAAATTCCAAGTTTGAAACTCAAGATTTTCAAACACGAAAATAAATTTGTAAAATGCCTTTTATGATTTCCTAGTTTTTATCTTGTTTTTCTCAAAATTTGAACATTGTCGTCAAAATTCTAATTTGAACTTATTTTCAACTGGAAAATTCCTCGTATTTTAAAGATTAGAGAAAACACTAACAAAAACTCAACTCAAAATTTCGAAATAAAAGTGCAATATTCTAATGTCTTTTTAAACAAATTTACTTTAAAAACTCACAAATTCAACTTATGCTTCGAAAATTTCAGAAACTTCAAAGCTGTTAACGATTTTTGTTTACAAATCTCAAGTTTACAGTCAACATTTCCCATTTCATCAAAATAAATGTGGCAATAAATTTTAAAAAAATCTTGAAATTTTAAAATTGAAGGTCGAAATTTTGACAGTACGGTAATAATTTAGAAAAAAATTAAACTCTAAAAGAATCTTGAAATGTCTAGTCCAGGGTTCGGCAAACCGCGGCTCACGAGACGCATGCAGCCCTTTTAAAAGTCAATTGGGGCTTTTTAAAATCCCGTAAAAATAAATAAAGAAAAGCTAAAGTGGACAAACACGCAGAAAATTAGTACACATTAAACAAGTGACCTACAGAAGTCGAAATTTCTAAAAATACTTTTCTAGGATTTTTACTTTTTAATTAAATTTTGGAATTCCTAATCTCCAAATTTTTACAAAAAAGTTATGATTTCAAGAAGTATTTTTCCGAAATTTTTAATTGATTAGTATTAACATTTTGGAAAAACACATGAAATTTCAAACTTCTAGAAAAAGACCAACTTGGGGAGTCGAAATTTCTAAAAAATATTTTTCTCATGATTTTTACTTTTTTATTTGTAAATTTTCTACAACCTTGAAATTTCGTGAAAAAAAGTTGAATTACTTTTGTGAGAAAAAAAATCTAAATTTACAGAAACGGCAAGTATCAAAGTTGGAAATAAAAGATGAAATTTCCAGAAAAAGCCGAATTTTGAGAAAGAGATTTCGAAAAAATTGAGAAAAAGGAAGAAATTTCGAAAAAATTGAAAAAGTAAAGAGATTTCGAAAAAGATGAATTTATCAAAAGTTCTCAATAAAAGGTAAAATTTTAGAAAAAAAAAACATAGAATTTCGATAATAGATTAAAACCCAGGACAAATTAAAAACCTGACATTTTTAGAGAAATTTGAATTTTGGAAATATTTTTTTTACGTTCAATCCACTCGCAAAGGATAAGCCTATTATGCACCGCGAGTAGGATAAGTGGCGATGAACCGCCTCCTTAAACAAGGATAGGTTATAATTTTTCGGGAAAATTTCATTCGGTAACGAGTTCTATAGCTTGGAAGTTCTATGGAAAAAAGAGCTTCCATAGATAGAAGTCCTCATTGTGTCAAGCTGGACCGCACAGAAATTTGCTGTCTCCGACTGTCCTGTATGTCTCAAAAATCTTGCCCTTGGGTGGATCAATCCTATTAATTCTTGTGAGCATCTCCCATGAAAGTACTTGTAGAAAACAGATAAATCACCAACCATTTAGTAAAGTTTCGAAAAGAGAAATTGTAAAAATTAACTGAAAGCTTAGAAAAAATTGTCGACCTTCAAAAAAATTTTTCAGTGAAGAAGAAAAAAGTCCAAATTTTAGGAAGAAGTTCATGGAAAAAGTCAAAATGTTTAGAACAGTTCGATATTTCGATAAAAAATTGCAATTTTCCGGTGAAAGCTAAATTTTTACAATAAATTAGTAATTTCCAGAACAAGCCGAATTAAAAAAAACTCAAAATTTTCAGATAAATTCGAATTTTGAGAAAATTGGTAAAATAATTTCGAAAGGAAATTCTAAGAAAATTTTGAGAAGTGTTGAATTTAAAAAAAAGAAACAGATTTCGGAAAAAAATTGGTAAAAATGAAAAGATTAAAATAATGAATTTGGCGAAAGTTCTCAAATAAGGACAAAATTTTAGAAAAAAAAATACGTCCTATTTCGAGAATAGATTAAAAAGTTAAATTTTGAAAAATTGTAAAATTTCGAAACTAGAAATTGTAAAAATAAACTGGAAGCTTAACAAAATTGTCGACCTTTAAAAAAGTCGAAGTTTTCAGAGAAGTAGAAAAAAGTCAAATTTTAGGAAAAATTTCAAGGAAAAGTCAACATTTTATGAAAAGTTCCAAATTTCAATAAAAATCTAAAATTTTCCAGAGAAAGTTAAATTCTGAGAATAAATTTGAAATTTCGAAAACAAGACGAATTAAAAAGAAAAACTTGAAATTTTCAGATAAATCGAATTTTGAGAAAATTGGAAAAATAATTTGGAAAGGAAAGATAATGTTGATAAAACTTTCAATTTCGAGCAGTGTTGAACTTTAAAAAAAGTCAAAATTTCCGAAACTCAAATTTTAAGAAAAAAAATCAAATGTTGAGATTTGAAAATAGCTAAATTTAGTTGGAAATAATAGTTGAAATTACCGGAAAAGCCAAATTTTGAAAAAAAGAGATTTCGAAAAATATGAGTTTGTAAAAAATTCTCAAAAAGGCAAAGTTTTAGAAAAAAAACGTCGAATTTTGACAATAGATTGAAACCCAGAGCAAATTTAAAAACCTGAAATTTTTGGACAAATTTGAATTTTGTGAAAAATTGTAAAATCTCGAAAAGAGAAAGTGTTAACAATTGAAAGCTTTGAAAAAATTGTCGAACTTTAAAAAGTCGAAGTTTTTCAGAGAAGAAGAAAATAAAAAATTTGCAATTTTCCAGAGGAAGTTAAATTTTGAGGATAAATTGAAATTTCGAGAACAAGACGAAATAACAAAAAATCCAAATTTTCAGATGATATTCTGAAATTTCGACTGCTTTTCCATTCGAATCTTTAAAAATTTTTACTTTAATATTTGTCATTTAGTTAATATTTTGCATTTATTCTTCAATTTTGGCTTTCTTCGGGCTTTTTTACAAGTTTTGATATGTTTTGAAATCTGTTTTTTTCCACATTTCTTAATGTTTCGCAAAAATTCGACATTTTTTTGAGAATTTCTAGTCTTCTGTTTTTATTAGGTATTCTGAAAATTTCGATTCAACATTGGTTTTGGTCTTAAAGTTTTGATTTTTATTGCAAAATTTGATTACTTTTTTATGAAGACCAAAAACTCAAAGTTTTTTCTAAAAACTTTTGGCCTTATCTTCAGAGTAGCATTTTTTTCTTAAAAAAATTTAACTTTCTCTAGAAATACCATTTATCTTCTAAATTACAATCTGTTTCAGCTTTAAAAAAAGACTTTTTTCTGGAACTTGGAAAATTCATAGTTCCCTTGAATCGAACTTTTGGAAAATTGGCTAAATAATTTCGAAAAAAAAAATGTCGATAAAACTTCCAATTTGGAGAAAAGTATTGAATTTTAAAAGAAGATCAAAATTTACCAGAGGAAGTACAATTTTAAGAAAAAAAATCAAACTTCGAGATTTGAAAGCAGATGAAGTTAGTTCGAAATGAAGTTGAAATTTACAGAAAAATCCGAATTTTGAAAAAATAAATTTGTCAAAAGTTCTCAAAAAAGATAAAATTAAAAAAAAACGTCGAATTTCGAAAATAGATTGAAACCCAAAACAAATTTAAAACCTGAAATTTCTAGACAAATTTAAATTTTGTAAAAAATTGTAAAATTCCGAAAAGAGAAATTGTAACAAAATTGAAAGCTTAGAAAAAATCGTCGAACTTTTAAAAAGCCGAAGTTTTCCAGAGAAGAAGAAAATAAAAAAATTACATTTTTCCAGAGAAAATTAAATTTTGAGAATAAAATTTGAAATTTCGGGAAGAAGACGAATTAAAAAAACTCCAAATGTTCAGATAAAATCGAATTTTGATAAAATTGGTAAAATAATTTCAAAAGAAAAGAAAATGTCAATAAAACTTCCAGTTTCGAGAAAAGCATTGCATTTTAAAAGGTCAAAATTTCTCAGAGAAAGTCAAATTTTAAGAAAAAAAATCAAATTTTGAGATTTGAAAATAGATGAAGTTACTTTGAAATAAAAGTTGAAATTTCCAGAAAAAACCAAATTTTGAAAAAAGAAATTTCGAATAAAATAAATTTGTCAAAAAAGATAAAATTAAAAAAAAACGTCGAATTTCGACAATAGATTGAAACCCAGAACAAATTTAAAACCTGAAACCATTTAAATGTGAAAAATTGTAAAATTTCAAAAAAAGAAATTGTAACAAAATTGAAAGCTTAGAAAAAATCGTCCAACTTTTAAAAAGCCGAAATTTTTTAGAGAAGAAGAAAATAAAAAAATAACATTTTTCCAGAGAATTTAAATAATTTTGAGAATAAATTTGAAATTTGGAGAACAAGACGAATTAAAAAAACTTCAAATGTTCAGATAAGTTCAAATTTTTATAAAATTGGTAAAATAATTTCAAAAGAAAAGACAATGTTGATACAACTTCCAGATTCGAGAAAAATGTTGAACTTTAAAGGTCAAATTTTAAGGAAAAAAATCAAATTTTGAGATTAAATCAAACTTTTTGAAAATTGACGAATTTCGTCGAAAAAACTCGCAGCTTGTAGAAACAATAAAATGTCGAATTTCAAAACTCGAAATTTCGAAAGAAAAACAAATTTTGCGCAACAAGTCCAAATTTGTAGAAAATAAATAAATGTTTAGTAAAAGTCAATATTTGGGCAAAATGGCTAAATTTGGAAAAAGGACGAATTTTAAAACGAATTTAGAAATTTCGAGAAAAGTGTTGCAAAGTGTCGAAGGTCAAAATTTCCTGGAGAAACTCAAATTTTGAGATTAAGTTAAACATTTTGAAAATATGTAGATAAATTTCGTCGAAAAAGTCGCAGCTTTCAAAAACAATAAAATGTCGAATTTTAAAAGTCAAAATTTTGAAAAAAACCGAATTTTGCGAAACAACTCCAAAGTAGAAAATAAATAAAAGTTTAAATGTTTTTAGTAGAAGTCAATTTTGGGGAAAATGTCGAAATTTGCTAAAAGGACGAATTTTAAAAAGAATTTAGACAGTTCTAGATAGAAGCCGCACAAAGTCAAAAAATGTAATTTTGGAAAAAAGTGAAATTTGAGAATAGATTTAAATTTCGAAAATAGAAAACTGAAAAAAAGGTCGAAATCTTTAAAAACTATTTTACGCAACATCTCATCTCCAATTACTTCAAATTTTCACTTTTTTTATTAAAAAATCGACAAAAGATGAATTTTTGAGAAATAAGTCGAGTCTTCCAGTAAGTCGAATTAATAAACATTTTCACAAATTATCGAGTTTTAAGATGAAAGAAAGATTTGGGATAAAAGTCTACTTTTAGGGACAAAATAGATATTAAAAAGAAATCAATATAGAGAAAAGTTAAAAAAGTCGAAATTGCGAAAAAAAGGCAAATTTGAAAGTAAAGGTCTAAATTTTGAGAAATAAAAGGTCTTTTGGGGCTGAATATATTTTCGTTTGACTACACGAGTCAGACAGGTCTTTCTCTGTCCATATTTTGTCTGATTTAATTTTGAAATAGAATATAAATTCAGAAATAAAAATTTGTGGCTCTTTGAAAAATCTTTTTTTTATTGCGGCTGGCTCTTTCGGTTTGTTTGCCGACCCCTGAGATAAGAGAAAGTTGCGATAATTTTCTCAGAAATTATTCAGCAAAAAATAATAATAGTTATGCCCCTGGAAACAGAAACCAGAACCAGAATGAAATGACACAAATAAAACAGTTAATTAATCAGGGTTATCAGGTTAATCAGGGTTTTTTCGTTAATTATTATTATTTTTTGTAAGTTTTTTTCTAAATAAAAATAAACAAGAGTATATTTATTTGTTTTTCACATTGATTATTATAAAATTCCACACTAGTCATCTTCTATCTTCACTAATAATAATAAAGATGTGAGGCATGCTGTATAGCTGACGCAACCCCAAAAAAACTATGTTTCTGGACTGATTATAAGAAAAATAGTTACATACGTGTGGCGTTAAGCAGACTCCCTATTTCTTCCCAGCTTTTCTCTTTGATTGTAGCATCCCTGAAATTTGGGTGTGATCTGTCCCATATTTGCGGTCGTTCTCTAATTAGCGAAATTAATTTAAAATTATCCATTTTAATTTGTAGGTTAACTTGTTAAAAACAACATTTTTAAGCGTTTTTACCAGTGTTTTTCGTTTTAAAAGTACAGATAATGCACCCGTTGAGAGACATTACACGAGAAAATGTCTGTCGACTCATATAATTAAATTTCGTTCAACTCCATTATAATTAAAAGTAATTAAATCCAATCCAAAGTAATGGCATCGTATTTCCATCTTTGTCGCTCGCGTTACAATGCGAGGTATTTGTCTGTTTGTCCCTTTTCAGTTTAATTAACGCTGGAAGCGCTATACAGGTTGATTCACGTGTTGATTTCCGCACCTCACCTCATTGATTTGTTTGTAAACTTACTTATGAATTTTGAACTATGAGGATTACTCAAATAAAAATGTAGCTGTTCACTTTCGCAACTTTTAATATTACAAGGTTTTCCCATCGAGTGTGGTGCTGTCGTTTTTTGGCATGTTTATCTGTGTTCCTTACTTAATCCGTACTTTCCAAAGTGACATTCAATCTTGACATAAAAATTCTGCAATACTAGTGGAAATAGAAGAAGTTCATTTGCTGTTTCGAAAACAGAATTTAATAATTAAAGATTTTACTTCCAAATCAAATCAATAAAATATTTTTTAAGGTTATGTTTCTAATGCACAGACCACGGATTATAGAAGAGGATAGTGCACGAACGTAAAAAACCGTGTCGAAAAAGCTTCTAGAGAGTAGGTTGTACCCTCTCCTGATATCGGAAGTGATGGATTTCTATGAGGAGCGAAGTAAATAAATATGGCTATTAAACACCTGCTGAGAAATGTCAAAACTTACGGATTTCGTTTAATTTTAATGTCATTTCTTAGTGCAAATCATATTTTTTACGAAAAAAGATGATGTAGGAGAAATCTAAAAATGTTTCATGTGACTTTTCTGTAGTCTTTTCAACAGAATGACCAAGCTGCAATTACTATTATGATATCTTTCGCGCTTAACATGACCAATGATTTTCAACGAGAGAGAGAGAGAAAAGAAACAGTCCACTAGGGATGGCAGAAAAAATAAATATATCGATATATCGTATCGACAATATATCGGGCAGTACATATCGATAGTAGAATTTATCGAAATAAATATATCGATAAATGCAATTTATCGATTTATTGGATGGAAGATATTTTGTCATATAAAGAAAAATAAAAATAAGGTACATTTTTTTTTATATTCCTGACTCGATGGCTTTTTTATTATTGAAGTCCAAATATTGAAAAATCTGATAAGCATTTATAAAAAGCTTAGATTTGGAGTTTTAAATCAACATTTTAAAAAGGTTTTTAAAATTTTTAAATTTTATGTAAGTTTGTAATTCATAAAATTTTTAGAAAAACTTGAAACTTTGTGATTTCATTTACAAATTAGACAAAAACCTCAACATTTCGGTGTTAAATTAGAGATTTTGAATTTTTTTAATGCATAAAAATTTTTAATGTTAAAAGTTTCAAGCTCAAAAACTCCCTACGAATTTTGATAAAAAATTCAAATTTTGAAAAAACCCTAAAATTTACAAAAATGAAATTTGAGTTTTAGTTTAAATTTTAGTTTACACCCAAAATTCGGAGAAAATTATTTAAAAAAAAAGATTGATTTTTTTTTCAAAATTTTTGTTAATAAATTTTTACACTTCTCAAAATTCTGGCTTGTTCTTTTTGAAATTTAAACTTTAATACCTTAACAACATGTCCCACTATTTTATGCTTTGCATTAACGGGTGGCGTTTTCTAGTTGTGAAAAAATCATTTTTTTAAATTTCGATATATTTTTTTAAATCTCGCTCTTGTCTAAAAAAACTGATTTTCAAAATGATCTCTTTTCTAAATTTGGATTTATTTGAAAATTTCGGCTTTTTTACTTAATTTCTGCTGCAAAAATTTCATTTTTCTTCTTTTTCTGGACCTTTTCACTTTTTTGAATATTTAGACTTTTTTTTTGAAAATTTAGACGGACTTTAAATCTCAAACTTTTTCAAAATTGTTACTATTTTTGAAAATCCTGACTGATTGAAAACCTCGAATTTTTTAAAAATGTTTACACATTTTTTAAAGAATTTTGTTTTTTTCTAAATTTTGAATTAAAAAAATAAATTTAAAAAATATCCACGCGTTTCTAGTTTTTTGGTTGAAGATTTTGTTTTTTTATTTTGATATTTCGATATTTATAATTTTCACATTTTCAAAATTACACTTTTTTTACAAATTTCCATTTTTTTTTCTTCAAATGTTGGCTCTTTTTCAAAATTTTATTTATTCTGAGAATTTCATAATTTAAAAAGCGTTTTCATCAAAGTAAAAGTTAAGAAACCTGGGCAAAAAATCAGTCAAATTGCCGACTCTCTTGAGTAGAAAGTTTTTTTTTGACATTTCTGTTTTAAACTCGAAACTTTGACTTCATAATGCCGTTACGCGCACCAATTAAATCTGTGGATTTTTTTAGCGCTTTTATTTAGCACCCAACAATATTTGTATAATCGTATAACATTTAATTTAGAACTGACCAATGTAAGGTACGATTGCTGGCTTATATTCAGTGGCGACTCGTACCCAAAACTGATGCGACAAAGTTTAGCCTTTTAAAATTGTAAAGATTTCGACTGAAAATTTCGACATTTTCAAAACGTTACTTTTGGAAAATTTTAGATTTCTTTGAAAACTTTTGATAATGTCGCGTTTTTTGAAAGGTTGGATTTTTTCCAAATTTCGACTGTATTTCAACATTTAGATTTTTTCTTGCAATCTCGACCGTAAATATTTATACTTTTTGATGGTAATTTTTTTTTTTTGAAAATTAATTATTACATTTTTTTTTTATTTTTACCATTTGAAAATTCTTACTTTTTTAAAAATGTAAATTTTTTTTAAGCTGGACTTTTGACTTTTTAAATTTTCGCCTTATTTCTAAATTTCATGTTTGTTTATAATCTTTTTTTGGAAAATTATAATTTTTTTACTGATAATTTTGATTCCTAATATTTTCGACTGGTTTTTATTTAAATGTGAACTATTTGTCAAATTTTCGACTTTTGTTGCAAAGTTTCGATTATTTTTGGATTTTTGTTGTTGAAAATTCGCTACTTCTTAATTTTCGAAATTCTTTCAAAATTTCGATTTTTTGAAAATTTTGAAATTTTATAAAATGTTTGACATTTTTTAAAATTTAAATTTTTTTGACCTAAAATTTCAACTTTTTAAAAAATGTTCCACTGTGATTTAAAATTTTAACTACCAAACATTTTAACTTTTTCCGAAATTTTAACTTCTCAATATTTCGACTTTTGAAAACCTCGACCTATCTGATTTATTGAAAAGTTGAGTTCAAATTTCCCAACTATTCAAATTTAAACTTTTTAAAATTTCGAATTATTTCGTAAATTCGATAAAAATTCTCAAATCTTCTGCAAATTTTGATATTTTTTTAATTTCAACTATAAAATTTTGAACCTTTCTTTTTGAAAATTTGACTTCTTTTGGAAATTGAAAGATTTTGAAAATTTTTACCTTAACAAATTTCGACTTTCTTTATTGAAAATTTTAACCTATTCTTAAATCTGCACTTTTTTGAAATTTTCGACTTTTTATTTTAATTTCCACTTTGTTGAAGATTCCGGCCTTTTTCAAATGTTCGAATTTTTGAAAATTTTGATCATATTCTAAAATTTTTGGAAGACTTAAAAATTTTGACTATTTTTTTAATTTCAACTATTTTCGAAGTTTTGACATTTTTTGCAAAGTGTCGATCCTTGATTTATTTTTAAGTGAGACATTTCTTAAAACCTTTTATTGAAATTTTCGACTGATATTTCGTAAAATTTCGACTCCATTTCAAAACTTCGACGTTTTTCAAAATTTCGACTCTTTTTGAAAATTTGACTTTTTTTAAAGTTCGAACTTTTTTTTTGAATTTTATTTATACGTTTTTTTAAACATTTCCAATTAAATCTTTGACTTAAAAGAAGAGATTCTTTTTAAACTTGAACTATTGAAAATTTCGACTTTTTCAAAATTTCAACTTTTTTCATAATTAAGAATTTTTCGATAAATTTGAGTTTTCGTCAATATTCAAAAAATTCAACTTTTCTGAAAATTTAATTAAAAACTCCAATTTATTTTAAATGTCGATATTTTTCCAAAAATTCGTCTTTTATTCACATTTCCAAAATTATTGAAAATGTCGACCATGATAAAAACTAAAAATTTTTTTCTTTTGAAAAATTGACTTTCTATGAAAATTTCAATTTTTTTTAAGATTTGACTTTTTTCTAAAAAATTTGACTTTTCTCATAACTTTAGCTTTATTTTTTAAAAGTGGTAACATTTTTATATTTAAATTTACATTTCTTGAGCAAACTTTCGAATTAACCCTCGAATTTAAAAAAATTAATAACAAAAATTCCTATTTTTAAAATTGTGCAAAGTTGTGAAACAAATTCTCAAAAAAAGTTGCATTTTATGTACAAATAAATTGCCAAAATTTAAATTTTAATCACAAAAAATTGGCTTCAAGCTGCAGTATTTGATTTTTGAAATTTCTCTGGAACTTCAAAATTACTAGAAAAAAATTAAATTAGAACAGTAAAAGTAAAAGAATTTTTTCAACCTTTTGATTAATTTTAATTTCCAAATTTTGAGACTCTTCTAGAAATGTTGACTCTTTGTCTCAAAAATTTCAATAATTCCCACTTTAAAAGTCGAAATTATAATAATATTTTTGACAATTAGTTTATTTAAAAAAAAATGTTTCTTTTATTCCGAAAATGTTATTTTTCTTGAAAAATGTTGTTTACAAATAAGAAATTTCAACTTTTTCTAGAAATATCATCTGCTTTCTCTTGAAATTTTGAGTTTAACCTTTAAATCGCGATTTTTTTTTATTAAAATTTAAATTTTAAATTCGAACATGACAATTTCAAGAATAAATTTAACATTTCTAGAAAAATTGGAAATTCCGATTCAGAATTTTCTTTGGTCCTACAGTAGTAGTAATTTTTTAGAGAAATATCAAATTGTAAAAAAAGATTGATGAACAAGGTTCATTTTTTCTTGAAATTTCAATATTTTTTCCAAAGTTCTCTTATTTTTATGCAGATCTGAAATTTATGTTCCCTAAATTTATACCTAACAATTTTCAGTTTCTTATCAAAATAGCAAAATAAAATCAACTTTAAAATATTAAAATTTTGTTAAAAACTCTTAAATTTCCAAAACAAATTAGAGAGAAATCAAAATTTCTACAAGAAAAAATATTTTAAAGACAAACTCTCCAAGAAAAGTCGAAATTTCAAAAAAAAATCCTAGTCTAAATTGTTTAGAGAAAAACACAAATGTCAATGGAAAAAAAAGCGAAATTTCTTCAAGAAAAAAATCAAAATTTGAAAAAAATTTGAAATATCTTTACAAAAAACTCGAAATTTTTTGTTATTCCCAAAATGTTGAAATTTTTATAGAGCTTTCAGGGTATTTTCCAAACACTTTTTGTCAAAACGACAAAATAAAATGAACTTTAAATGGTCAAAGTGTCGTGAAAAAACTGAATAATTTTAAAGCAAATTAGAGGAACATGAAGAAAATCTGCAGAAGTTGCAATTTTTAGAAGAAATTTTAAGAACAACACTTTCAGAGAAAAGGGAAATTTCGAGAAAATTTCTTTTTATAAAATATTTAATTCGAAGATACCGTATTAACTTATTTTTTAGAGAAACAGTAAAATGCGAGTAGATTTGGATTTAGATTTTTTTTTGAAATTGTAATTATTTTCTCAAAATGTTAACATTTTTCCAAGAAATTTGAATTTTTTTCTTAACATTTTAATTCCTGCTCCAAATATTGATTTCTTCCTTAAAATTTATACAAAAACGAGTTTTTGAAAATGTGATTTTCATCAAAATTAAAAATGAAATAGGTTTTTAAATGTCTTAACTTCGTGAAAGCAACCTGAAATTTCTATAAAAAAAAATCAGAGAAAATTTAAAATTTCTACAAAAAATCGTGTAATGAAAACTGTTCGGAAAATGTTGAGAAAAAACTTGTAAGCGAAATTGGGGGTGCTGCAGTTCCACAGTGCCTATACGCCAGCCGCCACTGCCTATATTGATATTCCACACATACTGGAACATTCGATATTTCGAAGTCTCGAAGGCATAATACTGTTGCGCGTTATCGGTTCGAATGATTAATACGCCGTGAATTATAAGCACTTTATTTCAAAACTGATTCCGGAACACAACAATTGTAATTCACTGACACTGCTTAATTAGCTAACTTATTCATTGACTTCTAACAACCCACTAATTAACTCGAGCGACCGCGTTTATATAGTTCCCGTTTCCGGGTTCTAGAAGAATCAAGCAGATAAGGCTTATCGTTTGCCGAAATTTCTGGAACGCTTATCTGCCGATAACTTCATTATCGCGGCCCATTTCTCTTATCAGATTTTTCTAGAAAATTTCCTTAACTAAACTTTATAATTACATTTCGTTACAATACATACATATCTTCTTAATATTCCTAACTACCTGTAAACATTCGACTGACGTTTAGAAATGATGAATAATTTTTCACTAATTATAGTAAATATCTAGTATCAACTTCACAATCCGTTGCAATACATAGACTCAAAATCTTGAAATTACATTGTTTTAGAAATTATGAAATTTACACGCTTTGATTAAACTCGAATTTGATTTTGTTTTCAAACTAAAAATTACGAGAAAGCAGTCTTCGATAATGTAAAGTTTTTTAAATTTAAATCTTCACTCTTCGATTTTAAAATCAAAATTTTGAGTTTGAATGCAAACTTTGCCTTCAAACGTGAAATTTTTAGTTTTTTAATTTTTACTTTAAAATTTCCATATTTCGATTGTAAACTAATGGGTTACATTTCAAAGTTTTTTATTTTACATACTTTAAATTTTACATATTTCGATTGTAAACCCATTTGGATTTGAAACAAAATGTTGAATATGTAAGCTCGAGATTTTTAGAAATTTGGAATTTTTTAACTTTAAATCTTCACATTTTTTTTTAACTTTGAACACTAAAGTGTTTTGATGTTTAACATAAAAGACTTTCGACTTTGAACACAAAACTTTAACTTTTAGTAGAATTAAAAATGTTGATCGTACCGCGGATCAAACTTAGAACCTTTCACGTGGTAGAGGCAAACTCTCACATCATTGAACTACCGCATAGGACCACTTATTGACATCACGTACCCTAATCTCGGTACCCCCTACAAACTTTAAGTTTAAAATTTTTAAATTAATCTCTTTGGTATTAAACACAAGGATTTTTTAATCTTGAGAAATTGTTATTTAGAAATATCTAAGTTTCTTCAATATTAATTCGCTTCCTACTATAAAGAAAAAATTTTAATTTTATACAACAAAATTTTTTAGAATAAATGTAATTTTTCTAAATTATATTTTTATTAACACGAATCAGGCGCGGATCCAGAAAGGTTTTTCGTGGGGGGGGGGGGCACTTCCATCCCTACCAACCCTTTTACATGCTTGAATAGCGCCGCAGACAAAAATTTCAAGTTCATGTGAGATTTTCAATTCAAAATTAAATAATATAAAAAAATTGATTTTCATACGAAACCAAGATCAAAATTCAACCACCATATTGCATGATTAACATTTTATTTCCGACTGAAAATATATAAGATTCTAGTAGAAAAGGAAAACAAAATATAATTTTTATTTCAAACTGAACATTGTCAAGTATATACCGTATAATACAAATAAAACTACAAAACTTTGCAACTAAAAGGTTAACATAATAGAACAAAAACCATAAAATTCAATTTTGTTTTTCGTTAATCTTAACCTGAAACTGTGTGCTTGAATTATTTGGAATTAGAAAATTATGAAATAAATAATAATATAGTAAATTTAAAAAATGGTCAAAATTTCGAAAAATTTGTACCAGAAAAGAGCAGAGAATTTGAAATTTCGAGATCAATGTTAAAATTTCGAATTTAATATTGAAATAGTACAAAAGTAATAAAAACTTGGCTGTGCCAATTTTGACAAAATGATAAAGTTTAAAAAATCCTTAATTCACAAAAAGAAATTTTTCTTTAATTTAAAAAAAAATGTCATAACATACCCATTCATTTCCGTATTTTTGCAAAGCTCAGCTTCTCTTTCATTTCCTTATAAAATTTTGCTAACCAGACATTTTTTTACCTCGGTCAAACATTATGAAAAAACAAATAAAACCAAGAATACACACACAAAACTAATCGTAAATGTTTTTTTTTTTTATTTTAAAACTATGTCACTGTATAGAGTATACATATAAATAAAGAGGGAGAACAAAAAGACTGACTGAAAAAATTAATGTGTAATTTGAGATAAAATTTTGCTCACTTGTTTTGGTGTTGACTGTTTGGTAAATTCTGGGAACTCTTGTAAGCGATAGTTACTAAACATAGCGTCACAGCATCAGATTACATTCGTAAATAAGAAAATCACCGGCGATAAAGCATAAAGCCCATAAAATCAAGTCAATTATTTATTAGAAGAATTTCTGTGAGGCGATCAATTTTGCATAAGAATATTTCTACAAATCAGTGGCGTGTTCTTCATGGAAGCTAGGGAAGCACAGCTTCCCTTGTAAAATAAAAATGTCTATTTTCATTCATGTTTTATTGGCTTTGTCTGCACCAGTTACTCCTTCCACAATTTTAGATTTTCAGAAATCTTCTGTTAAGGAACTGGCGAAGTAAAGGCCAATAAATTATGAATAAAAATACCAATGCTTCGCAAAGAAGATATACAGAATATCCAAAAATGCCCATATTTATTTTATTCTAAAATTTCTTTTTTTACACAACAGTTGCTGCCACTCTTTAATGATATTAGTCACACTTACGATCGAAATTTCAAAATTGTATTTGTAAAATAACATACTCAACTTATTTTTGAGATAATTAACCGGAATTTATTTGTGTACAAATTTTTAACGAACGATAAACAATTGTATGTTATTGAAAATGTCAACATTTTTCAAAATTGTTATTTCAAAAGTCGAATCTTTTCAAAATTTTAACTTTTTTTAAACAATTTAACATGTTTAAATTTTAATTAATCATTGAAAATTTCCACTTTTTTCGAAATTGAGACTTCAAAATTTTTCCTATTCCAAAACTTTCTTTTCCCAAATTTCCTCTCTTGTAAATCTCGACTTTTTCAAAATTTCGACTTTTTTAATTAAATGTCATCTTCCGGCCTCTAGTGAAAGCTTCCATATTTCATCCATTTTTTTCAAATTTTTCGAATTCCAAAATTTCTTTTTTCTCGAAATTTTGTAATTTTGATTATTTCTCCAAATTTCGACTTTTAATTTTGAAATTTGGACTATTTCGTTCTCAACTTTTTTTTTAAAATGCAAACTATTTCTCAAAAAATAAAATAACATTTTTTTTGAAAATTTCGAATATTCCGAAAATATTAATTCTCTTTTTAAAAATTTCGTCCTTGTTGCACAAATTCAGATGACGAAATTGTCAATTTTTTCAAAATTTGCGCTTTTCCTTGTGATTCTGACTGAAAATTTTTACTTCCTTTAAAATATTGACTCCTTTTTAAATTTTCGACCTTTTCACCAAATTCGACTTTTTGTAAATTACAACTTTTTTTGAAAAATTACTCTTGATAATTTGAACCATTTATTTGAAAAATTCACTATTCGCTATTTCTTAATAAAATATACAGAAAGACCTTTTTTAATAATATTTACCGAAAATTTCGACTTTTTTGAAAATTAAGAACAAAAGATATCCAAAATTTAGGCTTCTTTTTGAATTTTCGACTAAAAATTTTTGCGAGAGTTTCAATTATTTAAAAAATCCTAACTTTTCTTAGTAAAATTTATACTTTTGCTCTAAATTTTTACTCGCGTTTAAAATTTCGACATTTTTGATTTTTCCTAAAATCTAGTTTTTTGTCGTGACATTTTGATCACTTTTTCAAAATGTCCTAGTTTTTTTGAAAAATCAACATTTTCTGGAATTATTAGTTTTTCTAAAAATTTGTATATAAAATTTCGAATTTTTTTTGAAAAGTGGGCTTCTTTTCGAAAAATTAGACGTTTGTCAAAATTTCGATTTTTTCTCAGAACTTCAATATTTTTCTCAAAATTTCAATTTTTTTTTGGAAATTGCGACTTTCTTTGTAATTGTAATTTTGTGGTAAATTTGAATTTATATTAAAAATTCGACTTTTTAAATTTGGATTTATTACTGAAAATTTCGACGTTTTTGCCGATTTAGACATTTCAACATATTAACTTTTCAAAACTGTCTTTTTTATAACAATGTAACCTCTTCTAGAAACGTCGACTTTTTTTTATTGAAAATTAAAAAAATTTTTTTTTAAATTATGACTTCAATAATTCGTCTGTTTCTCAAAATTTTGGGTGTTTCTCCATATTTTAACTTTTACTGAAAATTTCGACTCCTTTGAAAATTTGATTTTTTCTAAAATATAGTTTTTGTCGCGACATTTTGACCACGTTTTGAAAATGTGCAAATATTTTGAAAATTCAACTTTTTTTGAAATGTGGATTTTTTGAAAATTTTGATTTAAAATTTCGAATTATTTTTGAACAGTGAGCTTTTTTCGAAAAATTAGACTTTTGTCGAAATTTCGATTTTTTCTCAACGTTTCAATTTTTTTCTCAAGATTTCAAATTTTTTTCGAAATGTCGAAAATTTTTATAGTTTTAAAAATTCTTTGAAAAATTTTACTTTTGTTAAACATTTAAATTTATTTTAAAAACTTGATTTCTTTAATTTAGAAAATTTGGACTTTTTTAACAATTTGGAGATTTCAACATATTAACTTTTCAAAATTTTCTTTTTTTGAATATTTTAACCTTTTCTCGTAATACCGATTTTTTTGACTGGAAATTTCGAATTTTTTTTGAAATTATGACTTGTTTAAATATTTAATTATTATGTTGAGGTTATATATTATTATAGATTATGTTGAAAATTTCGACTTTTTTAAAAATTTGCTTTTTTCTACAATTTAGATCTTTTCCCAAAATTTTGACTATTTTTGAGAAATGTCAATTTTTTAGAGATTTCAGCTTTTGTAGAAATTTACACTTTTTTGAAATATTGACTTAAAAATTTGGACTTTTTTTGAAAAATTTCTGTTTTTATAATCTTTTTTAGACACTTTTTAGACAATTTTGACTATCCAAAATTGCGACTTGAAAGTTTCGATGTTTTTTAAAAATTTCAATTGTTTCTGTAAATTTTAATATCTGTTTAAATTGTTTGAATTTGAACTTGTTTTAAATTTCTTCAAGAATTTTGACTTCTTTCGGAATTTCGAAATTTTTTCAAATTCCGGCATTTGATAATCAGGATCTTTTTAAAAATTTCGTAAATTACATTTTCTTAAAATTTCGATTTTCTTTAAATGTTGAAGTTTTAAAGACCTCAGGAAAAAATATATTTTTGCTTCAGTACCATTTTGTGAATAAAATGATTTTGATAATTTTGACTTTCCAGAATTGTGACTTGAACGTTTCGAAGTTTATTAAAAATTTTAATTTTTTCTTTAAATTTTGAATTCTGTTAACAAATTTTAATTTTTAAAAATTTGAACTTGTTTTAATATTTTTTAAAAATTTTGGTACTTTTTTCGGAATTTCGACTTTTTTTGATATTCCGACATTTCGACAAAAAATAAATTTACATTTTCCTAAAATTTTGATTTTCTTTATATGTTTCAAAGATCTCAGGAAAAAATATATTTTTGCTCAAGTTCCATTTTTTGAATGAAATGATTTTTGTAAATTTTTAACTTAGAATCTTAATTCGAAATTTTGATTAAGGATCCAAATTTAAACTGAAAACTAAACATTAAATATTCAAAGTTTTACTGATCTAGATATTTTTTAAATAAGTTTCGACAATATCTGGACTTAAACTTAAAATTTGTAATTTTTTTCGAATATTTTTTAACGTCTCTTCCAAATTTCAATTTTCTTTTGAAATCCTGAATTTATATCGCTATTTCGATTAATCGAAGCACGCCAGAAAGGAATATTATTTTTTGGATGCTAATGAAAGCAAAATTATTATTAATCCTTTTTAAGGGTTTCCGGTCAGCTTCCCTATTCATAAAAGTCACGACACGCCACTGCTACAACTTTTTATTCTTTATTTTATTTCGTATTTTTTAATTATTTATTTTGAACTTCTTGAGCATCTCGGGAGGGGGAAGCACTTGCACTTGGTGCCCCCCCTCTGGATTCGTCACTGACACGAATATAATCGGTGAGGGACCTATTACGATGTAATCTGTGAGTAGTTGCTTTCAGCAGGGAGATATTAAATTGCAAAAAAAATCTGGTCCCTAGTAATATTCAGAACAAAAAAAACGTTGGGTCCTGACCATATTTAATATTTTGGAAAAAAGAACGTTATCACCTCAAAATAATGTTCATCGTCCAAAATGAGAAAACATCATAGACACACTTCTGAAGCCCCCCCGTCTCCCCAATGCTTTGAGCTAGCTACCGCTTTGGATATAATGTTTAACGTTCACCGAAATATAATTTATTTTTGTTCAGAAAAAAACACAGACCTATATTATGAAATTATAGCCTATATTTCATGAAATAAGTATAAAAGTTGTAGAAAATGTATAAACTTTTACATATAAGGTTTTATAGAAATTATTTCTATTGGTGCAGCAAGTCATATTTACATAACGTCGATCGGCTTTGATTCATCATTTCGACCACATATTCGGTATCTTCCCTCTCTTGTAAATCATCCTCTTCATAAACATCAACTACTGGTCCCCTATTTGGACCTTCATCCTTGAAATGAGCAAAGGTAATAGATGTTCAATCAATAAAACTAACTAAAAAATAGTAGTTATTTTATACCTCATCATCGACTTTGAATTTAACACAATCCATAAACCTAATGATTCTCACTGATTTAAAACAGACATTATCTTCACTCCCTTTGTAGTTTTTTATGCAACATATAAAAGTACAAAGATTTGAGATCAGGACTAGAGGAAGAGCCAGGAAAAAGACTGTATTAAGGCAAAATTCCGTTCTTCTAAAATATATAACGAAACTTAGATTAAGGTACAAATTGAACATCAAATCTTGATTCTGGACCAGAAGTTATTTGACTGCTCGTATCTCTAATGAAATCAATTCACAATATTTACATTGAGAGAGGTCGAACAGATCTTTCTAGAGTAATAGGATGCACAGGCCAGCCCCCTACATCATAAACAACTTGTTTTCCTTTTATGCACTGCTCCTGATATTCATCCAGCGGTCGTGGCATATCAACCAGCAGGGAAAGTCCAAACAAGCCTATCCATGGCGAATAAAATAGTCCAAGCAACCCTTTTGTTAATCCTACAAAAAAGAGTTTTGCATCTCATCCCAATAAAAATAACAAGCTGATTTAAATTTTAACCGATTTGATTAGTGTCGATTATCAAACAAAGTGAGTACAAAAAAGAATCAGAAGTTGTAAACTCTGAAAAACTGACACGTTTTTGCTAAACCTATCATTTGCTTTATTAGATTAATAGATAATAAGACACAAGTGTTACGTCATGATCGCCGTTCTTGTTGCGGTACATCAAGTTTCGCCTTCTATACAATTTAAATTTCACACGTACACTGGCTGTTTTAAAACATTTATTTTAAACAAATTGTCGCTTTCGCTATACCGGTTTACTCGTTAGATTGAAGGGACATCGAGAAGACATAAGAAAAACTCAAACAAAACTATCATCCTCGACAAGTCTTCCTTGGAACCTTCTTCCAATGAGTAGGCAGAAATAAAAAGCTACTTACCTAATAGTATTAATAGAAATATCACACTAATGAATATAGTTAGTATTAGAACAGGAATGTTTTCGCATAACTTTTTCTTGTAGTACAACATTTGTTCCGGGGACTCGCACACTGTCCCTCGGCCCGCTCTGTATTTAAAATTAAGCTCATCATTTGCATAGGCAGACGCACTGGTCCAAATTAGATACAACGTTAAGCAAATTTTGACGCAAAACATGAAACATGACGGGATGTTTTCCAGTCTGTGTCCTTTGATTAAATGCAGGCGAACATATTAGCCACAGAGTTGAAACGAGTTTTGAAAGTGGCGCGAATGTGATCAAGATAACACAGAAAAAAATGTTCTTCAGTTTCCTCCTTTTTTTAATACGTCCGTGACACATTGATTTTTGTCTCCAGATTTTAAATTTATACTTTCATACCATTTTTTACTTAAAATTTTGAGTGAACTCAAAAATTCGGTCTTTCAGATTTTTTTTCGAAATTCCCGATCATATTTAATTGTCGAACGACGATTTTTTTCATATATCTTCTACACATTACATAATAATTATGTATGCTTCCTTTTAGAAAATCTCAAGTATAAACTGGAAATTTCGGTAAAAGTTAGATTTCAATTTTTTCTCATTTTATGTTTACACTGTCTTTTTTTAATATTTCTTCTTGATTTTAAATTGAAAATAATGACTTTTTTCCAGAAATATTTTGTTATATTTCCAAATTCATTTGAATTTATTTCTTAAGCATTTGATTGGAAACTTAAAATTTCAAATTAAAAAAAATGTTTTCTTAATCTCAGTTTGGGTTAGACATTTCAAATTGTTTTCGAGATTTCGACTTTTTCGCAAAATTTCAGGTTTACACTTTTTAAGTTCTGATTTTACAATGAAAATTTCAACTTTTTCTAAAAATTGACCTCAAAACTTTCACTTTTTTTAGAAGTTGCCAATGTAAATTCACTTCAACTTATTCTTAACACTTTTTTTTGAAATTAAGACATCAAAATTCAAAATTTTTGTTCGAAATTAAAACAATACATTTTTAAAATTTTTCACTTAAACTCGAAAGTTAGAGTTTTTTTAAATAGTTTAGATATTGTTTACGAAATTTTGATGTTAATTTCGAAATTGTGCTTTATTGTTCTCGAAATATTCTTTCACATAAAATCTGAATATTTTTCGAAATTTTAACGTTCTCTAAATTCATTCTTCTAATTTTTATCTTTTTCCCTAAAATTTTGTTTTCAAACGCGATATTTCGATTAGCACCTTCATTTTTCTTTAATAAATCACCATTTTTTTTTCGAAATTTCGTACTTGTAGAAAAGAGACAAGTCACCAACCATTCGCCTGTTTTCCACTGATTCGATAGACTCGGTCAAATTCTTATCATCAATTAAGCAAATCGCTCTACTTTGAATTGACTCCAAAAAAGCCAAAATGTGCTTTGGGGCTGAACTCAAAACATGAGAACTCTATTCTGTGATGGCCTAGCATGAGTTTTGCAGAGAATGAGCAGCTGATGGGATGTGAAATGCTTTTTATTCCTAAAAAGAAAACCCAGCTTCTGAGAGGCGGTCCATGAGAATGTCGATTGCATTATCCTTACTCTCTGATATAAGTATCTACTATCCTGAGAGAAGCTATTCGAGACTTATCTGCACAAGTGTGAGAAGATAGCTTCTCTCAGGATAGTTGACACTTTCGTCAGAAAAAAATATAGTTTATGTCAGAGAGAATTATACGGAATAAAGTGTCTAGTGAAAACGCACAGTTAGAGAAAACATTGTCCTGAGCATTTAGGCATATTAGATTTTTTTTTCCGTTGCAGTATGATCTCGAGATCCCGATTAATCATCCGTATCTGATGTTTCCTTAGCTTAGATTATCTGAGAAAAAGAACTATTATAAAGCTAAAAGATCGTTTATGTGTAGCAGAAACAGAGTAGGACACGTAAGGGATCACTGGGGTACCTCTGTATTAAGCACAAATGTCTCATTGTCAGATGAGATGCCATCACAACAATCTGAAGAGATCTGTCATTGGAATAACTACTCATTGAGTTTAAACATTGTAAAGCTGTCGAATTTTTAATTGTTTAAAAAGTGATTCCTTTAGATTCATCCTCGAATTTGTCATGTTAGAGGTAGCTTGGAGCCAATAATCTTGCAACATGACAACGCTCCATACACCTTAGGCGCAACTCCAGAGGTTCTACCAAACCTGAATCGATTTCACACTCTTACTACTCCGATCTTGCACCTAGTGATTTTTATTGCTTTTTTTTTACTTTGAATAGACTTCAAGGATAATCATTACCCCTCGGACAATGCGGTGAAGGCAACTATCAAATTCTAGATTCGAGAAGTCAGAATTTTGTAGTGACTGAATGAAAAAAAAAATTACACCCTGGGAGAAATGTGATAGCCTTAACAATGACTACAGTAGAGACTCGATAATTCGGATCAATTAAAGCTATAGCTAATCCGGATTAATAAAAGATCCCAAGCGTCTTCTGTTCCCAAGAGTTCTTTGTTACTTTTTGGCTAAGTTAATGCTTTTAATGCATTTACCATCATCCCCGTCTTCTAATAGTAAAAACATATATGCCAAAAGGCCTTTTCGATAATTAACCTTTGTTAATCTGATAGCATTTTGATTCATAGGCAGTATTACAGCCGTGCAATCTTCACTAATTAATTCCTCCTCAGAACTGTGACTTGGTGCATTATCTGCCGACAATAAAGCAGTAGCGTGCATACAATGAAGACAAAAAGGCATTGCCTACCCTAGTAGAATAAAAAAATATATATAATGCAGGCCTGCTCGTAAATAAAATTAATTTTTCAGCGGACAGGATTTTTTTATTAATGCTTTTATTAATGCAAAGTTAACACGAATACGGTAATATTCCAATGACCAGTCACACTCCCTCACAATATTCCTATGTAGGTGGCCCATAAACCAAACGCATAGGCAGATAACAATACCATAACGCTTATATGGAGTAGTAAAAGCCATAGAGTAAATATAAACTAGAGAAGACAATAAACAAACCTTCGTGTCGTTATTGGAGTGAGAGGAAAGATGTTTATCAACATGAATTTTTTGGCAGACAAAGATTGTTTTTTGCAATTTTGTCGTTAATTTCAGCTTTAATGAATTTAAATCTAGTGTTCGTTATGCAGCATAGTGACTAGAAGTAGTTCATATCGTTAATTGTTAGTAAAAAGGGTTATTTTAAAAATAATTCGTATACTTCAAAGAGAAGCGTGTTCAAGATCGTTTATTGAGTAGAACACAAGGTCGTATTCACATCGACTGCTTTCTAAAATTATCTATTTCAATTAACCTACTAGTAAAAAAATTGATGTGGATGGAAAAATGCTATATCCGACCAAAAATGGGCCATATTAGTCAGTAAGTTTTTTTTAATACAATGAGGTCCAAAATTAACGCATCAATTCAATATTTACGTAATTTAAAATTCATGAGCAGGTCTATACTGAATTCTAAAATGAAACTTTTTGAGCATAGTTTTATCCTTTTCTCTTCAACTTCCTCGAAGTGACAATTACCCGTTTAAGATTTTAAAATTGAATGAGAGTGTGCTTGATAGGTCATTTGGAAGGGATTTTAATTATCTATTCAGCAAAGTTTTTTTGAATTTTATTAATATTCGTTGAGAAAAATAAATCTGACAATTTTAAAATGTATTTGAAATGTATCTCAGTTATGCTCATGTATCAAATATCTGTGAAATCTGACTTATCTAATTGATTTTGTAATGCACAGACCAATAGGTTTGAACATTTATTAGATTCGAAGTTTGGAAACCAAATACCGGTTTCGATCTTGTTAGATCTCGTCAGTTTGGTATATCCAACATTCGAGTTGGATATACCAAACTGACGAGATCTAACAAGATCGAAACCGGTATTTGGTTTCCAAACTTCGAATCTAATAAATGTTCAAACCTATTGGTCTGTGCATTATAGAATCCTTGTCTTCTGGGAATTCTCCTAGAGAGCAACCGCTTCGCTAGGTGGCAGTGTTTCAACTGTTGGTAGTTCAGCTACCTATGATTCACTATACACGCCTAGAGGGCTGCATGAATTTGTAGTCTAGGTTGCATTCTTCTTGCATAATTGATTTTGTGTCATACTTATTCAATTTGAATGTATTCCTTTTTTCTGATGGCAAAATATCCAACACGAAGGAAGAAGTAAAAAGGATTTCCTTTTTACATATCAGAAAAAAATATACTTTTTTTCTATACCTGCAGTTTATCAGTAAAATCCTGTATGGCGTTAAATTTTAAATCTAACATGACGTTTTTTTCAAGCCTAATTTGATACCGCCTCGTTCAACCCCCTTGAAGTGACAGCTACCATTTAAAATTTTTAAATAGAAGAAGGACGCTTACTATAGCACATCTGAAAGGATTTTTAATTCTCTATCCAGCAATATAAAATTTTCCTAATTTCTGTTAATTTTTTTTATTGAAAAATATTAAATTTTTCCTGATGTGTAAAAAAGAAACTCTCATTTACTTTTTTTCTTGTGGGTATTTTGCCACTTAGATATCGGAAAAAAATAAATTAAATAGTTATGATGACACAGATTCAATCAGAAAAGTCACCCAACGCTTCAAAATTTATTACATAAATCTTTGCCAAGTTGTTGAAAAACAATAATTTAGATTTGCAACGAAAACGTCTGATTTATTTAAAAAAGTAATATGCTTCAGTATTAGATATTAGTTACATTAGGCAATATCAATTTAGAAATCTTTGATTTATTAGAAAATCATTTATACGATGAGTATTAGGACAATTTTTTATTTTAAGAATATTTCATGATGTTAGGCAGGTGAGTTTTTGCAAAAAAAATATAGTTAGGACTGATTAACAAAGTTCTGATTGATTTTAATAAGCTATTCTATTGGGCCAGTCAGGGACTGTAGAATGTTTTGATTGAGAGAGCGTACCCGCACGATATGTTGCCCACAACATCAACTACAGAAAATAGCCTGGGTGTCGTCTCTAGTCACAAACCACTAATACTTGTTAGTGGTTTGTATCTCTAGTTATAAAACATCTTTGGTAAAAGCAGCACCTTTTACGTGCTAAGGTGCATATGGTAACCACATCTTTGTACATTACATTAGAATTTTCCATTCCGGTAAATCCCCTAGGTATTAACTTATAATGCAATTTGTTAGTCTTGTAATCGTCCACGTTTCGTGTGTGTTTTGTAGTGTTTATTTAGTACAAACCGAAATCATTGGTTTTATTTTATAAAAAGCTTTATTCAAGACCTTTAACATATACACTGTTAGTGACAGTACGAAAATGCAGTGAAAATGCGATCATTGTGGTTTAAAAACTTTCATTGGTGTTCAAATCATTTTAAAATAAACACGAAATTATCGCAAGAGGACGTTTTATTCCTCCACTTAAGCTTGTGTTTGGATATTTCTGTAAAAAAATCTATGACAATTACAAATAGATTATTATTTTCAAAAGAAAAAAAATGCGTGGACTCAAAAGTTTAATAATTCATAAAGTTTAGTTCCACTTTCAAACGTGCGAATAGGATTCTTGCAACGATTTTCTGCTCTGTAAGTAGAGAATAATTTTTGCTACGTTACATTTACTCCAACGTTTACTTTTGTCTATATTGGAATCATCGGATATCTATTTGCCTACCCTGTCTCAAATGGCACTGCACGCCACTGCTATACAGCTTTTTTAGAAAGTTGTTGGTTTTTAAAAATGACTTCACTTGTTTGCAAAACGAATTGTGAAAGCAGTCCTTAATAATTGCAGAAGTCATCCATGCATTACCATTAGAGACGTATTTCCACGGGTAAAGCTTTGTTGTTGAATATCATCGGATTCTTGGCTTTTCCAAAGACAAATAAAGTGAAGTTTTTGGATACCACCGCCGTTTGTGCAGACTAGAAACGCGATTTGTTCTTTGCTAGACTTTCTGCTACACCACTTTCTTTCAAAAACGCCTTAAGACAAATTAGGACCAATGACCATATATGTAACGATTGCAAATCTGAATTATTGAATCATACAGTCCGGATTACAAGCTGCATAATGTAAACTTGGCGTGAATCCGTACTGTCACTCTCCCGATTATCGAGTCTCTACTGTATGTTGAAAAATATATTTACGATTGTGAAACTAAGAATTTTTCTTTAAGGTACTTTTTGCATGATCTTGCTATTTGTGTTCTACAAACATTACTTTTCACCCTACCTTCGTAAATTAGTTTTCTCTGAAACTTTTTTTCACAACATTTCATTTTATACTTCCAGATTTTACTTGGCATTCTCTAAAACGTTGCTTCAGTCAGTTAACGTTTACTCGATTAAAAACTGCAGCTTCAATTCAATTTATATTTTTTAAAAACTTGGGCGTTATTTCAAAATTTTGAGTTCTAACCTTTTAATTTTCACTCTTAAAATTTACATTCTGGGGCGAATTTTTTTGAAACGTTTTTTGAAATCTTTTTTTGCTTAACATGCGATTTCCGTTCAACAAGAAAAATTAGCATGTACATGGATTTTAAAGACGGCTTAGGAGAAAAAATAATAACCACGTCAGTTCATTCTTAAATCTTTAATAATTGAACTAAAAATAATATTTCGTATATGCATAAGCAGTAAAAAACCATTAATTTAATCGAAAAATAACTAGTCTAGTAAATGGAGAGAAAGGGGGATGGGTTTTAGGTTTACCATCTTCTATTGCGCCCACCACCATCACGGTATCCATATCCTCCACCTCTACCACGATTTGCAGCTCGATCGGCTTCCTTGCGTTCCTTCCATGCATCATGCCTTTCGGCCATCGAGTATAATTCCTCGGGAACATACTGAAAGAAGTTCCATTGGAGTTATTTCATTAAACCAGTCAGAAGGTATTTTAATATTTTAGTAGTTTGATATACCTTATTATTTATTTATTGGAATTATAAGGTAACTAAATTCTTTTTCATGAAAATTTTGTAAATAGGAATTTGAAACTCGCATTCAGACTTGTCTTTTGTAATCATTTTTCTTACCTGTACTGCTTCTTCCAAAATTGCTATCAATTCTTTGGCCTGCGCCCAATCTGCACGAGTAAAAAAACTAATGGACTGCCCAGTTTTACCTGCCCTTCCTGTTCTGCCCACACGATGCACGTACTCTTCGATATTTCTTGGAAAATCGTAATTGATAACATGCCTAAAAGTAACCATTAGCACCACTACCTCTTAACCCATTCATGCCCAACGTTGAGTTGTAGCACCAATTTCATATGGGAAAATGCAACTCTGGGCATGAATTGAAGCACTTACGTAATGTCCACTATATCCAAACCTCTCGAAGCGACGTCGGTCGCAATTAATATTTGGACGGTTCCATCGGCTATATCCAAAAGAGCTTGCTCTCGATCACTCTGTTCCCTATCTCCATGCATGGTTTGACAGGATATGCCCATGATGGACAGCTCTGAAGCCAAATCGTCGGCCCTCGATTTCTTCCCGCAAAAGATTATAACTTTTTCATCTGGAGTCAGATTTTGAACAATCTCGAGGAGCTGTATAGGAAAAAACAGATATAATCAGGATATTTTTGAGAATCAACAATGTTTCCTACCGCGTTCATTTTCTCTTCATCTTTGTCTTCCAGCAGGCGGATCAGTTGCGATACGGTGTGCGTTGCAGCCAGATCGAGGGTACCAACGTAAACCTGCACCGGATCGTCCATATAGGAGTCGGCCAAACGGCGCACTCCGGGGGGCCAAGTGGCGCTAGTCATCACTGTCTGACGGGTCGGTCTTATCATATACATGATTTTTCTGATTTGAGGTTCAAAACCCATGTCCAGCATTCTATCTGCTTCATCTAACACCACGTAAGTTACTGATTTAACGTTCAAGTAACCTATCAAGAAAACAAGACAATTAATAAAATTACCAAAGAATTATCAAACGCTTGTTTCACTTACCAGCTTGAACTAAATCATTTAGCCGTCCAGGGGTTGCTATAACAATGTCTACACCTTTGGTTACTGTATTAACTTGTTCCCTGCGGTTGCCGCCTCCGTATATGCAAACCCTAAAAGAATAGAATACGTGTTACATTGTTATTTTTCACAAAGTTTCAACTTCTGGAAACAGTTTTTATAAAAATTTTGAGGTTTTTTTGTGATTCCTATATATTTTATAGAAATTAGACAATTCTCGAATTTCCACTTTTTGTCAAAATTTCCACTCTCAGGAAATTTTTTTTACTGATTATTCGAACAAGTATCAGAAAGCATTGGACCAAGTTTTGCTTTTGCTGAAAACCGAATATGAGCCGATAGTATTTAATTTGTTTAAAAACTGAAATTTTGAAATTAAAATAAATAATCCGATTTTTTTAAAAACATTAAGTAAGTATTTCCCAACATCTACAGTTTTTTTAAGTTTATTAACAATTTGACTTTAGAATTGAAGTTTTAATTATTTCCAGACCTAATCCAATTTTTCCGAAAAACAGTTGAGATTTTCAATTCAAATAAAATTTTGTACTTTTGGAAAATTTGGGCAATAATCTAAAATTATACTTTAAATTAAAAATGTTCAAATCCAAAACATGTTTTTAGAATTCTGGTCTTAAAATGAGTTTTTAATGTACTGCTCGAAAAAAAGTTGAAATTTTAACTTAAAACTTGAAATTTTGATTTTTTTTTAAATGTAATTTTAATCTCATCATTTCGGCTCTTAAATTTTTGATCTAAAAATTGAAGATTTGAAATTAACCTTACTTTGTGAAAAAGCAATGAAATAATAGTCCAATACATAAAGCAACTCTTTTACTCCCTGCTCCCAAAACTAGTACAAAACTTACGCATTTACGCCCTTATATTGGTACTTCTTGACTTCCTTATCAATCTGAAGAGCCAATTCTCTGGTAGGAGCCATAACTAACACCAGAGGTCCATCTCGTTCTTCTCTGGTACTAGGTTGTCCATCTATATGTATAAGGGCGGGTAGCAAAAAAGCCAAAGTTTTCCCTACAGAAAAATCGTCATTAGGTACAAAAAAATCCGCAAACACGCGACATTACCTGTTCCAGTTTGGGCAATTCCAATTAAATCTTCACCCTTCAACAGAACCGGCCAAGCTTGGCTTTGAATTGGCGAAGGTTTTTCAAAACCCGCTTTGCGGATTTCCTCCAGGATTTCCGGATAATTATGGAATGCGTGCTCAAATGTAATGCACGGTTTTGGAATGGGTTTACTATCTGTTTTCTTGAAAGTTCTATCAACAACGATATTGTTGTTTTCCAAGCGGAACTGCTCGACTTGTTCCTCCGTTAAGCGAGTTACTTCAGGGTGTTCTTCGTAGAAAAACTTTTTAATTGGGGGCAATTGGTCCCATTCCGCTTTTTCTTTCTCTTCCTAATTTTAAAAAGTATGGTGTTACTGTACAACGAATAGTTTAAAAGCAACCTACAAAGTATGGCACCATACAAAGTAAAGCGTTGCTTTAGGTGCTCATGTGGTTATAACTTACACATTCTTGGAAATAAGCTTGCCAATCGATGATTTTTTTTTCTTCACCATTGTCTGGAGCAGGAGTTTGCTGAACCTTTGAATTACTCTCGTAATTGGTCGAGTGGAAGTGATTTGGTCTTTCTCTATCCACCGTTAAGTCGCTTATCAATTCTTTAGCCCGCGAGACTGCACTTTCGTCACCGTATAGCTTTATTATTGTGTCATCACCATCGCAGTCTTTAGTGACCTGAATCTTAGCCTGGGACTCAAACTGGAGGTCATTAATTTTAGAGCCACCTTTCCCTACATAAGAGTCGAAGTAAATACAAAAGCACAAAAAAAAAACATCTGGATAAATCGTTCGAGTGAGCTAATGACCAAAATAAATTACTTTCAAGGGTAAATTGCCGCTTCTGAAGACATATCTTCCCTTGAAGGTAACACTACACTTCAAATATGATTTTAAAGATTAAAGTATGGAAAATATTTCACATTTTTACTAAAAACCAACAGAAGTTTCGGTTTTGGCCACAAAAACTCCGTTCAACTGCGATTCGACTCAACTTTGATTCAGCCGAAGCTTAATTAAGTTTTAAGTAGGAATTTGCAGGAAAAAATTCAAATTATGAGAAAAATTCAAGTCAAAAAATTTAGTGAAAAACTGTTAATTTTGTAAAAAAAATTAGAAATTTGTAAAAATTTCTCGAAAAGTCTTAATTCCGATAAAAATTTCGACAAATAAGGTAAAATTATATAGAAAACGTTGAAATTTTCAGTTTATAATCATTCATAATCGAAATTATGGAAAAATTGAAAGAAAATCTTATTGAGTAGTCAAATTTTCAAAAAAAAAAACGAAAACAACTTAATCACAATTAAGAAAAAAATTACGAAAAAAAGTTGAAATTTTCAATTTGTAATCAGTAGAGGCCGGATTTTACGTAAAATCCTATGATCTTACCTTTTCACGTTTTTTGGCGTTTTTCATGCGTTATTGCCTAATTTCAATTTCGCTTGTTTTTTGCCTTTTTATAAATGATTTGGAACTATTTTAAAAAAATGTCGTGCCTTTTCTATGGGTTTTTCCAATTATATTTACACTTCTGAAGAAGTTAAGCAGAAATATGTACTTGTTAAAATAAGGGTAATAACCTGGTAATGACAGACACAGCGGTTTTTGACCATCATAACATAATGAGAAGCTTCAAGTATAAATTTCCAAGAAATGTAATTTAAGAACAATTACTCTTATGACCCTTTTAAGATTTACCTGTTATTGTGACAAATACAATTAAACTCTCTTGTTTATATCTATCTTAATTTCCAAGTAAAAACAAATGTTGGGGTAAAATGATAAAATTAGGGGAAGAATATTCATTTTCTAAAATTTTTCTTTGAACTGTCTTATGTAAAGTGCACTTGTGTGAAAAATGCCTCCAGCAAGACAAAGTGCTCTAATTAACCATGTAGTTTGAATTTAACTGGAGAAAAATCGTTTAATTGTAGATGTTGAAAAATTCTTGTAACAAAACGATTTTACAATAGAAAATATTGAGATACATTTAATTTGTTGTTGGGGAAAAAGCAATATTCAAAATGGTCAATAATGTTTTATCTTGTTAATTGTGGTTTTGACCTTTTGATGCCTTTTTTAAGCGTATTTTGCCTTTTTTGGCCGTTATAATAATAAAAATAAATACTCAAGATTAATAACAAAATTTTGATGTTTTTGGTAAAACTAAATTATTAAATCTCTAACGATTAAAATCCACCGGTTTGTGACAAAATTTCGAATAAAAATATCTTGATATTTTGGATTTAATCAGGAGGAATGCGTCAAAATTTCAAGAAAAAAATCTTAAATTTGGAAAAACTGGAAATTTACAAAAGTAATTTAATAATAAAATAAAAATTGCAGACATAAACTCGTTTAAAATTGGAATCTCCAGGAAAAACAGAGGAATTTCCAGCTTAAACTCGACATTTTTCTCTGTAAATTGGAGGGAAGTGAAATTTATTTCCAATTTTAACTTTTAGTTTCCCAAAATTTGCCTTATTACTACTAAGCTACCAAAAGATTTTCTAGAAAGCTGCAATTCTTAAGTTTTACCACAAAACCATACTTAAAACTTTGAATTTCTTAATTTTACTTTTTTTAACTCGTACTTACCTATGATACGTCCCACAAATCTTGAGGGAACCTTTATGGTGACAGCTTCACCATTCTGCTCAAATCTGTTCCTGTTGTCTCCGCGATTTTGGTTGAAATTTCTCGGCTCCCTTCTATTATCAAAATTTCTGGATCTTCTCTGATCTCCGCCACGATTTCTGTCGTTACCATCTCTCCAATTGCCACCACCTGGGGCACCATTGAAAGGGAAATTGTTCGAACGGTTGGAACTTGTGAAATGTGCTGAAGCAACATACTGTTCTTGTGGAACCCCTTGAGGAACGTACGGTGATGCGTCCCAGTCTTCGTTAAACATGGTTTTGAAGCTGGTTTATTAAATCGTGCGGTAAAAAGAAGGTTGTATTAGGTTAACCTTCTTTGTGTAATATCGGGGCAATACTGGACAAGATAAGTACTGTTAGTTGGTGTACAAATAACATAAACCACAACCGGTGTGGTTTTAATACAACTGTCCTTAAATTAGACAGCAGAAAACAGACAGTTGTTGCCGACAAAAAAGTCTACGCAAAGACACAATCAAGTCAACGCATTTTTGACATTTTAAATTTGACATGCCTATTTCTATTTGATGCGAATACTTACTATTATTGGACCAATTAATTGCAAGAAACCACAATAAATTGTTTTCAGGTGACGGAGTTTGTAACTGCACTTAAATTACAATTTTTCAAACATTTATACATTTGACATGTAATTTGCCTACCACAACATTGTGCCTACACTTCATTTTGTCTACAGGCTAACCACAGAAATATCGTATTTAGAGATGGGTCGCGCGATAGGCGCCAGGAGCATGACAGACTAAGGCTAGCCGCACACGCACGGAATTCTGATTCAAGGTAAGGACCGGTTAGGAAGGGGAGCAGAACAGGGCATCGAGAGCAAAAATCGCCAAGATCGATTATACAAAATTCCAGATCAAACCTGATAATTTTATAAAATATTTATGTGTACATATTTTAAAATTGGAATTTCTATTTATTTACGAGCTCTATTTGAAGTGTTGTTTAAAACAGGATTTTGGTGCTTTAAAATTTCAAATTTCATTTTAAAGTTTCCACTAATTTCCTAAAATGTCGAAATCAGATCATTTTTACGATTTTACTAGAAATTTCTATTTCTCTTCCTAAAAGTTTAGTTATAAAATAGAAATTTCTTCTCGTAATTTCGAATTTAATTTTAAAATGTTCGACATTTTTCGCATAATATTGATATAAAACTTTCCTCCTCAAATTTCGATATATTTTTTTTTACTTTTGATATTAATGTTTCAACTTCTCTTGTGGAAATGTCGAAATATATTTTACATTTTGAGTTAAAATTTTTAAAATTCTGAGTGTTCCTCAAAACTTCGACTTTTTTCTCAAGTTGGTTACTTAAAACTACATTTTTTTTCCCTAAAATTTAAAATTTTGGGTCAAAATTTTAGAAAATTTTTGTTTTTCGAGTATCTGGACTGCTCCCAAAACTGCCTCTTTATACTTGAAACTTTTTACTTTTTCCTATAATTTCATGTTTAGCAGCGAAAATTAAACTATTTTCCAAAATTTCAGTTTTTTTTTCAAATATTTCAAATTCAAAATTGGTTTTCAGATTCGACTTAAGGTTCTAAGATTAAAACCGAAAAATATTGACTCTAATAAAAAATTTGACCATTTTTCTCGATACTTGAAAAATAAACTGATAATTTTGGTTATTAATATTTGAAATTGCTGTGAACTGTTAATAGCGTAAGGTAACATGTAACTTGTGCCGTCTAAGGGGCTTTCAAGAAAAAGAAACTTCCGAGTTTAAAAGTTAAAATTTCGACTTTAAAAAGTCGTTTAATCCGTAATTTCTAACTTAATCTCGAAATTCCGCCTTTGCACTTGAAATTTTGATAAAATAGTCAATATCTCAAGAAAAATAGTAACTTCGAGTTTAAACTCTATTAAAATAAAAAATTTCATCTAAAAAACAAAATTTCTACTTTAAACACCATATTTTGACAACAATATGATATCTCGAGATTAAGGTCGAAATTTCTTTTTTTTTTCCATTCTGCCTTTTGTAATTAGTACTCACATTCTTTAATAAAATTAAGAGTTTAGAAATACAATTTTAGTTAGGAATAAATAATGTCCAAGAATATTAATTATTCGTCATAGTAAATGCTTTCTTGCTTTTGCTTCTTCTTCTTGTCGTCTTTAGTTACGGGTTTAAGATGAGCAGCAGCTACAATATCCCTGAATAAAACGAAAATGGAATTTGATTTTTAAAATTCAATAATCCGAAGTCACAGACCTGAATTCATCATAATTTTTTGATGAAACAGCGGCTCGAATTTTGGCGTCATTTCTAATCCAGTACAATTTATCTTCGTCGATTGCTCCTTGCAGTTCCTCATATAATTTTTCTGATTTCTTAGTCATTAAAATTCGTTGTTTGCGCTAAACCTTTGGTGACACAACTGGGAAAAAATCAGTCTAGTTTGATCGATGTTTGGTAACTATGGAGACGACTTTCCACGAAATACCTTCAATTTTAAATTTGTCGCTTTCAATGTAATTGAAAAGATCGAAATTTTGAAATGATAGCTTCATTCCGAAATTTCATTTTTAATCTAGAAAGGACTTCACTGAAAATTTTGACTTTAATCCTTTCAGTCAAGAATTATTTTTTCTTTTTTAAAAATTTAGGATTTGCTGACCAGTTCTTTGAATTAAATTATCATTTTTCACTAACGCAAAAGGGACCTAAGGGGACTCCCATGTATCCCGAAATGAGGACAATCTAATGTGCTATCAGTAAAAATTTCAAATTATTGAACACATTTATTAAAAAAGTCAGTTCTTTCTTTCCTTCCTTAAGGTAAATTTTTCTTCGCTATTAGGTCTCCATAATTATGAAGGCACCTTTAACTACCAACGTCCATCACATCAGGTTTAGACTAAAGGTCCATTTTCGGGTTGTTCTTTTATTCGTCACTATCACATATACTTCGCGAAAGAGGGGTTCCTCCCCATATTATTTACGGAAAACTTTAGATATTACCAGTGCCTTAGCGCTTTTTTCAAAACGACCACCTGAGTCATCAGCCAGATCTTAAATTTCAGATAAATTATTAGCAAAATGATGTTTTTCTTCTGTAAGCACCCTTAGTCGACTTCAGACTCCAAACATTGCAAATTACTACAAAATAAGCCTACCAAATGAAGAACACAAAAAAAAGTGTGCTATCACGAACTTTACTCCGCAATGTCCTCAAATGAGGACAAACATAAAGTAAATAATTCACTTACTTTTTGCTCCCCAGAATTTTATTAGGTATTACCTTTAAAAACAAACTTGTCTACAGAAAAAAATACAAGTTTGCTTTTAAATCTACGACATACCCGTGGGTTTGCAAAAGACATAAACATAGTACAACAGAGTTCGATTGAATGTGTGTAAACAAACCTTTTTGAAAACAACACAACTGGATAAAAAGTTACAACTGTTTTTAATTTAAAAATGGTAAAAATGACGAAATCTGAATATAAGAACCGGCCGCGTGCTTCTCAGCCGCCCTTGTGCAAACCTAAAAAAAGCGCCCCTTTCAAATTCAATTAAAATCACAAAATTTCGACAAAAAAAGCGAATGTTTGATAAAAACTGGAAATTACGAGGCAACATTCAAATTTCAAACTTATACTGGAAGATTTGAGAAAAATCTAAATTCATAAAAAAAGTAGGGATTAGAAAAAAACGTGAATTTTTAGTTGAAACATGTCGAGGAAACTGAATTTCGAAGACAAAAACTGAGATTTCGAGAAAAATTTGAAATATCTTTAAGTTGCCGAGATGTAAATGGATGTTTAAATTCTGAAAGTCGAAAGGGAAAAATAAAGCAATATAAAAATTTAAAAAAATATATATTTCAAAAATTTTCGATTGCTCTCAAAACTGATTTTTTTTAACTTGAAAATAATTAGACTTTGAAAATTAAATTTTCAATTTTTTTTCCAAATTTTATCTTTATCTTAAAATTTTGGGTTTTTCGTCATTAGAATTTTAAGATGGAAGTCGAAATTTCGAGATTAAGTTCGAACGTCCAATATTAAATAATCTGGTTTTAAAATTGGCTTTTTCTTTGATTCTGCAGCATAATCTTTTTGTTTTTCTTTCTTTTGACGTAATTAATTTCTAATTTTCAAAACGGAATACTGCAATCACAAAAAAGAAAGTATAAGTATCTCTAAAGATGATAGCTTGGCTATTGAAATGCGTTAGAGCAACTGTTGTTGTGTTTTTTATCTTTCTTGGTTTCAGGGAACAAGATTTGTATATCAATTTTTGATGATAACCAAGGACCAGTCCATTCAACCAAAAAAACTATAAGAAAGAAAAAGGTTAAAAACTCCAATTTCGAAATTTCACCTTTCTTGGAACCTGAAATTTCTTGCTTAAGATTTTTTTAATTGTAGGTTTTTTTCTCTGGACACTCACCTTTCTTTTATAATTTCCAGCATCTTTTCTGAAGATTTTTGAGATCACACCTAAAATTTCAAGGTCGAAGTCGAAATTTAAAAATTTTCATGGAAATTAATTTTTACACACATAACAATGAAAGTTGTTATCTAAATTAAGTTTTTCTTAAGATGGGCTTTTTTACAAATTTTAAATTTTTTCTATAATCATCGTTAAGCTCAAACATTCGACTTTTTTTGCAAATATTTCTGGATGTTTCGACTTTTTATTAATCATATTCAAGATAATCTCAAGATCACAGTCAAAATTCTGAAAAAAGAAATTGAAGTCAAAGTTTTCAGCTTAAAGTAAAAAAAAAATAAAAAGGCGAGATTCCGAAAGTTTTTCTTAAACTAAAAATGTCAACATTTTTTCGAAATCTAGCCTGTTTTTCAAAATCCCCGAAAAAATTTTAAATTTCTATATTTAAATTTTAGGAAAAGCCATCGAATTTTGATTCTTACTAAGTGGAACATTAAAAAAACATTTTGATCATTTATGGTCTTTAAGACCAAAATTTAGATAATTCTTGAAACCAAATTCGATGTTTACACTTTAAAAAAAAAAATTATTTTATAAATTATAACATTCCCTTTCTTCTAATTTTGATTTTTTAAAAATTTCGACTTTAAACTTTTAACTTTAAATTCAGAATTATTAGATAATTATTTCTATAACAAATTCGTAATTTCTAAATTAAGTTTAAGAAGATAAGCTGTTTTAGAAACTAACGGTTTTCCTCGAGATTATCTTTTATAAAATGTCAAAATTTATTGGAAAAGTACATTTATACATGAAAAAATGATCTACATTTTATGAAGGTTTAAAGGCAAAGCTATAAAAAAGTCGAAATTTAACAAATTCTCAAATTTTGAAATTGGAAGTCAGTTTCTGAAAAAAATTCCATATACCACGAATCAGTCATAATTTACTTTTTTTTATTTAAAATTTTCCAGAAAAAGTAAACAATTTATAGAAACAGAATTCATTTTGAAATGTTCAAATAAAATTAAATTTTATTTAAAAATCTACAAAGAAAAAACTTTATGGCAGAAAAATTCACAAGTGTCCGATTTCTGGTTTACTCGAGAAATGTTGATTTTAATGGTGAAATTTCAAGTTTAAATTCAAATATATGACTTTTCTTTTGAAATTTTAAATTGTTACGAAATTCTACATTAAAAAACTAGCAGAAAAGTAACAAAGAAGAGTTTTAAAACCCAGAACTTAGAAGAACGCTACATAAAAAGCCTCAACATTCGTTTTATTTTTCGAAATTTCGGTCAATGAAGAAACTTTGAATTATGATTGAAAAAAGAATCTCGGAATTTCCTGTTTAATTGTGAAATTTTTAAGCAATCAAATAACGTACACAAAATTTCGAGTTGAAGAGTAACAGAAAAAACTCGAAATTTATATAAAGATCTGGCATTAGGTGTGGAAATTTTGACTTTTTTCTCGACATTTCTCTCGAAAATCTAAAATGAAAGTCCAAATCTCGTGACTAATGTGAAGAAAGAACAACATTATAAAACTGGAAATTAAAAAAAAATTAAAATTTCGTAAACAAAAACGAAAATTGCCACTTGTCTATAAAAAGTCGATACTACGAAAATAATTGAAACACAAATCTTGTCCCCTGAAACCAAGAAAGATTAAAAAACACAATGGTTGCTCTAACGCTCTCACAATTTTTGAAGATAACCAATGTCCGTTCCACCAAAATTACGATCATTTCAAGAAAAAACTAAATTTGTATAAAAATTTCTCGAATTTACAAGTTTAAAAAAATAAAAAAATCACAAAATTTTAAATCAAAAGAAAAAAATTACAAAAAAATTGAATTTTTAGAATAAAGTCGAAATTTGGAATAAAAAAACTTAAAATTTAAAAATAGTATTTCTCTGAAGATAATAGCTTGGCTATCGAAACGCGTTAGAACAACTTGTGTTGTATTTTTTAATCTTTTTTAGTTTCAAGGGAACAAGATTTTGTATATCAATTTTTCAAAATTTCTAAATTAAAGTCAAGATTTTAGGAGAAAATAAAAGCAGTAAGTTCCAACTTAGAATTCACTAAAAAATGCCAAACTTTTGAAAAAAGACTGAAACGTATTATACATATAAACATGGTAAGAAAAATCCCCGAAATTTTGAGTTTCAAAATCTAAAAGTTAAATCCATTTTTTTTTATTTTAAAATTAAAATTTGCTGGCATTTCAAAACTATTTTTTAATCTCGAAATTTCAAAATTTTTAGAAACAGATGTAAGAATTCGAAATTTGATTACTAAAATTTTAATATATTGTAAATTCTGATTTTTTTTTCTCAAAATTAAACTTTTAGCTTCTTTAAGCCAATATTTCGGCTGAAAATATTTAATTTACGAGTTATAAATTTTAAAAAACTCGACTTGAAATTTCGTGGTTGTTTATTTGTAAATTCGATGTTTTTTTTCTTAAAAAGTATATTAATTTAGAGATTTCGAGTTTGCAATTTGAGAAATGTTCTATTAGAGGAAAAATTTGGGAACCCGAGCATGAACAATCAGTGAAATTGCCGCGCAACACATACACACGCGGCGGCTCTGATAAGAACCCTACATATGGTACGTCATCCCGTAAGGACGCCATGACCGAAAGGGTAAAATTCGAAAGCTGTGCTATTTTCCATTAAAATGTTTACTCGTAGTTTAGAACTTTTGAACGACGAAAACGTTTCATTTATCAATTTCGTTTTTTTTAAATAAATGTTTCAATTTTTTTCCAATAAAATTCAATTTCAACTGTTAATTAGACATTTTGACTTTTTTCTAAGTTCCTGACTTTTTCTTCAATTTTTTTCTGAATGCACAAATTCGAATGTAAACTATTGTACATACACACATTTATTCAAAAATGAAGTAATGTTACTGAAAAAATGAATTAATTATTTTACATTAGAAAGTCTAAAGAGAGAAATGTAATTTCAAACATAGAAATTTCGAATTTAACCACGAATTTTGTCTTTAACAGACACTTTTTAAAGTTTTGAATTTTAAAACTTCAGTGTCCCTTAAAAATCATTTTAAAAACGAATTTCCATTGTGTTGTGTAAAAATATTTACTTTAAAAGGGAATTTTCAATTTTTGGACTACATTTTAAAATTATCAGAACGATATCTCGAATTTAATTCAAAATTTTGGTATTTTAACGGAATTCTGAATTTTATGTATCAAGATTTTAACTAATCTTTACGACTTTAGCCCTCTTGGTTGACAGAAAAAAATGAGTAAATTATAATTCCAACAATTTATATTAGAAAAAAATCGAAATTCCGAATTCTTTTCGTGTAATTTGTGGTTTAGTTCTTTCTCATTTTTTCTGTATACTAAATATATTAATTGAAAATAATTTTAACAACTGCAATTATGCATTTATTAAGTTTTAATCTTAATTTTTTATCTTATGCATAACTGTTCGATTTGTCTGGAATTTTACGGAAGACTTCAAATGAAAAATACTCAAGTTAAATACAGTTTAATGTAGTTTTAAAATCATCTACTTTATACAATTTATAATTCAAATAATGTATATGAATATAAATAATTATATATTTAGAGAAGCCAACAAAATGGCTCTTAATCTATAAAGCTGTCTATGTATTATAATAATATGCAACATAATTAGAGCTTTATGACAAACTTTACAATTAAAATTATGATTTTAATTATAGTATCTGTCTTAATCTTTAAATATTTCAATATCACTCATCTTTTATTACTAGTATACTTAAACAAAAAACAAATTACATTAAAATTAAAGCGTTAATACTAATGGAAGAGGAAGAATAAGTGGAACAGGAAATAAACTTCCAAGTAAGTTTTGTGATTTGTGACACTATCAGTGTCACAAGAAGCATGCGCAGAGTTTTCATGTATAACGACAGTGCACATACACATCACAGTGACGTTTTAGGACATTAGCACTGTCTTTAGGCATGCGTAAATTCTACAGGCGCGCGTAAACTCTCCGCGTATGCCTTCATGACACTACTAGTGTCACACAAAACATAGGCAGAGATTTGACGTATGCGCGGAGGTGTCACACATGCGTAAAGACAGATGCTGCAAAACGCCATAATCTAATATAGTTCCTATGACCTGTTCCACTTTTAAAGAACACGACGAACAATTATAAAACTTAGTTTTTATAAAACTCATCCTGCTCCGTTAACAAATTGTATAAACTGCTCCAAACTTTAACAAATGTAAACGACCACTAATGACGTAATTACGATTTTAACAAAAATCAGCACCATTTTTTAGGTCAGTAAAATACCATTTCTAAATTTGCATATTCTTATACATTTACATTTTTTTTTGTTAAAATCATATTACACGTGCGATATCTTGTATTTACAAAAAAAAACCGTGACATTCTTATGTACACATGTGCCGACATATACAACATAATCCAAGTTTCGTCTCATCACAAATTACGTTTAAAAAAGGACGTCACTGAATCGTAATTGCTAGAACTAGGAAATTCAACTGGCGTGACCGAAAAATAACGTTAATGTGCCAAATTTTGTGCAATTCTAACATTTACCTAATAAATACCTGCCAATTACGACTTCGCAAACGTTTTGACCTAATGCCACATTGGCAGATACTTATAAATGGGCCGAACTCTAGGTTAACAAACATTTAGGACAATTTCTTATTTGACTATGCTACGAATTACTTGATATATTGGTTTAATTAACAGAATTACGGTAAATGAAGCGAACTCTTATATACATAACAAATGAGCCGGCCAAGGCAAAAATTGTGGACCCCTAGCTACACAAGAAAAACTAAGAGGCCAACGTCATTAAGTAATGAAAAGTCGTTGAATACTGAAAATATACCTAATAAAACTACAGTTAAGGGTCCTTATCACTTATCCAGTTATATGGATCTACAATTCTGAGCATGAATAATCTTAAGCGAATCGTAATTATTAAAAATTTTCATTCGTTTGCAACTTGACGTGTTTTCCTTTGTGTCCCCCTATAACCAATCAAAATGTCAATCCTGAACTAGAATCAACATTCTACTTGGTTTTATAGATATTACATCTTGTCATGGGAATAAATTTCCTGGAAGTCCCAATTTCACTTTTTTTGTTGTAATTCTAATTGTGATGGTTCAGATTTCAAACATTGGTCAAATTTTGTGACCATATTTCCAGTATATATCAACCATAAAATTATGTTAACTTCGAAGCAACTTCTTATCGAAATAAACACCACGTAAAATTGGAGAACTTAGTATGAGAATCTCCTTGGATTCTGAGTTTAATCAGTTTTAAGGAAGGAAAACTTGCGAGTGATTTTTCGATGCTAGAGACATCTTCCGAGTTGACACTAATCTGAAAATGTCCTCAGCAGCAGTGAAAGGATGATTCTCAAAATTTCATGCGTGGAAAACTCCATTTAACTAACTTAAAAAATATTAATAGTTTTGATAGCTCTTCATGGTGCAAAACGTTTTCAAATTTTTTTTTCAAAATCGGAAAAACTAACACGTCAAGTTTCAAAAGGTTCAAAAACATTTCTAACTACAAATGATGAACATATTACGCATTTATGCTCATACTAAGCCATAACATTGAGAATTCTGAGAAGAGTATAAAAGTTGAACTCGTCCCCAAGCTCCCCTTACGACTTAAGGAGTTTGTTGGCACGCTGGTTTGCCACTGCAATTCGAGTTTCGTTGCTCTCACCCTAACCAACAAACATATAACCAGAGTGCCCCAATACATCGACTAACGCAGATCTGAATCGTTCCTTATCAACTTGATACTCTCCCAATTTAGTCACTTTAAATGAATCCTAACACTTACCTTAACTTGGACACCAGCCGATAAAGTGATGAGACTAGTTAAATTTTTTGACCTTCCTTGACTAAATAATTCTACTTCTACCACCACTAAAGATATGTGTTTCGTGTATATAGAGCAAATTGCGTTACAAACTTTTTTTAATATCACATCACTTACCCCATTGTCTACCCCAAGGTTATTGTCTTTTATTGAAAGAGGTCAGTTACTAACCAGTGGGGAAGTCCTTGCAATATTAAACTAGCCCCAAATTTCATTGCGGTTGAGTAGTTCACCAATTAGCTTCCCCCTGATCAGTAAATAATGAATCATGGAATGTACCCCCTATGAAATCAAGATTAATGCAGGAACGACTCAGAGCTACGCACAAAGTGATACAAACATCAATAAACTGAGTAAATGATAAATAGTAGTGTTGTATGTGTTTTTGTGTCTACTTGAGAAGGTCGTGGGCTCGCTGATTTGCCACCTCTATCCTCGTAGCGTTGGACTCGCCCTGTGTTTCGGCCATGTTATTGTGAACGGACCAGTAGTGTTTGTACAATTTGTACATGTAGGTATTGTTGTTGTTGTTGTTGAGTAAACGAAGTTGCAATGTAAAACAAACAACATCGAGATTATTCAAAAATTCAAGCAGCAAATGTCATTCAGTAATCGAAATTTAAACCCCCGGAAGCCAAAAATGTCACACGTAGTCACAGAAGGCAAAACTGTCCCAACCAAATTGAGCAATTCGTTTAGAGTTCAAAGTTTTAAACTGACAGCAGTCATAAATATGATCTAAAGGACAATCGCATTCTCTCTCTGTTGGACATTGTATTACCCCCAATTTGTTACACGAGCTAAAAGAATGCGCAATTGTTGTAACAATCCCTAGACTGCACGCGCTTCTCAGCAAGTGAAACGGATGTGGCCGAACTATTGCGCCTTCGCGTCTTTCTAAGCCTTTCTCCCTTTCACAGCAAAATTTCTTTTAAATTTTAATAGATTTAAACTAAACAAGCACATGTGTTCAATAAAGAATAAATTACAGAGCTGTCCATCATTTTGGGCTAGGACCTATCGCTTTACTCGAGTTACAAGTCCCCAAAACGCTTGGTAGATATTTCAGATTTTTCAATAGTCTCTCCCACTTCTGACAAATAGATTTCATATTACAGGACCACAAAATGCGTCCGCTTTAGTCAATTCTGAAGCGCAGAATCATAATTTGCCAAACAAATTGATCTATGTCATTTCTTTTCAAAATTAGAACGATCTAAAACTTCGAATATCGTAAAAGAAATCTCACTGAGGGGTACTAATGCTAAAAAATTCTGAACTTTGTATAAATATAGACAAAGGTTATCCAATTATAGGATATGCCACAGCTGATCTTCTTGGGGAGTAAAATGGATCAGAATGATCATATTTTAAAGATACTGATTTTTCACTCCTTTCAAAGTGTCGATGCCTTTCATAGCAGCCACGATTTAAGTTAAATAAACAAAGCATGTATCCAGCTTGACTAATTTTGAGTCGTTGATTTCGAATTTGCTAACCAATTTGGGTTTGAACTTATCATTAAAAGCCCAAAGACGATTGGAAAGTATTCCTGATTTGATCAAGCCACTTTTGACAATCAGACTATACATTAAGTAATAATTGCTGTTAACATCCATTATGCGAATTTGACATAATTCAATATTGATTCTTCAACACTGATGTTTTGTGAACACCGATCAACCCTGGTAGTTACTGCACCAGGAAGAGGGGGTTATTCTACATTCTCTTTCGAAGACATTAGCAAGGTTCTTCCCAAATTGAAAAAGGAAATGAATGTTGGTATAGGATCAATACTTTAGGATCATCGATCCAAAACTCATTAATTGAGTCAATAGCCCAGCTCAATTAAAACGAAGAAAAAATTTTTAAGGACGAAACAGAGACCAAACGTTTATGCAATCCCAACTAAATAGACTTAGATGAAAATGTACAAAATGCTTGAATCTCGTTCATCTTATGTGTACATTTTTCGCCTTCCCAGGAGTTTGGTTCTAAGCTTTTTGAAAATAAACTGGATAATCACACTACGTGAAAAGTAAGAAACAAAACACGCAAAAATTAACTGGCATAAAATTTGACGTTGTGCTTTGAAAATATCCAATTGTGCTGATGGTTCAAAAAGCTTAATAATGAAGACTGCCTTCGACATTTTTCAAGAAACTTTCACTGAGCGATTAATACAAAATCGGGCAATCTTCATTAATCCAAAAATAAACAAATCTAATAGGCTTAAATGCAAAAAAAGTCGAACCCTATCCATTACCTTGAGATTGATGCGATCAATCTGCCTGTTTTGATTCTCCAACTCAGATCCCATGTCGATGGCCATATTCCTTAAGTTGCCGATCATAGTGTTGACTTGTCCCATGTTTTCCTCCATTTCTTCTTCCCGTGCGTCATTGGTGATCCGGCCAATGTAACCGCCTTGAGGACCCATGCCATTCCTGTCGTCCATCATTCGTTGGGGCTGATTATTCACTACTTTGCCGTCATCGTTGCCTTTCCAAGTTCCCTCGTCCTCTTTAAACGATGAACCCCTACAGACATTTTTATCAAATTTTTTCTAAATCCAGAGATTTTAGCGACTTGTTCAGAGGATTTAAGTGGGGGTATTTTAAGAGGTAATTAACTCAACGAAGTAGCGTGCGTATCTTCCATTTAAACTATAAAGGTTGAAGCACATATGTTGCACTGTACGGGAAGGAAAGCGACGCGAACCAAATCTTCCTTTTAATTTCGTTGCATTGCCCTTCCCACAAGTGTGCGTTACCACATTAAAAATCATTGAATGTAGAATGGTAACACTACTTCGCGTCGCTTTCGTTCCCGTACAGTACAATATATGTGCTGCTCTGAGGCAATTCTTATACTACGCGAAGTTGCTACATTTTCCGCGACGTTGCCACTTTGCTAACGTTGAGTTGTTTAAACATTCAAACACATGTGTGGTTACCTGTTATTAAATTGGTGAATTTAAGTTATGAACCCTATACGTTTCGTACACAGCAGCAATAAACGAAACAGTTTCAAAATTAAATTACTTTCTTCACTCAAGGACATTTGCACCTATGATATGGTACTAAAGCGAACTACAATAAAGAAATTCTACTAATCTATAAATCTGTCGAAAAAAAAAAACAGACATAACAAATTGCTGTCCCAAGAAACTTGATTAATTTTGTTATGTTGTCAGGCTGGGTCTGTAGTATGCTGATCACCAGAAACGGCGCTACTTACTTTTGACAGGGTAGCACGCAAAGGCCGCAACATTTTTCCATTCCCGTGAGGTTCTTTTCTGCTTCTCGCATATCCGTGTTGATTTGGTCCATGCCATCTTCGATCCGGTCCAGTTGTTCTAAACGAAGTCACAGAAAATTTGCACATTTCGCTCATTTCAAATCGTCGTGATCAAGAAATGGTGTAACGCTGTTTGTGTGTTAACAAACCACATGCGCATGCACTAAACTAAAAAGTTATCGAGCGTCGAAACGCGACGAATTTTCTAATTTTTTTTGTAAATTGAGAATAGCGTTGAATTCGTCGCATTTCGACGCAGTTATATGAGGATTATTCTAATGCATCTAATGTTGTAGGAAGCATCTTCATTTTGAAGTTCATGCGTTTTGTTGTTTTGTAGAAAAAGGGCATAGAGCTGGGAGAAAAGAGAATAAAGTGTAACACGATTAACGGTTATGTGAACATGTGTTAACTTACTGCCAATGTGTTACATCCTCATATATTGTAGATGTCTTTGTCTTTCAATCATGTTAGAGATTTAGAATTTATTGGAATTATAGTACAGTTCTAAATAGTATGCTCTGATTTCGTGATCATTTTGATAGCTCTCGTTCGAAAAAGCTTAAAAAATAAAAAAAATAAAATAAATTCAAAGTTCTAAAAAAAGAATCAAAGAAGTCATTCCGTACCATACCGTCTCAGTGAAATTAGGATCAATGCTGTTCTGAAGGTAACGTGAAAGAAGCAAAAACATCAAGATAGAACAACACGCTAATTTAGTGTATTCCAGGGAAACGAAACTCTCGTAAAAGAAACCACTTGGTAGACGAAATTTCTGCAAATGAATGCCTTTGGTGGGCGAAACTTCTACAAAAGCCCCTTGCAACCAAAATTTTGCAGAAGACTTTGGGCGGACGAAACTTCTACAGAAGTTTCCTAGTGGGCGAAATTTTTACAGAAACGTATTGGTAATCGAAGCTTCTACAGAAATCTTTCGATAAACAAACCTTCTGCAAAAGACTTTCAGCGGACAAAATTTTTGTTGCAGTTTCTTATGAGGAAAAACTTTTGCAGAAGTATCTTGGTGAAGAAAATCCCTACAAAACGCTCTTGGTGGACAAAACTTCTGCACATGGCACTCGACAATTCTGCAGAAGTACCTTGGTGGACAAAATTATTACAGAAGGCTTTCAGTGAACAAAATTCTTACAAAAGTCTCTCGGTGAACAAAACTTCTGCAGAAGCTTTTTGGTGGACAAAATTGGTGCAGAGGATTCTCAGTGGGCAAATAAATCTTCTGCAGATGGTTCTCGATGGGCAAAACTTTTGCAGAAGTACCTTGGTGGACAAAATTCTTACAGAAGGCTCTTAGCGAACAAAACTTCTGGAGAATTCTTTTAGTGGCAATATTCTCGCAGAAGGCTCTCGGTGGATAAAACTTCTGCAGAAGCTTTTTGGTGGACAATATTCGTGCAGAAGACTCAGTGGGCAAATAAATCTTCTGCAGATGGCTCAATTCTGGCAGAAGGCTCTCAGCGGATAAAACTTCTGGAGAAGTTTCTTAGTGGACAAAATTCTTGCAGAAGGCTGTCGGTGGATAAAAGACAAAACTTCTGCAGAAGTTTCTTGATGAACAAAATTCTTGCCGAAGGTTCTCGTTGGGCAAATCTTCTGCTGAAGTTTTTTAATGCTTGGAACATTCGCCACTTGATGGGCCAAATTTTTGCAGATGCTTCTGGTTACTCAAATTTCTGCAGGAACGCATTGGTGGACAAGGATTCTTCAGAAATCTCTTGGCGATCGAAACATCGGCAGAACCGCCTTGGTCACAGAAACTGCTGCAGAAACATGCTGGTAGGAGAAACTTTTGCAAATGCCTCTGGATGCAGGAAACTTCTGCGGAAGTCTTTTGGTGGAACAAACGTAAAACACTTCGCGTTGTCCATTTCCGAAAAACGTATCTCTTGGAATGTATACCCCTATCAAGGAAACCTTCGACATAGTATTCAAACTTCCATACTAAGAAGACATTTGAATATTATGACGAAATTAATGTTAAGTAGAAATAAGCTGGATTTCGCAGCTTCTCACTTCGCTATAATATAATTTCATATTTATTTAAAAATTTGCTCGATAATACATCAATGATCTTTTCAAATTCTAAGGGTTGATTCAAATTACAACTCTTTGGCAATAAGAGCATACTATTTAGACTTAAGAATTCTGTCGTGATACTTCTGTGTCCTAAGAATCGGGATTTGGGCGGTAATTTTCGTGAAAAAGGAGCATCGATTATTTATAAATAGATATCTCACAGACTGCAGCAATTTACCATAGTACCATATACAACTAGATAAGCTTTTGCAGCTTATTCAACTGAGAGAATCCTTTGTTTTTCAATTTATAAAACTTGCCTTCAGTATTCCCTTTAATCGCATGATGTTGGTGTTTACGACAGAAATAATAGTGAAGTGAATAATTTATTCGAATTTATAAATAGGCCCCGAATTACTTCTTAAATTAAATAATCGATAAAACAAGAAAGGTAAAGATATCAGATGAACTCGAAACAACTCGTTTACATGGCACATCGGGTAATTTACCCCAATCTATAAAAATATCTAAGGATAAATACGCTTTATGACACATATTTTATGTTTATCTCTATCAAACAAAGCTAAATGACCTAAATTACCTAAACTAAAAACGTCGGAATATATAACAGGCGGCAATGAATGCCCCTGATAATAAATGCTTGTTAAGTGCATCAAAACATAAAACGCTAAGAGTCAATGGAAGTGAACTCGCTTTAAAGACTACGTTGTTTTTACAAATTCTCTTGAATTTCCATTATTTTGCTTTGCGCTTCTAATAACTGCTTTGCGATTCTATAATTGCTTTGCGGTGCTGTTACTCTTTCTATGATTTTGTTCAGAAATCCACGATTTTGTTCTATGTTCCCATAAATTTAATTTGCATTTTCTATGGTTTTGTTTTGGATATCTTATGATTCTATTTAGCGCTTCTATAATCATGTTTTACGCTTCTACAATGTTGTTTTGAATTTCTATGGTACTGAGATTCTAGGATTTGAAATCGAGCTTTTGTAATTTTGTTTAGTGTCGTTTAAGAGTTGTTTTTAATTTCCATAATTTTATTCAGTTTTTAACAGCGATTTTGCTCTGTATTTTTATGACTTTGTTCTGCACCTTTCTATGATCTTGTGTTGAGCCTCTAAGATCCTGTTTTACATTTCTACGATATCAAGATTTGAAACCGAGCTTTTGTGATTTTGTTTTGCGTTTTCTATAATTTTGCACGTTGTTTCATCAAACTGTTTCCTTTAAATATGTTTTGTTTGATAAAGATAAAAAAATATGCATCAACGATAAAACGGGATAATTGTGCTTTGTCAGATTTAACTTTGTACGACTTCACAGCAATTGTTCACAACAAACTCCCGATTTATACAGGTTTCGTGTGCTAGTGAGTTGCTCAGGAAAAGACTGAAATTTTATTAGAAATACACACTTCCAGCAAAGATTTTTTTAATAGGATTCACTTCTATCCCTTAAGGGAGCGTTTAGATTAGACACTTTATTCTGTACATTTCCCTCTGATATAAGTATCCATTCTCCTGAAAGAAGCTATCCGAGACGTATCTACACATCTGGGAGGAGATAGCTTCTCTCAGGATAGTTGACACCAGAGACTGTTGACACTTACGTCAGAGAGAAATTTACGGAATAAAATGTCTAATTTAAACGCTTCCTTAGAATAATTTTTAAAATGAATACGAGGTTCAAATCATTAATTCGATGGTTTGGGGAAATTCTGTGGTACAAAATGACAATTTGCAAATTGATCGATATCTCTTAATGCAGAGGAAAAAGTTTAAATGTTTTCAATATCTTTTTTTGTTAGTATATATAATTGTTTCGCAAATAAATGTATTATACTTGAGATCACTACGAGTAGGGTGCGGGGATCAATATAAACGCCGATGAATGGATACTTTAAACGTATACAAGTTGTAATCCTTGGAGAAAATTCTACTCATCAACGAATTCTGGAGTTTGAGGTTTCACAGAAAAATGAATTCCTGTAGATAGAAAGTTTTAATTGACCTAACGCTTTTTTAACTCGGACCAAAATACAGAAAAAAATTAAGACACGTGCACTTTATCGAAAACAAGATTGAATTTCTGCGAACTGACAATGGCCTAAAAAGGAAGATACCCCCCCCCCCCGGGGTTTTAGAAATGTGATTAGAAAAAAAATTGGCAAGAAATTAAGTATTAATATGGTTACCCAATGAATATCGAATTCAAAACAATGCTGCCTTAGGGTGCATTTAGATTAGACACTATTCCGTATATTTCTCTCTGACATAGAAATATATCATGTGTAAACCGTCCTGAGGGAAGTTATCTGAGACATCACACAGCTGGGATAAATTACACGACATAAAATGCCGATACAAATTTCAGCTAGTGTCTGACATATATCGCAGAAGTTGTAGTCATCTCCTTTCTCTCGAAATATTTCATGCGAATAACTATTCTATATCATTTATAATATTGAGATACTATTCCATATAGGTAATTTACAAATTTAATTAGACAAATTTTGATTATTTTAAGCAGCAAAGACATTTTATATCGACACTATATCAGATAGAAGGGTCAGCAATATTCAGCTATATTTGTGTCATAGTGTAAACGGACAAGCAAATTTAGTCTCAGATACTTGAGATTTCTATCATGCAATAATTCTCTATTCTAAGCGCACCCTTAGGTATATTTTACAGTCTATTTTTAATAAGTAATATTACTCAAATAATAAAGAAAATGTTTTGAAACTTGATGTTATATTTATCTGCGCGTGATTCAAAAAATGCCATCCAAAGTTCTTTAGTTCACAAATTGACATTCACAGCGAATTCATCTTCAGTTTTAACATTTTTTTAAAATTTCGATATCACATCTGAATATTAAAATAACCACATGGCAAGACGGAAGTCTTGGGAGCTATTTAGTCGCATTTGTAATTTATTGCAGAGTTCATCGTATTAATTGATCAAACCTCGTATAACACCCCCTTACAGTTGGTTTCATTCGCTTGAATGAACTTTTGTAATTAAAATTCAAATATTAAAATCTTTGTTGTGTTAAGTATTAAATCTGACAAAAAGTAACTTTTCAATTCGAGTGTACTCTAAGATTTGGATATCGAGATGGTAAAAATGTAGAGGTGGTTGGATAGAATTCACATCGATATTGTTATGCTTACCGCCCTGTTCATCCAGCATGACCAGGGTTTTCATTCCCACCTCGTGGCTCTATAAACATCAAGATAATCAGCAAGGCCCACGGATAGTACAGGATCCCCCAAAGACAGAATCAATGTTCCTTAGTTAGTTGAAATAGTCGTACAGACACCTAAGTATGATTATTAAACCACAAAAAAACACCCCGTTAATGTGGTTAGAATTACGACATTTAGAAGTTTCTAAACTTTGTGATTTTTATTGAAATTTGGACAACTTAATTACATTGCACTTAAATGTTTTTGTCGCCTGTTTTTTTAAATCTTGAAACCGAAACTAAGATTTGTTTTAGATTTACTTTCTTTTTAGATTCAATATCCCCGAACAAGGCAAGAAGGCACCCTTTTAAAAAATCATAGAGAACCATCTTGCGTTGGTTGAACAAACTCGGTTTTTGGGTTTAATCCGCGTCAAATTAGTCACTTCAGTGTTCAGGACATTTGACGCACTATGCTGGTTCAATCCAGAAACCAAACTTCAATTATGACAGCCTCCACTCATTTTCTTTAAGTTATTTAAGTAGTAGGTAATACTTCAGTGAAATAGCTTAAGAAATCTGAGGATTTCAAGGAAAAAACAGGTCATTCGCTTTTCAATAAAAACCACGTGGTTAATTCGAGTAGAAACCTCCTCCATTACGATTACGAGTGGTAAGTACTCAACACCCCAAATTCGTTTCTTACCGCCTTGATGGCAGAGCATTTCCAATGTCTTTGCGCCTGCGTCATTGCTCTATAAAACGACAAATACTAGTAGCAAAAAACGGTACATCAAGCGACTAAAACACACTTAAAACATCAAACGATAAGCCAAAAAAGTCAAGACAAAATAACAAAACGAACGGCTAAATTTACGGAAGAAAGCGAAGCGAAAGTTTAATTTCGTGCAAGTGTTTTCAATGCAAGTGTTAACAACTGTAGTAGGTCATGTAAATTCAAAGTACCTTAAATATAATAATAGTAAAGAACGAATGATGCAAAAACATGTATGTTATTTGGCCTCGAGTGCAGAATTATATTTCTTGGCAGTCTCAAACCCTGAAAACTGGAAGCCGAATATCATGAAAGCTGCAAATTAAAAAAAAATATGTGGATGAGTTTTTTTCTACGCCTTTTCCATGAATTTATGTGTATAGTTTTGCTTTAGCGTTGTTTTTCTATGCATCGGTTTTACATCTTTTTATTTCAGATAAATGTGCACCATAGCAGGCACTGAACTTCTAATTTTGCAGTGACAATAAGAACTGGTGATATTTAGACATGGTCTTGTGGCAGCGCTGTGACATTTCTTACGCTGTTCTATGTTCTAAAATTCTAACTTAAATATTTGGATTTGTGTTGTCGGTTGTTTTGAGAGCGATTCGTTTCTATTTTATGTGCGTTTCCGCTGAACACTGTTAAACTGTTAATAATGCTAATAAAAACAATATGAAAAACAATTAGTCCGATTATTTCTGTCAAACAAACCCTGAAATATACGCAACACATTAATCATCAAAATTTTTTACGCGTGATGTCTGCGGTCCACTTTTATGCATATTTATTTGAAATGCACTATGCCTACATATAATTAAATATTGTGATTTGTTGTCGGTCGTTTCAAGAGTGATTCTTTTATATTTTATGCCAATTTACTTTTATGCATATTGATTTGAAATTAAATATAATTTGCTTCTTTGTGTTTCTATGGTTTGTTTTGCGTTTTCTTTATTTTGCTTTGCTTTTCCATAATTTTGTTCAACATTTCTACTTCGTTTCTCTATGATTTTGTTTAGTTTTTTTGATTTGTTTTCCGGTCCGATGCGTTTGTTTTGTGTTTCTGATTTCGTTTTGTCCTTTTAGATCACTTAAGCTGCATTCAGAACCTCTCAATTAATACATGAAATTAGTACAGGAAATTAATGGACGAGTTTGTCATATGGAAATCACCAACACCATTCATAATGCAAAATTAAAATTAATATGTGAAATTACACAGGTTTACGCGGGAGTTTGCAAACTTCAAACTTTTCGTACTAATTGGAAGTGGGAACTTGACAGATATTTTAGTTCCCTAAACTTTTAAATTAAATAGCTTAGATATTTCTTTTTTTTTTTTTCAAGATAAATTATTATGAATATCGATAAAACATCTTTAGCACGTCTGGCGGTAGCATTAGGTGCTTATTATTATTTAAAAAAGAAAACCAAAAATAAAATAAAGTGGTGGGTACGTGCCCATAAACCAAAAAAGACGCATGCAAGGAGATTATTACAATTTGCTTCAAGAAATGCGCCTATCTGATCCTTTAATGTTTTTTAATTATACGAGATTGTCTTATCAACAATTAAATAAAATTTCTGTGACAGGCGAGAATTACTATCAACTCAAAATATAAAACTATAATTCTATTCACTATTTGGGTGAATTCGAACAGATAGCAGCACCATTTTAAAAAAATTAATTTCATGTTTTAATTTAGGCATTGTGAATGTTCGTTCTGATTAATTCTAATTCAAATTTGAATATCAATTGGGTCTACTAATTGTGGCGTTAATTTTGTCATTGTGAATGCAACTTTAATCTTTAAAATTTAAATTAACTGTCAAGTTGATTCGCGTGCCAATCGCTAAGCAATTTGTGTAAAAATTGAAAAAAAGATTACCACCCCCGAATTTTCATCAATTATGGACAAGTGAAGAATAACTACGTATACATTGACATTTTCATAAGACCACCCATATTTAATTGTTAATCTTGAAATTCGTCGAACTGGTGGTCGCAGTAGTACTTGGGAGTCGATGAGGTTATGCTGTTAAACACAAAGGGTATTTCGCAGTTTTTAAACAAAAAATGCTTATGTTCAGATATTTTTTTGTTCAATATTTTTTATAAGTGGATTTTACAAAAAAATTTCCTTTTTCAATAAATTTTGCTTTGGATTCGTATTTTTGACAGGACTTTAAGACTAAAAATCTAAACATTGAATTTGCGCCAAATATAATTCTGCATCCGATTAGGTAAATGCATGACATAATACGTCAATCATGACAAGGTGATAAAAATGGCGGAATAGTTCAAATGCTCGAGAGTAGGTAACATCGGGCATTATGAGTACAGAAAGGTTAAAAAAGGTAATGACAGTGAGGTGGGGGGGACTCACCTCCCTGGTCGTCAAGGGCGACCAAGGTGCGGATTCCAGCCTCCTTGCTCTATAGCAGCACAAAATAAGTGTAACATTGTTTGTTAGTATAGCTGTTAGTGAAAAATGCCCGACATAGATTAGTAACAGTTCAGTATGCCATGTCCGCGAAGATTTTTTTTTTGTTGGAATGCTGCGCAACAAATACCCGCTGCTTCACCGCGGACACTTAGTTCCTAACCCTCCGCCGCTGCGTTAACAACTGAACTCTCATTAAAACCATTTTTTATTTTGATTTCATTAAACACCAATGAAACGAGTTCGAAATGTAGAAAATAAGTGAATCACTCTTAAATTCTAAGAAAAACAATAACAAAAAGTATTAAAATCGTTTCATGAGGTTTTGTCATCTGAACCTTAACTACTTAATACCTGTTTACCGTCCAGATGGCGGTAACAAATGGTTTCATATGGTACCGCCATCTAGACCGCTACAGGTTACTACTTAGTAACTGTTTATGGTCCAGGTGGCAATGGTTTCATGTGGTACCGCCATCTAGACCCTAACAGGTTACTACTGAGTAACTGTTTAGGATCCAGGTGGCAATGACTTCATATGGTACCGCCATCTAGACTAGGTGGTTC